>CM039124.1:22817423-22974770 GCA_022036555.1 Microstegium vimineum | reverse complement strand
CCATGAGAAGCAACTATGACACACCAAAGCCCAAGCCCAAGAAGTGCTTTGGATGTGGTCAAGAGGGTCACTTTGAATCCCAATGCAAGACTCCACCTCCCAAGACCTTGCCCAAGCACTAAGGCCTTTCGCTCATGATGCACACTTCATCATCAACAAGGATCCAAAGGTAGACCCCAAGTTGTGTTTCTCAGTCCTAAGATGAAGAACAAGCCCAAAGTGCTGATGGGTTGCTAAGGAGTTGGTGGACAAGGCTATGGGGACCTCGCCAAGTGTGGGTTCCCAAACAACAAGCTTAACTTCATGTTGCCTGTGTGTAGGTGAACTACAAGACGGTGGAAGTCATTGGGTGATTGATAGTGGATGCACTCAACATATGACGGTGACTCCGGATGTTCACCACACTTGAGGAGATTGTGAAGGGCAAGACAAGATTACCTTTGGGGACAATTCAAAAGGCAAAGTGCAAGGCCTAGGCAAAGTGGCAATCTCAAATGATCAATCAATATCAAATGTCTTGCTAGTACAATCTTTGAGCTTCAACTTGCTATCGGTGGGACAACTATGTGATATTGGTTTCCAATGTCTCTTCACTCCAAATGAGGTAGTTGTGTCCAAGATTGAAGATTCATCATTGATATTCAAAGGGTTTCGGCACAACAATCTCTACCTAGTGGACTTTACCTCAATGAAGCTAGTTTGCAAAAACATATTATTCTCCAAGAATTCTTTGGGTTGGCTATGGCATAGAAGATTGGCACATGTGGGAATGTAACTTTGAAGAAGCTTGTCAAGAAAGAGTTGGTTAGAGGGTGAGGAAGGACAAACTTTGTAGTGCATGTCAAGCGGCAAGCATAGTGGCAAACACTCATCCAACCAAAGCTTCATGTCAACCTCAAGAGTCCTAGAGCTACTTCACATGGATCTTTTTGGACCTACCACCTATGCTAGCCTTGGTGGAAATCTCTTTTGCTTGGTGGTAGTTGATGACTACTCTAGGTACACTTGGGTGTTCTTTCTTCAAGACAAGGGAGAAAACTCAATCAATATTCAAGAAGTTTGCAACTAGAGCCCAAAATGAGTTTGATGTGAAGATCAAGAAGATAAGAAGTGACAATGGGACCGAGTTGTAAAACCAAAATTGAAGATTATTGTGATGAAGTTGGGATCAAGCATGAAGTGTCCGCCACCTATACTCTCAACAAAAATGGTGTAGTAGAGAGGAAGAACGGACACTCATTACTCTTGCAAGATCAATGCTTGATGAATACAACACCCCGAGAAGTTTTGGGCCGAAGCAATCAACACCGCATGCTATGCGGCCAACCGACTATTTGTCCAAAGGCTTCTCAAGAAGACCCCCTATGAGCTTGTGAATGGGAAGAAAAACCGGATATATCCTTTTTCCGAGTGTTTGGTTGCAAAGTGTACATCTACAAGAAGTGCCAACACTTGGGCAAGTTCCAAAGGAGATGTGACATTGGTTTCTTACTTGGTTATTCTCTTAAATCCAAGGCATATCGAGTATTTAACAAAGCCTCCGGCCTAGTTGAAGAAAAATATGACTTAGAGTTTGATGAAACTAATGGCTCTCAAGAAGAGCATGAAAATCTTGATGATGTAGGTGATAAAACCTTGGGGGAGGCTATGAAGAATATGCCCATTGGTGCTAAACCCCACAAGAGATGGAAGAAGTTGAAGATGATGCAAATGAAGTACCCTCTCCACCTCACATGCCTCAAGTTGATGAAGAACAAGTGAGGGAAGCACAAGAAGATACCTTCACCCCTCAAGATCAAGCCGAGGCTCAAGCTAGTGATGTTGATGCACCACAACCTCCCCCCCAAGTGTTTTAATAAAAGATCTACACCTATGCTTCAAGTACCCACAAGACCTCATCATAGGAAGTCCATAAAAAGGGGGGTAACACTCGATCTAAACTTGCTTTTATGTTGAACATCACTCTTTTGTTTCCTTTGTTGACCTTCTAGTGTGGAGGATGCACTTGCGGTTTATGGATTGGGTGAATGTCATGCATGAAGAGTTGAACAACTTCCCCCGGAACGAAGTGTGGACACTAGTAGAAAAGCCAAAGGAGTAAGAATCATTTGCACCAAGTGGGGTTTTGGGAAAACAAGCAAGATGATCAAGGCGTGGTTGTGAGAAACAAGGCAATATTGGTGGCAAAGGGGTTCTCCCAAGTTGAAAGGCTTGGTTTTTGGGGAGACCTTTGCCCCGGTTGCAAGACTAGAACCCCTTCGTATCCTTTTGGCATATGCTTCACATCACAAAATAAAACTTTTTCAAATGATGTGAAGAGTGCCTTTCTAAATGGTTTCATCAATGAATTGTTTTGTCTCAAAACCCCTCCCGGGTTTGAAGACCCAAATTGTCCTAATCATGTGTATAGGTTGTCCAAGGCACTTTGGATTGAAGCAAGCTCCAAGAGCTTGGTATGAGAGGTAAGGGACTTCCTACTCAAGAAAAAGGGGTTCAAGATCGGGAAAGTGGATACCACACTCTTCACCAAGGTGCTGATGGAGAGATCTTTGTTTGCCAAGTGTATGTCGATGACATAATTTGGGTCAACAAACAAGATCTAGCAAGGAATTTGGTGCATTGATGCCAAGGAGTTCGAGATGTCGATGATTGGCGAGCTAACCTTCTTCCTTGGCTTCCAAGTGAAGCAATTGAGGGAGGGCACCTTCATATCTCAAGAGAAGTACACTTATGATGTGCTCAAGAAATTCAAGATGGGGATTGCAAGCCAATCAAGACCCAAAGCCCACTAATGGGCATCTCGATCTCGATGAGGAGGTAAACCGATTGACCAAACTCTCTATCGTTCTATGATCGGTAGTTTACTTTACTCCCGCATCTAGGCCGGAAAATCATGTTTGTGTGGTATGTGTGTAGATTTCAAGCAAACCCTAAGGAGTCGCTCTTTGTGCGGTTTAAATAATCCTTAGGTACTTAAGGCACACCCTAGCATGGGTCTTTGGTATCCCAAAAGGAGCTCCCTTCCAACTAGTTCGCTATTCCGATTCGGATTACGCCCGGGTGAAAAGGGTTTATAGGAACAGTACCTCCGGCGGGTGCCACATGCTAGGAAGATCCTTGTTTCTTAGTCCTCAAAGAAGCAAAATAGTGTGGCATTGTCAACCGCCAAGGCGGAATACATTGCCATGGGAGCAAGTTGTACACAAATCTTATACATGACCAAAACTCTTTGATTACGGCGTGTTTTTAAAGAAGTTCCACTCTTGTGTGATAATGAAAGCGCCGTAAAGCTTGCAAACAAACCCGGTTCAACACTCTGCACCAAAACACATGATATTCGCCCATCACTTTCTTAGAGATCATGTGGCTAGGAAAGACAAACATAGTTGGAGTTAAGAGCGAAGATCAATTGGCGGATTCTTCACTAAACCACTCGATGGGAAAAAACCTTTTTGTAGGTTGAGAAGCAAGTTGAATGTACTTGATCACTCTAACTTCACTAAAAGATGAGTTTGTGTGAACCATGATTCATATGTAATATAAAATGTTTAATTTGGTAATGCACATAGGTTGGCTAACGCGGTTAAGAAACCACCCTCAAAGCGTGTGATAAAGCTTAACCCGTGGTTTAAACTTGCAGCAACTAGTTCAAATTTCGTATTGCATTGCATTTTGCATGTGTGTTGTTTGTGTTTCTTTTCGGTTAAGTTTGAGCATCCTCTGTGTTCGTCCTTAGGGGGAGCATTCCAAGCTCAAGACACCTCTATACCCCTCTTGTGGCCATATGTGACTCCTTGGTGATTCCATTCGAATATTTTAAGCTAAACTAAAATTAACGCCTATGGCAAACTACTTGAAAATGAGTGTTTGAGAGATGGTTTCTCATATCAAGTCCAATCAGGTGTTATTTGGATCTTATTGGGATTGGAACTTGGTTGGGAGAAAGACGCAAAAACAAAATTTGAAAAAATTCCATTTAAAAGGCGTCGGACGCTGCCGACGGACGCTCGTGTCAATTGCCTCAGCGTCCGTCGCGATCGTCCGGAGATTAAAGTTGCCTGCTACAGGGCGACGGATGCTCCCCCAGCGTCCGTCGCAAAGCGTCCGTCGCGGTCAATGCGCTCGGGCGTTTCAAATCTGTTCTGGAAGCCCGACGGACGATGCCATCGGACGCTCTAGAGCGTCCGTCGTAGCCGACGGAGCGTCCGTCGCGAACTTAAGGCGCAAATTTTTAAAAAAAAACCCCGACTCTTCCTCTGTTCTTCGTTCGCCGCCGCACCGTTCTCCAAACCCTAACCGCCGCCGCGAGCTCCGGGGCCACCTCTCGCCGGCGAGATCCTCCCTGCCCAGCGCCGCCACTCCTCCCTACGCCGCCGCATGCCCCTGCGCCGCCGCGCCACCACTCCTCACTGCACCGCAGAGCACTAGCCCCCTCTCAGCCGCCAGTGAACCTGTCCTGCTGCCCTTTTGAGGATTGGTTGTTCTCCCTTTCTTTGGGGTGTCAACTGCGGAGTGCGGATAATCGATCGGAGGATCTTTCCCCTTCTCTAGTTTTGTCAGGGTTAAGGTACGGCAGTCGATATTTCGATCTTTTCTCATCTAGATTCATGCTTCTATAGACCCTCTCCTCTATAGTTATGTGCTTATGGTTATACCCCTATCCATCTCACGATTTAGGGTCAGTTGGTCAGTTGATCAGTTGAGCAGTGACAGTGAACTCGGGGCAAAGCCCGCGAGTACGATCGAGGCAAAGCCTTGCAAGGACAGTCCAGGGCCGGCGTGCCACTCTTGCAGTGTGTTTGTTCTGTGGATTGTCAGGGTGTCACTGTCAATTGGGGCAGAGAATTTGAGGGTGTGACTTTGAGGTTCTGTTTGTCAGAGACTGGTTGGCAGATTCGATACAATGGCAATAACGAAGAATGCAGGTCCCGTTCCCGGTAGTGGTGGTGACCCTCCACCTCCACCGCGTCCACCCACTAACCGGGGAAAGGGAAAGCAAAAGGTTATATCACGGAAGCGCAAGAGGCCATTGATGATCCTGATTCAGCTGCAGCGCTAGCAGTGGCCGAGCCGCCGAGATAGCGGAGCGAGGAGGACGTCGCGCCGGTTTGAGGCTCTCGCCTCGCCGTGGAGCACGTCGTGAGTCCCCTACGCGTCCAGAGACAGAGCCCGTCGAGGCTACTGAGGCAGAGGAAACAAAGCTAGTCCCAGAGACTGAGCTGACAGAGGCCGCGGGCCACTCTTCGATTGGTGAGTTGATGAGCCGCCGAGTTACCCGACCAGAGGCTCTGGTGCACCACCTAGTCCTCCAGGACCTCAGCTCCCAAACCCAGTGAGGCACCAGGTCAGAGCACTTACAGCGAAGCAAGTCCAGCTACTCCGCTTCGTCGACTTTCAGTCCTAGTTCCCACCTCAGAGGATCCTCGTGCCGGACGAGAATTCTATACCACAGTACACGAGGACTTATACATAGCTATATCGACACTGATGCTCCTTTAGGGCTCACAGGGTGTGTCCATCTGCCCATATAGAGGGGATCGGTGGTCCAGAGATCCTACAGCACCTACAGTACATTCAGGGTCTGACAGATCTGATGGACGATCAGGAGCATATCAGAAGGATTGGGTGTATCAGTTCTATGCATCTCTATGGATCTCCCCTGATCACGAGTTCCTACACTTTGGATTTCAGGGACGTGACTTCAGGGTTACAGCAGCTCGGTTCAGAGAGCTTTTTCACCTAGAGTCCTCTCCTACGAGGATTCACAGTCTGTGCTATGGGGATCAGGAGGCCCCTTGCCGACCTCACGATGGTATAGTGCCATCTACAGACTTCGTGAGGCCGTGCTTTCAGCAGCCGTTCACTGAGGTTCGAGCCGTACACCACGTGACCTCACTTCACTTGCTCGGATCCTCCACGAGGTACTCAGGCGTACCATTCTCCCTCGGATACTATTACACGTTTACAGCTTTGGCTCCTTGCTCATGTCGTCCGGAAGGAGAAGTTCGACCTCTGGGATTTGATTGTGAGCGAGCTTGAGGATATCATAGCCGTTGGTTCAGGGGTCACTGGCAGCTGCAGTTTACTCACTGGATATCATATCTGATAGTTGCCAAGACCAGTCAGGAGCTATGAGAGTCACTCTCACGAGATCAGCCACTGAGTTTCTGGTATACTCGATGAGTTAGCTCATGATACATGGAAACCTGCCTCGCCCCAGCAGAGCCTATAGACCAGGTACCAGGCAGGCCCGGGGTGCCACCTCAGTCAGCAGAGGTCACTGATGCTACAGTAGAGCAGATTGCTCAGGCAGAGCTTGCAGATCTAGATGTTGAGATAGATACAGCTGCCGAGACAGTCTATCGAGAGGACCTAGACTTTGACAGTTCCGACGAGGACTACCAGTCAGTGCGCGAGTACGCACCGATGCCTCATGATCATGAGGCAGGAGGGTCAGGCACAGCCGCAGCAGCTCTAGCTCCAGGTTCCAGCACCTCTGAGGCCACATTGCTTACTATTCTGTCGAGGATGCAGGAGGAGCAGTCTCGCCAGGCAGAGGAGCAGAGACGACAGGCTGCCGATTTACGGAGGCTTACAGAGCAGCAGCTGGCAGCTCAGGCACAGACACAGGCTAGGTAGGATGAGTTCTAGCGCCAGTTCTTGCCTATCAGCTGCAGCAGGCAGAGATTCAGAAGACACAGACATTGTTACTTGAGCATCTTCTAGCCTCCAGCTCCGGGCAGACTTCCACTCCTCAGTTTCAGTTGCCCGGAGTCTCGCAGCAAGCAGCAGTTTACCTCACCTCCACAGCAGCCTCCAGTAGTAGTGGTTCCGACTCCAGCGTTACCGTCCGGAGGACAGCAGAGTCAGGCACCAGCTACTCCTCCTTTCCAGGCACCAGCTTCTCCCGCGTATCAGTCTCCGAGGACCCAGGTGTCCTCGTGGTTAGCTTCGCCCGGTGAGTTTCAGACAGGATTCACTTCTATCCGGGGAACTACCATAGCCGAGGCCTCGCGAGATCTGTCAGCTTCTTACTTAGAGCTCACGGGAGAAGATTCACCGGGAGCAGCTCAGCTAGTCTCACGAGCTCCAGAGGTTGCAGTCGATCCTCCGGCGACGGGCACCCACATGTCTTCAGTTGCCTCGTCAGAGATCGCACCTGAGCAGTCCACGCAGACAGTCACCACTCCTCCAGCCGCAGTTCAGACTGATGCTCTTTCACTAGCAGTTGAGATGGCGGTCACAGAGGCTCAGAATGAGGCAGTTACAGTGGCAGTCTCCTCTCCAGCTCAGACTCAGCCCGTAGAGGTTGCAGCAGCAGTGTCACTTGTTGCACTAGTAGTGACACCGTCCCCTTCGCCTCGAGTCTTCACTCGTCGGGTTCCCAGGCCCACTACTACAGAGGCAGGACCGTTAGAGGCACCAGCTGAGCCTCAGGGGGAGTTAGTTGAGACAGCAGCTCCAATGGTCACTCCAGCTGCACCTACTCTTGCAGAGGACGAGGCATATGATGAGTCAGACGAGTCAGACCTTCAGGACTTCATCATGCTCGATCGCAAGGCTGCAGCTCCTCCACCTTCTTCTCCAGCCCTAGACGCTTAGTTTTTGGTGCTAGACGCCAAAGGGGAGAGAGGGTCGAGTATAGAGATAGGGGAGGGATTTGGATCTTTGTATGCTTAATTTCCCGTACTCTTTCATCATGTCTACCTTTATGCATTTGTTTATATGTGTGATGTGATGATTACTTTGGTTGATGTTTATATGGTTGGATGTGACAAACTCTCGATTATCTCTAATATATCTTGTGAGTTGTCTCATGTTTCATAATATATCTCTATGCTTAAATGATAATTGAGCTTCCGCGCTATACTCCGATACATCTTTTGAGAATATCATGAGGTACTCCCTTTTTACATTCATATCTATGAGTACCATGATTTGTGATTTGGCTTGGGTGAGCAAGTATGCTTCATTACAAATTTACTAACCCTTGCTCAACCATTCCAAGTCACTATAAAGTCTAAACCATAACTCTTATTCATACTCGAGGTTTTACTGTCGTCAATCACCAAAAAGGGGGAGATTGAAGAATCATTGCCCTAGTTGGTTTCGGTGATTAACGACAATTAGAGATTATTATGGCTAACATGTGTTTTGCAGAGGCTATGCGTAGCTTAGCCATAGTGATTAAAAAAAATGGGCATTTATGGTCATCACTTAGCCCCCAAGATGGATATCATTTCGGATTTCAAGGAGACATGATGAAGACCCTAGAATCATAGGCTAAGTTCCATAAGGTGATGAAGGGCACATAGAAATAGATAGGGCTTCTCTTTTTATCTTTGACCGTACTATTAAGAGGGGGTTGAGACTAGTAGCTTGACTTAGGAAAGCTTCATGACTTAGGTGTGGTTCACACTTGACTTCCTTAGCTCTAAGCAAGCCTATGGTGACCGTAAGATAGCCTAGAACAACTTCCATATTCATCGCGACGAAAAACGAAGTTGATAGAACTGTTTTCTGGGCGTCGGACAAAGGCGTCGGACGCTGGGTGGTTGAGTCCACAGCGTCCGTCGACCTTCCAGTGGAGATGTTTTCTGGCTAAGTTTTTCAGGGTCCGTCGGACGCTGTCCGTCGACCAGGCATCGGACGCTGGGAAGAGCGTCCGTCGACCTTCCAGAGAGGGTGTTTTTCAGCCCGAGCCAGAGTGCAGCGTCGGACGCTGGGATGAGCGTCCGTCGCCCCAGTGACGTAGCGTCCGTCGCTGGGAACAGTGTGTCAGAACTAGCCGTTGGGCAGGACGTCGGAGCGTCTGTCGCCCAAACTATGAACAGAACTAGCCGTTGGGGCATGCGACGGACCGTTCATCGCCTAGTCGACAGAGTGTCCGTCGCCAACTTAAGTTGCCAGCCCGAGCCAGTTTTCAGAGGGTCTATTTATAGCCCCTCCCACTTCTCTCCCACCTTGCCTTTGCTCATTTGAGTTGCTGAGTTTGTTGAGAAGGTTGGGAAGAGAGCAAGAGCCCTAGAGAGAGAGAGAGTGATTCACGAATCCATCCATCCTCTCTCTAGTTCATCCAAGAGTTCAAGTGTGCATCCTCTAGTTGTGAAGCTTGAGTGAGTCAAGCGAAGATCGAGGCTTGTTACTCTTGGTGATCGACATCACCTAGACGGTCCGGTGGTGCTCGGAGGAAGGTGATCGCCGAAGGATTATCGGCGGTCCTTCTCCATCGACGTTGTGATCGGTTGTGGGTGATTCACCGAGCCGGAGTGGCGAAGAATCAGCCCATAGAGAGCACTCATCCCTTGCGCGGGATTGAGGGGGAGCTAGACCTTGCGAGGTGCTCCAACGAGGACTAGGGGGAGTGTCGACTCCTCGATACCTCGGCAAAACATCGCCGTGTCAAGCATCTCTTTCCCTAGCTCTTTATTACCGCATTACTTTCCGCACTTGTCTTTCAATTCTTACTAGAATTGTGTAGGAAGTTTTCGCTTTCTATTGACTTGCTACCGCTTTCTAGCTAGGACACACAAGCGGTAGACACTAGGGGGTTAATTGACTTTTTATAGGTTTAATTCTTGTTTAGAAATTAAAAAGAGCCCAATTCACCCCCCCTCTTGGGCATCTTGATCCTTTCAACATGACCGAATTATTTTGTTAACAAATGATACTGCCAAGTAATAAAAATAGTCCAATAGTATTTAAAAATAGTCCAACATTTTTAATTACTCCATCATGTATGCAACAATAATATCATATTCAGAGACAAGTCAAATAAAAAGTAATTCAACGATTATTACTACTTCATTGTGCTAATTACGTTAATCTTGATTAATACTTCTTGATTGTGCTAATCTTACTAGCTCAAAAAATATTTAGAGACAAGCCATGTGCTAATTACACTATTCTTATGCAAATTACAAAATGATACGATCAATAATTAAAAAATCTAACCGATGTCAGGACACCGTGGTGATTAGGACAAAAGTATTTATCTCGGACTTCAAAAAATTATTTTCTTCACTAAATGATACTATTAGTAATAAAAAAGTCGAGCCGGAGTAGTATAAAAGGCCAACAAATTAGTCAAAACTAGTCCAACAATTTTTTTTATTAGGCTAGTCTTAATGGAGATTTTATGGGAGTGTCATGCACATTTATTAGGGTGTCACATAGTAAAAAGAGAATCTTTGCATGAAACTAAGAGGAAAGAGAATCAAAGTTTAATGGGGATAAAACTTATTAGCGTTGTTTCCAAGACGTTGGTAATCATGTGAAACTCTCATAGATGACTCAATTTGTTTCATCACAAAATAATACTAAAATGTGATTGAGACATATAGGACCTGTAAATGCTAAAATAAGATATGAAACTGTGCAATAAAACTTACATTAAGACAGAACTCTGTTTCATATCAAAGTTTCACGTGTTGGAAACTGCGAGATAAAACTTGTCATTGAGACTGACCTTAGACGTCGCAGTGATTAGAACAAAAGTATTTATCTCTCACGGGACTTGAAAGAATTATTTACTTCACCAAATAATACTATTAGTAATAAAAAAAAGTATGACCGATATACTCATCAGTAGTTTAAAAGGTCAACAAATTAGTCAAAACTAGTCCATCAATTTTTTTTTATTACTAACACATGCATGTAACAATTGTTACGAATAAAAGATACAATTGAATCTGCATGCATGCAACCAGGCCTAGAATTTACTCATCTTTTAATAATAAACAATACCGCATGCATCACTCACAATTAATTGAAGTAATAAAATCTTGACGTCCATTACTAATCTTTTACTATATGATGGTTCGTCGGAATATAAACAACAATCTCATTCCGGCAGCCGGTGTGATGAATTTATATATATATATATATTATATATATATTATACATCTGAGTGCATTTTCTATAGACAATACACTCATCCTGATTATTGCAACTAGTTTCTTGCCTAGTTGCAATTGGTTTTTTGCGGAGTTGCAACTGACCCAACTGTAGTTGTAATTGGATCGCGTCAGGTTGCAACTGTTTTTGCCTAGTTACAACTGGTCCGACTCTAGTTGTAATTGGATCGCGTCAGATTGCAATTGGTTATTGCCTAGTTGCAATTGGACCGACTCTAGTTGTAGTTGGATCGCGTCAGTTTTGCAACTGTTGCTCAGTTGCAACTGGATCGACTCTAGTTGTAATTGTATCACGTAAGGTTGCAACTACGTCAGATCCAGTTACACTGGATCAGATCTGTTGCAACTACTTCCGTCAAGTTGCAATTGTGTCATAATCATGATAACAACTCACAGTACATTGAAGTTGCAATTATATACTTAAAAAAAAGTTCATCAAATATAGTCTTGTTGGATCTCGTTTTGTTAAGCATTTTTTTTCAACAACCTGGTGCAAGTGGATTTGAAATAGGAGTTACGGTTTAGGAGATATTGTTTTTTTTATTCGAAATAAAAAAGATTCTCTACATGCATGCGGGAGCGGAGCGCGGGAGTCTGTGCATTTGCTACAGCAAATACACCTTGTTGCATTTTAGCCTCGCCATATATATATATATATATATATATATATATATATATATATATATATAACCAACGCTGCAGCATGCATGCATGGTAATTATTGTGCACTATTTAATTATGGTATATAGCCATACGACGGTGATTTCCAAAAAAGTGATTACTGGATTATATAACAATACTAGTTACGACAAACTATTATTATATATATGGAGACTAATTTACCATTTTATAGTTACGAACAAGTTGAATGACACAACATGCTATGTTACGATAATAAAATAGTAAACTGTGATATGAAGTGACAAAATTTACGATAAAATACATGATTAGATTTATGATAAAATAGCGGATCAAAATATGCAGATAAATTTACGATAAAATTGTGGCACGAGACAATAAGGATGACTTACGATAATTGGACCTCAAGCTTCTTCCGAGCAAACTAATTTACTACTCCCTCCATCCCAAACTGTAAGTCATTCCAAGAATCTTAAAGAGTCAAAGCATTTCAAATTTGACCAAGAATTATAGACACAACTATAAATATTTATAACATCAAATAGATATACTATGAAAATATAATTGATAACGAATCTAATAATATTTATTTGACATCATAAATATTATTATATTATTATATAAGTTTAGTCAAAGAAAAACTTTGACTCTCCAAGATTCTTGAAATGACTTACAATTTAGAATAGAGGAAGTATCAAATATGAAGTAGTTACTATAACTTGAATGGCTAATTTACTATCAAATACGGAGAGGTTACTATAATTTGAATGGCTCGATGATTACGGAGTTACCACAATTTTGGTTACTAGACTATCCTGCTTCCCCCCGCCCACCAAAAGAATTCAGCATTGGCCGCCAGAATTCATTTACAAAGACAATTTTTTTAAAAAAATAAGATTAGAGCCATCTTCAACAAGGAGATGAAGCACAAACACAACACACTAATACATTTGTCCACCCAATCAAATTTTAATACAAACAAAAGTACAGGAAAAGAACAGTAGGCTTCTATATAGTTTTAACACCGATCATCAGGTAAGTTGGCTCGAGCTGTGGCACTGGCTGTGTGTGGCGCCGGTTCAGCACAGAGCTTCTTGATCTTCTTGTCCGAGGTTTGTAATGCATTCAGAAAAGCAGCTTTGACCAAATCGGAGGTAACTTTTTTCTGCATTAGTAAGGAGAAAATTAGAATGAACAAACTTTCTTGTATATTCCAATTAACAAAATAAAACTAACCCTTGGACACCGTACACATCATTCCTACTAGCAAAATTACTATAACAACAATGATTTGTATGGATGCGATTTGTATGGATGCAAAGATATATTTACGATAATGTTGTGTGGGATACGCTAGATAAATGTTATATATTTACCATAATTTAAGCACAATGCCATAATGAATACGGACTTTCTTGTATCTTCCGGTTAACAGAATGAAACAAACCCTTGAACAGAGCACAAATGTCATTCCTATACTAGCAAAATTACTATAGCAGAAATGGTTTGTATGGATGAAAAGATATATTGACGATAATGGTGTGTATAATACACTAGATAAATGGTACTCCCTCCATCCCAAATTGTAAGTCATTCCAAAAATCTTGAAGAGTCAAAACATCTCAAGTTTGACCAAGAATTATAGACAAAACTATAAAGATTTATAACATCAAATAGGTATACTATGAAAATATAATTGATAACGAATGTAATGATACTTATTTTGCATCATAAATATTACTCCCTCCATCCCAAATTGTAAGTCATTCTAAGAATCTTGGAGAGTCAAAGCATCTCAAGTTTGACCAAGAATTATAGACAAAATTATAAAGATTTATAACATCAAATAGGTATATGATGAAAATATAATTGATAACGAATCTAATGATACTTATTTGACATCATAAATATTATTATATTTGTATATAAGTTTGGTCAAACTTGAGAAACTTTGACTCTTCAAGCTTCTTAGAATGACTTACAATTTGGGATGAAGAGAGTATTATATTGTTATATAAGTTTGATCAAACTTGAGAAACTTTGAATCTCCAAGATTCTTGGAATGACTTACGATTTGGGATGGAGGGAGTACTATGTATTTACCATAATAGCACAATGTCATGATGAAGTTACCATAAAAAAATATCATATGGATCTTTCTCCAAACACAAGCAGTAGGAATACACTGGAATATATCACCAATCCAGCCCGAAAATTATGAATCAAACATTCAAACTGTACAGCGACACACTAGTACAGAACAAAAGCAAATTGACTTCATGCCTATCGATGGATGCGGATTCGTACTGGGCTCACCTCGTGACGATACTGTCACCGCCGTAGATGCCATGGTGACCGGGCCGCTGCCTCCGGATGAAGGGCCGAGTAGCACGGCTAACGAACCACAAGGGGAAGCCACGCGCCGTCGGGCGCTAGGAAGAGGACTGGACGCCGCCATCACTGCTGGGAGAGAGAAGGAACGTGCCACCGTCATCAGCGAAGGAGCTGTCATGGAAGGTGTGGCCGAGGGGCGCAGAGCGAGCAACGTCGTCGCCGAGAGCAGCATCCGCCACCGGATGGGGATGGGAAGCCGCACGGAGCCAGAGACCGTCGTGCCCATGGGGAAGATCTGCGTGGGGAGGTGGAGGGCCGGCCACCGTCGCCGCCAGGAAGATGGAGAGGCCGCCGCCTCGGTGCAAAGATGGGGATCCGCGTCCGCCACCGGGAAGGTGGAGGAGGCCGCTGCGACAGGGAGAGGTGGCCGGTCAGGCCAGCGGCGCCGATCCGGTAGGGGTGGGTCGGGAGGGGGCGGCGCTGATTTGCTCGGTGGGTGCCGTGTGGGGGCGGATACGAGCGAGGCGTCCGGGGAGGAATTAATGTGAATTAATGGGTGAGGGCTAGATTGACAATTATTGACGACAATCCAATAATTGTGGCCTTGTGGGGTTGGCGAGAAGCTCTCCCGTGAGGGAGAGAGGTGCAGGTGGCTCGTCGGACGGCCTGGCTACAGTCTGTAGCCAGCTGCGACATAATACTTCTATGTATATATATAAACTAGCTAAATTTTCTGATTTAGTTACTCTATAAAATAGATAATATTCGAGTACTTCAATAGACAGTAAAATAAAAGAGGTGGGATGTCAAGTGAGGTAGACTATTCAAAAGTAGAAAGCAAATGAGGTGAAATAAAAAGCTACTAAATTTGAAGAGTCATTTACAGTGTCTGTTGGAGACAATTTACCTTTAATAATAACCAAATTTACCTTTAGAAAATGGTTTAAGCAATGTCTTCGTGATACTCTAAGAGTACCTAATAGTTCACTAAATCTCTTCCTTATCATTCTCCAACAACTCATAATCCATTTTCCTAATTTATTAGAACCTGGAAAAGGTAAAGTTACGCGCTTTGGTGTCGCCCGTATCTTCTCTGCATTTTTGTCGAGAAATCTAAATGTGGAAAGGCGTGAAAAGAATAAAAAGTAAAAACGATTTCAGATGTAAATGTACCATAGAGAAAAAATATATAAAAGTGGTTGGATAAGTTAGAAATTGAATAGAACTTTTTAGGTAAAATTGTTTTCTATAATTTATATTTTAAGAGTGAATTATTAAAAACTTTTAAGACGATCTTCTTTATTTATTTCAATATATTTTTATGAGTTGTAAAACTCTGCTCCCTCCATTCCAAATTATAAGATACTAGTGAAGGGGGGTGCACCATGGCGCCCATGTGGAGTCACATAAAAAAATTTAAATACGAAGAAAGTGTGTGTATGTACATATTACACATGTTGAAGTCCGAGGACAATTAATAGATATATTACATGTGCAAATTTTTTGCTGGGTTAATTATGGGACATCATGCAGCATACAATAACTGTTCTATACAATTTAGAGGAAAAAAGATATACAATCCTATGACAAAAGGAAGCAACAACTAATTGCCAGAATGGAAGCATAGGAGAATAAATGTCATACAATACATGACAAAATAGACACATGAAGAAAATTTTAGGACATAATAGGCACTCGTTGGAGCATAGTACCAAGGCCTATGAACGACAATAGCCACAAGGCGAGAGTCTTGATAGTTGATATTATACATACTTATACAGGCTAGCAAGCCACTGATAATAACAATAAGAAACCTCTGTATGCTTGGTGATGCAGCTTTTCATATAACGGGACAAGAATCGGAAAGAGCTACAGAGAGCCAACATTCAGACAGAAACAAACCACAGTTCAGTAATATGAATCTGTAAATAACATTTTACCATCCCATGAATTGGCAAAAGCATTTTCCAAATATTCAGGACTCTATAGCATTGTAAGTCCACTTGCCGGTGTATTATAATTTTATTAAATTTACCTATATATGAAAACATGTGTTCGAAAGAGTAGTAGAGGTCTGCTATGATGCTATCAACTCTTAAAACTTAAATACTTCAGCCCTATTGCAATGTATGTGGGCCAGGGTTTTCTCCCTAAAGGTTTTAAAGTAAATATAAGAATATGGACAGTAATGAGATTTAAAAACGATAATCAAAAGGACTACCAACTATAAAAAAAGAGTAATAAAGAAAATTTAGGATTCATATTTTAGCAACCAACCGATGGTTCAATAGGGACAATCTGTAATACATCAATTTAAACACTAAGTATACAATAGTATACGTCACTATAAATGCTTTGTAGAACGGGTTGAACAATATAAATTTAGAGCATATTGGTACCCGTAGCTTAGAGTACTATCATCTTCATGCTTTTTTTCCTCTAACACACAGAAGAGCTGCGTATCTTTATATTAAGAAGAGAAATATTCACACTGGTTATGTGGGGATCCTAAATTGACTGCCCCATTGGAGCGGGACATTGTATTACATGGTGACTACTATCGAAAAAAAAGTTATGCAAAGGTGATTTTTTTTTCAAATTGTTTTATTAATTATCTAGTTAAACCTACCAATAGTTATATGACACAAATGCCATTGGTTTTGTAGAGCTATACATTCATGTTTGTGTATTTCCACTTTCTAGTTTGTTTTCAGCTATTGTTTCTAGGTATCGATCCGTCCTACGCTATCCATGTTTCCAATTCCTCTTGATTTCATATTTTTCATTCTTAGCATAACTTTCTTCGCGTGAATTTATGTTAGTTCCATGTGATTTATCCAATTTCTTACAAATTGTGCAGACTAAAGAGTATATCTGCTGAACTTTTCTGCAACATTATCTACATTGTAACTGATGAGAGTTGAAGAAATTGAGGTGGTATTATTTATTTCAAGGTGAAGTGATCTTTTTTTCAGCTATACAAATATTTTCTGTGTTTTTGGCATTGTTTGATTGCATATTGTAATGATATGCCGACAGACCTTGCATTGTGTGCCATCATATTGTTATTTTTAGTAAATCATAGGATCTAAAAATAATACCACATCAACCAATGTTGTGAATGAGCAATAATCGTAATTTTACTGTTGAAGCAAAGTAAATCTATTCAAATTTGTATACTTGAAAGAACATTGATCATCAACATTTAGCCAAGACATTTGGGTTATGGATATTTTATTTGCTCAGCAGCAATGCATTATTTAGCTCAAATTATGATGATTTTATTAGTATATAGAAAACTTTTGGAAACCACTGCAATTAAATCTTTATACCTTCCAAACGTTTACAACCTTCGATATGCTTCTATCTCAACTCATGTGCGAACACATGGTGGATAAGTACACATGTTTGTTCAGCTTTGATGATGAGTGATTGACCAACAGGTGAGTGTTTCAGTTTGAGTGACTTACTCTAACCTCTGCGAAAGCAGAAACGTGTGCTTGTCTATCGGCTTGTGGTGTGCAGGTGCTATGCCTAGTGACAGTGGTCAATGACGTGGAGAAGGTCGAGTAGAGGCTTGCCGTGCCGATGGACTGAGAGCGGTGAAGGGCGGAAGCGGGGCTCGGATTGAGGGACCATGGGCGCCGGCGGACTAGCTGTGGTGGCTAGTAACTGGCACCGGCGAGTGCGAGAAGACATGGAGGTAGACCGAGTCGACCGAGTCAAGACGGTGGACGCGCGAGTCGAGCGGAGGCTCAGGGGACTCGGAGTCCGATCGGGCGAAGACAAGGTGGCTCGCGTCGAGTGGTTTGGTGGTTTGAGCCTCAAAACCATCCGCGTCGGTTTCCGAGTTTGGGCCGCAAAACTCGGGGTTCGGTAGTTGAGCCCAAAGCTACCGGTGGCGGGTTTCCTGGGTTTGGGCCTCAAAACCTAGGCGGAGCTTCTGAGGAAGCGGGGATGGCACGTGGCGGAATCCTGGAGGTTGCGTCGAGGCGACGGCAACTCCCGACAGGAAGCGGGGCCGTCCATTCAAAATACAGGAGATATTTTCCGGAGCTTGGACTGCAATGCTTAGGCTAGGTAGTTCACTCAATGTATCTAGGGGTTCTTTGGGAAATAGCCAAAGCCCGATAAGTAGGGGGTGAAGGGGTATCCCTCATCACATCTCTTGAACCCTAATCACTTGCCCTCACTCTCTCTCTCTCTCTAGTTCATGAGATCCCTAGGTTGCTTCCACCAACCTTTGTAAGAACTTGAGTTTGTCGCGAGGAATCGGATGTCGTAACCTCCGTAAGCCCTGGTGGCTTCGATTTCGTGATTATGTCCCTGTTTTGCTTGTGTTCTTCGCGTTTTGCTTTTGCTCTCTCTTTTTCCCGAGATGATTTCTCTTTGTTGAGAGTAGCTTTGCAAAATCGACTCGAACCAAGTTGTTAGCAATCGTGAGGAGCTTCTTTGCAACGAAGGAATTCCTCTCAAACCTCACGAGTGCATAGATCGGGCGATTTCTTTGTGGCGTTCTTCGTTTTGCTCTCTTCTCCCCCAAATCCGACTGTTCTCATTTATCCTCTCCAAATGGAGCAATGATTTCTTCGGGATAGCTCCCCAACTGTACTAGGATTATGCCTACAAAGTTTGGTTGTAGTTGGTGATCATTTGGTTGAGTTTTGGGAAGATTTGGTGGAGAGAAGTTCGTTTTCGCGGGAACAGTTTTCTGTCTGTGGCGTCGGACCACCCTGCCTGTGAGCACCGGACCATTGCAAGTAGTCCGGTGGCTTTGCTGAGGGTTTCACTCACGCGTCGGACCAGGCCCGTTAGTCCGACAGTGAGCATCGGACGAGGTGTCCGGATGTAGGGTGCTTGCTGTGGTTTTTGCTCTGTGGTGAGTGTGTGCACCGGATCACTTCCTATAGTCCGACGGTGAGCGTCGGACTAGGTGTTCGGAGCCTAGGCACTTACTGCATGTGTTTGGGGTGACCTCCGGACTTTCCAAAGTGGGCGTCGGACTAGTCTGGTGGTGCTTCGCTGTGCACCGGACCACTTCCATTGGTCCGGTGGTCTTGACAAAGTAGTCCGACGGTTGCTATTTTCGTCCGTTTTGCCTAGCTTCTTGCCTCTTTCCCTAAGGGTTTGAGAATCTGTGTTTTGGGGTTCCCGGTGATTTTCCTCCACTGCCGTGAACTCTCTTTTCTCTGTTTTCGTCTGAATCCCCGCTCGCGTTGCTCGGGGGAGGTTGAGCACCCAGCAACTGGGTTTGGTTTTTGGGAAGAGTGGCCCGAACATTTCGAGAGAAATTTGAGGCTCCCATTCACCCCCCTCGGGTCGCCATTCTCGGTCCTTCATCATGGTTTGCTACCTGTATGACCAATAGATTGTCAGAAAATAGCTACATTTTAGTGATTTAGATTTAGTGCTTTTTTTAACTTTGGAGTCACCCTAGCTTTAGTTACTTTTTGCTCTGCTTGATTTCATACTTTCTTTTTTTAGCATTAAAAATGTTGATTCATTGATGTTTAACCAGTTATTTAAGAAAACACAAATCAGTACCTGAGTTTGTTGGAAAATGTCTCTTTTTTGTCCACTATGAGCTACTGCAGATTGGATGTTAAGTCTAGAGAGCATTTTTCTTGCTTATTTTGTTTGATTATATGCATAGCATTCTAATTTCCCTTTCAAGCCAATTTTATGCTTTTCTTTTTTACATGCAAGAATCCTTCTTATGTGGCAGGTCTCTCTCAATTGATTACCACAAACATAGGTCTCTCTCAATTGATTACCACAAACATAGGTCTCTCCATGGCCTACCTCTAAACTATTGGAATCTGTATGCATGACATACTCCGTTATTATTCATGAAGTTTCCTTTATTATTTGTTTCGCTTCTTTGACAGGTGAAGCAATTGGCGGTCACTAGAAGGGCGAGAGAAGAGAGACGGATGGATTAGTTTTTTTTTTTGTTTCAGATAAAAGAGTAATATAACTTGGAGTGAATTGTTGGAGCACCAATATTTATGATCGCAATGAAGGTTACTTAGCTGCCATAAATTATACTGTTATTTGTGGAATAACTTAGATTGAGATTCAAATGTGTATACAAACTGTAAAGTGTACTGCAATCTTTCACGATTCATTTACTTGAAAAAATGTGTTTTGGTGAAAACAAGGTTCATGTTTTAAATATGCTTCGTATGATTCATTTAATATCGGAGACTTGTTTTGTTGCCTCATCACCTATCTCAATTTTAAAATCTACCATCTAAAAATATGTAGATAGTACACGACCTGGATGTTCACCCATCCTAAAAACCAGCAGGCTAAAAGAAAACCGAAGAAAAAAAATTAGCCGCAAAGTCGCTTCTTGGATGTTCCCATCCTAAAAAGGCCATCAGGCCAAAAGAAAACCGACCAGACTCCACGTGACAGAAAAATGGAAAAAAAATCAGCTGCAAGAAAAATGGGGAAAAGCAGGTCGCTAGACAGAAAAAACACGCTAGACAAATGAAAAAATATATCGGCAGCAAAAAAAAACAGAAAAGAAAAAAAGGCGGACGCAAAAAAAAGGAAAACCCAATCCGGAGTGCCTGACTGGACACGACCGCGAAATGGATGGCGCGTGGGGCTGGTCGCTCGTGTCCGTGCGGGACGGTGGAAAAGACTCGGGTACCCTAGCTAGTAAATAGCACAGCCCTATAATAATAATAATAATAATAATAATAATAATAATAATAATAATAAAAATACAAGCTTTTTAAAAACGTATTTGTTTCGCATAGCAACAATGCGGGAATCAACTTTCCATGAGAGTAAAGGTATATAACTGTAAGATTTTTAGTCCCTTTCAAATTTTAAAACCCATTTTTCCTTAGATCTGAGGGTGAAAAAATAAGGGAACTAATGGAGAACCAAACTGTGGGCTAAACCAGAGAATTTGTGGGCCCGGGAAACCCAATTGTGAAATATAATCGTATTTGAACCTTCCAAAAAGGGCTTCTGGGAATAAAGAAAACCAAGATTCCGGTACAAATTTAGAGAAAAACTGTTTCCTATTTTTTTTAGTTTTCTCCCCTTCGTTCTGGATCCCGTCTCCCTAGTCACCCCTCTCAAGACCCGCCGTCCCCTTGCTGCCACTCATCTTTTGGGGGTCTGCCCTCGTTTTGCTCTATCCGCCCTCGCCCTCCGCGGCCCCCTCACTCGACTCCGTCGCATCCCGCGAAAGGGGCCGCCACGGCCCCCCCACCGCCACCGTTTCCCTGCCGCACCGCCTTCCCCCACCCCCCGCCCTCCCCTGCTCCGCTGGAGAAAAAGGGGCCGCCGATATGCACGTGGGGCCCTCCGACGATGCGCTCCCCCCCACCGAGACCGCGCGCCCGGGCTGCAAGGCCACGGGGGTCGCCGCCATGGCCACGCGAGGCGCCCCCATACCGTGCAAAGGGGCCTTCGGGGACGCGCCGCCCGACACCGGGGCTACGTCGGCCGCTGAAACCGCGGGGGCCGCCCCATGCCGCGCGTTTCGCCTCCATGGTCGGGCAGGGGCCCGGGCCCGAAAGGGCCCCGCGTGCGCCGCCCCCAGGCCGGCGATTCGCCTCCATGGCCTCCAGGCGCCCCCCGGGGGCGCGCCGACAACATTGAGACCGTGCCACGCGAGTACAGCGGCGGGGGGCATGCCGTCCGAGACCTACCCACCAATCTCCATCCGACCTGCTCTCATCTGGGTATTTCCATTTGCGTTTGTATTGACCCTTGTTTTCTTGCTTTTTTCTTCGCTGCCGCTGCAGCTAATACATAGTATTGCCTCCTCTCTGTTGTTGGTTATGGTTGGTGACGATTGAAAACAAATTTTCAAAAATTCTTTTTGACATACTGAAATTGACATCATGGCGAAAAAAGGTACCCTACGCAAAGTAAGTAAATCGGGTTTTGGGGCACCCCATTGCCCCAAATCCATAAACCCAACCACATATGCCTTCAAATGCTTGCATTTGAACTAATGGTCTCCCAAACCAACCCAGTGTTCAATTTGCAGCCCCAACCAAATGACTAACAATACTTACTTATAACAGAAGGGTAATGCATTAATTCCGCCCCTTTTCTACTTTTTTCAGGTGGGGTTTGCATCACCTTGGGAAAGTATTCTCAAGTCGTACAGGACGCTCAAAAGGGGATAAAATTTTTAAACTCAATTCGTCGATGAAAATGGGGTTGCCATTGCAAGACGCCATTTGCATCTAAGCACCCAACTCAAGCCCATTTTTGGGACATATGTTGGCTCAGTCCTATTTTTAAATATGGTAATTCTACTTTCCCTTTAGAAAAAAATAAGTAGAGACTCCAAAAATTTTTCTCCCCCCGCAACGCATTTGCTAGAGATGTGTTTTTCTGCCAGCTATATAGATAGGATCCACAACAACTAATTGTGTTCCCCAAAATTTTTTGCATCCCCGATTGACAGGACACAAAAATGCTGCTTTTTCATTTTTATTGGGGAAAAAAATCAGTAAGGGGACTGAATAAGGGCAGAGTTACGCAACTACTAGGGTGGGATCTCGATCATTTTTTAATGTAGTGGTTTATGTAAAAAGAAGGGGGGAAGTGTGATTGTTCTTTTTAAAATTTTGAGGATTACCAGACCATACATGCACAAACATAAAGGTTTTAGTATTCTTAGCTGAAAAGTTTAGTATACTGCCAACAAACACACTGAAATTTACATTTACATGTTCGGGGCATGTCTTTCATCCGAAGACCCATAATTTTGGTATACTCTGCTAGAGTCATGGGAAAGGGGTGAGTACCACAAGCAAATTTTTTTTGAAGGTCCATGTTATACCTTTCCACAAAAAAGTTTTTTCAGCGGGGAACGACGAAGAGTTGTTTCCTTAAAAGTGGAGCATTCCCCCAAAAACCCAATGTTTTTAAAGGGTTTCCCTTTGTGTGCAGAAATGGGCCTTGGATGACTTGGCGATTTATTTGGGTAGAAAATTATCTTATCTCCACATTGAGAATTCAGGATCTGAGATTACATAGTTAGTGCATTTTACTTAGTAATAAACATTCTGTGAGTTTTCGGGAACCCCAACTTATAGATATACATGTGCTTCTTTTCATCTTGAATATAATTTCCTAAATTTGGAGACTAGCAGGTTAAACCCCCAAAACTGTTTTGTCTGTCAGAAAAAACGGGTTTTTAGCAGCCCCGGGGGCCCCTGGCCTCCGATGGTCACCATGGCAAGCTGCGGTCCTCCGGCACGTCGCCCCGTGGCGGAGTACTCGTCGGACGCTCCACCCCCGGCGCAGCCCCGCACAAACCACGTTTCTGGGGGTGAATTTTAAATGAGGGGCCAAGCAACACAAAGAAAGGTGGGGGTCGCCGACTAGCATGCGTGGACAAACCCCAGAAAATTTTTGGGGGCCTTAGTGCTTTGCCGAAACCATTTAAATTTTTTTATGCAACGTTTTCTTTTTCAAAATCATATAGTCCCACAAGTTTGTACATTTTTCCAACGAATTCTGGTTTATTATTACATTTATTACATGAAAATTCAAAAAATAATTCTAATAATAACAAAAATTTGGTCAGATAATTCCGAAAAAAGACACAACAATAACTTTTGATCCATAAGAAAATACCATAAAAGTTTAAAGCTTTTTAAAAAAAATGTGACTCTGAGCCCGTTTTAGGGCATTACAAACGAGATTTTTATGCTCTACTACACAACACGATTTACATGCGCCTGCAGACTTTGGGGTCTAGAGGGGGGAAAGATTATAGAAAAAGAAGCGGGAAAGAAAAAAAACCAAACCCCAATGCTCAAACATGACCACAAACAGGGTCATCAGCACGCCCAAAACACAACAACCACCGCACGGGTGCAAACCCGGGCATTTGAGCCACATCAGGCAAAAATTCAGTAAGAAACGGAAAACTACTCAGGGGCCTTCTAGTCTAGCATGTCGCATCCCTGAAAAATTTTCGGGGGGATTTGTGTGGGCATGCTTCTTTGCAAAAAATTTTTGTACGGAAAAGGGAAAAAGGGGAAAGAGGGTAAACATTAGACTAACTAAGCCCGTTAACGGGAAAAATTTAAAAGGACCAGGTCCAGTTCCCTTTTAGGGTTGACTGAATTTTCTCTATTGCTGGGGGGTTGGGTCCCGGGCCCAAAACGCTAAAAGGGGGGTTGCATGCCTTTACGCAGTCGCTAAATTTCCGAGGGCCCCCTAAAACCACAGGGGTTTCCATCTCTGGGCCCTTTTTTAACTAGAAAAAAAAACCCTAAAAAAAATTACTAAAAAGGAAGACTTAACTAGAATGGGAATTATAGGTTATCCGAAAACACTGACTTGCTGCTAGCTGAACAATCGACAACTTGAGGACAATGGGAAATTTTCCCAAAAGCAATTCTGCAACAATCAGTCAATAAGGCTATATATTTCTCGGGCCCCCCCAATTTTTAAACTAACGCAAAAAAACAGGCTTCCCGCAAATAACTACTATTGCCATATGATACGGGCCTCAAGTACAATGTTCTAAACAATTGTACATATCCCCAAACACTACTCTACTGTATAAGGGAAGCATCATCCTGCCCGACACGGAAAAAATAGCTCAAAAGTACAAGCCCACTAGGAAAAACATGTGTGCACAACAGTCAAGTATATAGTGGAGTAAGCATTTGCTAAAGAGATCCCCAAGGGCTCCAAACATCCATCTGAAGAAAAATAAAACCCCAAATTAAAAAAACTCGGGGTTTTTTCCCCATGTTTCGTTAGGTTCCTAGAAAAAAAGTCACTTTTTGAGAAAGTACGTACCTGATCACCCAAAAGAAAATTTTTAGTAATTAATGATTTTAACTCTTTTAGGTGCCTTTTGAAGATCTGACCATCCATCATGCACTTTCCCTTTTAAAACCTGAAATGCAAACACTTATCATCTGGGGGCCAAAAATGCTCCCACGAACCAACAACTTAGTTTTTAAAAAAGGATTTGGGAAAGCTACTCCCTACAAAAGAAATCATCTGGGGGAAAAAAAGGGGGGGGAAAAAAACAAAACGCAAGAAAACCCAAACAAAACGGGGGAAAACGATCACAAAACCCAAAACCATGGCTTACGGAGGTTACGACCTCCGATTCCTCGCAACAATCACAAGTTTTTTGAAAACCCGGGGAAACCCGGGGATCCAAGCAAGAAAAAAGGGTAGGGGAAGGGAAAAACCAAAGGAAAAAGGGGGGAAAAAAGATAATGCAAAAGATGAGGATAGGGTACCCCTTCATCCTCTATTTAACGGGGCTTTGGCTAAATTTCCCCAAAAACCCCCCGATACATAGTGAATACCCAGCCTAAGCATTGCAGTTTTTCCCAACTCCGGGAAAAAATCTTTCTCGTTTGAATGGGCGGCCCCCCCTTCCTGCCGGGAGTTGCCGTTCCTCCGCAACCCCCCCGGGTTCCCCCCCCCGTGCCATCCCCCCCCTTTCCCCGGAAGCCCGCCTAGGTTTTGAGGCCCAAACCCGGAAAAACCCCCCACCAGTAGCTTGGGGGTCAAATACCAAACCCCCAGTTTTTTTCGGCCCAAAATCGGAAAACCCACGCGGGGTGGTTTTTAGGCCCAAACCACCAAACCAATCGAAACCCAGGCCCCCCTTTTTTAACCCCCCCCCGGGCGAAAAACCGAGTCCCCTGAGCCCCCCGCTCGACCCCGCACCCTCCCCCGTCCAATCGGGCCGACTCCGGGCACCTCCCTGTCTTCTCGCACTCAAACCGGGGGCCCAAATACTAGCCACCACCTATCCGCCGCGCCCAAAAGGTCCCTCGGTCCGAGCCTTGCTTTTTCCCCCCTTCACGCTCTCAGGGCCATCGGCACGGGAAGCCTCTACTCGACCTTCTCCACCCATTGACCACTGTCACTAGACATAGCACCTGCAAAACCACAAGCCGATAGACCCAAACAAAACATTTCTGCTTTCCCCAGAGGGTTTGGTTAAGCCATTCAAACTGAAACCCCACGTTTTTTTCAATCACTCATCTCAAAACGAACAACATGGTACTTATCCACCAAAGTTTTCGCAATCTCCCCCTTGATGAGTACATTTTCAACACAAGTGCATTTCAGATTTGAGCCACAAGGTAAAGCTCTCTAAATGACCAAAAACTACCAAAGCCAAAACAGGGTCATTTGGGGAGAAGCAAACACAATACCAATTAAAAAAGAGAGAGGAAAAAAAAATTGATCCCAAATTTAAAAAACCCATCCTTCAAAACACCTCATGAAAAACCATTTACTGATGGCAAACAAAAGCATATGGGCAATCAAACCCTAGCCCTCAAGAAGAGGCAAAAAAAGGGGCTCAACATCGCTAGCAAATCCAAGAAAAACCAATCACAGCTCTCAAAACTCAAATTTCCAAATTTAGACACTGGGGACTCAAAAGTTTCCAAAATTGAAACCACTTACTCCCCTAAGGCCAAGAAACAATCAAAAACCTGTCGAAGTCAACAAAACAAGCTAGATCCTTCAGAAGAGGCAAAGGCCCAACACATCTAGCAAAAACTCCCCCTAGGAACTACTTTCCCTCAGGATACCAAGAAGGGGTGAAAGGACCCAAGTCAAAGAGAAAAACCAAAATTTAAGCTCAAAAAGCACATTTTGCTTCCCCTTTAAAGAAGTAGAGGGCTGAAAAGGGAAAATGAAATGCCCCATCTCCCCCCTTGTTGACACATGTAGCCATCAAACATCAACAACTCAAGATCCGGCTACAAATGCCATGAATGCAAAATAGTAAAAAAGCTTCATACTTAGAGCTAAGCCCAATGAATAGATCTCTAAGTGATGTGATCCTGTGAAAATAGGAAAAGCCTACTCCCCAAACAAAGACTCAAGTTGAGCTTAAGTCACTTTAGATGCTTTTTTTAGAGAGAAATATAAAATGTGAGAGCAGAAAAAGGGAAAAACACCTCCTAGAGACAGCTAGACAGGGCCCAAACAAGATGGGATCTATCTCAAACTTCTCATGTATACAAGTAAAAATTCTCTACAAAGTTCAAAACAACAAGACAATGACCCAACTGAATGAATTTTCCAAATTTAAAGATTTTTTGCAGAAAATTTTTCATTTTTTAGGCCATTTAATTGTATGCGAGGGGTTGAAGCAAAGTATGCCACTGCTTACCAACCGGCAAGTAAAAAGACTTGACACCCCCGGGGTTTTGGTCATCCCACGACACCGCTCAATTATCGACCCAAAAAGGGAAGCAGTTTTGAACAAAACCGGTGAAGTGTTCACAATGCAGCCCCCCAACTCGATCTTTCAAATTCCAAAACAGAGAAAAATTCAATTTAGATATTAATCATGGTGCTCAAAGGAAATAAAATAAAACAATGAAGAGCCATAGTTACAAGCTATATACAAACAACCAAAAGGGGTCTTCAAAAGCCCACTCATCAAATGCCCCTTTTAGAGGTGACATGGGAATTTAAATTCAGTTTTAAAAATTCCCCCTAACTTAGCTCTATTGCATATCATATAGATAAAAAAAAAGTCTAAGTTTTGGCAACACCATAGACCCCATAAAGCACCTCAAACCCAAAACATAGATTTATTATACGGCTATAGATATAAGCTTAAAATGAAATATGTCACAAATGCAAATAGATCACAAGCAAAAGAAAACCAAATTTAAAAACAAAAAACCCTCAAAGGAAAAGAAGGACAAAAAGAACCAAAAAGAACTATACCCCAAAAAGGGGGCCCTCAACTAAAAAAAAGGGGAACAAAACACCCCAAATCGTCTTGAAGGAGAGAAAACACATCTTGATCCAAAGGCTTCATAGAATAAACCGCAAGCTGGGTTTTGGGGCTCCCACAAGCCGGAGGCCAATGTCGCCCTTCTCGTAATGATCCGCAAGAAAAAGAAAGCGGACCTCAATGTGCTTGGGCTTTTAATGAAACCCCAAAAATTTTTTGGGCCCCCCTAAAATTTCAATTTTGCTATCGCAAAGCAAAGGCCCCCTTAGGAAGCCAAGACCGAAATCTTTCAAAGTGGCAATCATCCAAATCAACTACGAGCAATAGCTAGCCGCCCGGGAAAAAGTACCCACTTCGTACTTTGACTGTGCCACGCTAACTGCTTGCGAGAAACCAAGAAACCAAAGAAGACCCGAGAAACTAGCAAGTCCCAGAAGTGGACCCTTTCCCATCAAGTCGGCAAAACCCGGGAAAGTCCGTCAGAATAACCCCAAAGCAAAAAGAAAGGAAGAGGGGGAGAACCAAAGACCAAATTTGGGAAATGAAGCGCAAGTACCTCATGATGGTTTCAACCCCCCGCTTGTGCGAAGTCCGTGGGGGGCGCCTGAAAGCGAGCACACAGGTAGACGGCGAAATGAATGTCCGCCGGGGCGCCGTCAAGTACAAAAAGTGCCCGTCATGCTGCGGTACTTTTGTCTGGTCCACCGCCTCTCCCCTTTCCCGGGCCGCATCCAAGGGAGTCGTAGTCGACATGGGGGCGAAAGAGGCTTTTCCTCACCCATGTCAAACTTTTTCAAAAATATCCTTCGGGGGTATTTGCTTTGGTGCACGAAAAGCCCCTTTCCCCGGGTTTTCTTTATTTGCAACCCGAGAAAGAAAGTCAACTCTCCCTTTATGCTCCCTCTCAAATTCCCTGCTCATAAAATTTTGCAAACTTTTTTTTGGGAACAAGAGCATGAGAAGAAACCCCCTAAAGATGATATAAATCCCCCCCGTATATTTGGACAAGGAGAGTGTCTTTTTTCCTTTCTTTAGGGGAAACAACGTCTTATCTAACCGATCCCATTTTAAAAAACCCTTTTGCAAGCAAAAAGGTTTTTTTGCCTATCATACCATGCTCTAGTTGCTTGTTTCCCAAAACCCTACAAAAACTTTTTGAAGTTTTTAAAAAAATGGGTTTTGGGAAACTTGGGTTTTTCAAAACCGGGAGGTTGTTTAAATAAATTTCCTCCTCTATTAGCCGTTTAAAAAGCATTTTTAAACGTCCATTTGAAAAATTTTAAAAACCCCTTTAGAAGCCCAAAAGCTAAAGGTTTTAAAAAGGCTTCCAAACGAGCTACGGGAGCAAAGGTTTTCTCATAGTCTATTCCCCCCCCTTTTGACAAAACCTTAAACCTACCAACCTAGCCTTGTTGCGCACCCCACCCCATCCTCACTTTGTTTTTTTTTTTTAAAACCCATTTGATACCTATGGGGTGGCAACTGGGTGGGGGAGGAATTAAGACCAAACGCGGTTTCGCTCAAAATTTTCTAACTCCTTATGCATGACTTTAAACCCCAAAATCCAATCCATCAAACTTTCCAACATTTTGGGGGCTAAAAAGAAGCGCAAAAGTTGAATGAGAAAAGGGTGAGAGATATGGGAACCGGGACCGTGTGACTCGAGGGTCAATGTCACCAATGATGTTCTCCAACGAGTGCTATCTTTGGGATGGGGGCGGGGAGCCTGCCTGGACAAAGTGGCCTCCCCCTCGAAAAAAGTGTAGCTCCCTCAGGTGCAACGGGCACCACTGAGGAACTGCTCGAATGACCCCCATGTAGAGGAAGTAGTCGGATCGGGACCGTGGCTAAAGGGGATGTCGTAGGGTCGAGGGGGGAAAGCCAGTGGGGGTTGGCTCGGGATCACCCCAATCGGGCGTCGTCCTGCTCCCCCACCAAAAAGATGCTATGTTCACCTAAACATCACCTCCAACTCAAAAGCATGGAAACACAGGGCATAGTCTCATCTAAGGAAATTTTTCACAAGTCTCCATAAACTCGGTTATTTAAAGGGTTAAGTGCACGATAAGCACGGAGTGGTAGAAAAAAAAACCCAGAAAGATACCGTCAAAAAGACGTGTTTTAAAATTTTAAATTCCAACTTATTTTGCCCTCTTTGGGGATGAAAAACCTGCACCCAAACCCCGTAGGTGACTTCCCTTTGGGGCGGTCCCCCAAAATCGCAACTCAAAAAGAAGTTTTTTTCTTGAAACCCCTCGGAGAAAAATGCGATTGGAAACATAGCAAGCAGAACTGAGTGTTTTCGGCCCAAACTGCTTAGGAGCCAAATGCTCATCGGGGCCTCGTCCTGGCCATCTCAACAAGGGTCCGTTTTCTTGCGCCCCAACAACACCGTTCTGCTGGGATTGTGAGGTGAGGAAAACCCTGGTGATCGGGACCCAAAAAAGACCCAAAGAGTTGCAAAGTGAGCATTCTTTAATTAGTCCCATTGCCCACTGCGGATAGCTCTCATGGCATTCTTAGGTACTCATTTTGCAATCTCAAAATCAAATCTCGAACAAGTGGAAAAGCCTCATCCTTACTCTCCAAAAAGAACACACAAGAGTATCTCGAAATAGTTTATCAACACTCAACCACATACCCCTTCCCTCCTTCCGACCTGACCCAGCTGGACCAACTGTGTCCATGTGCATGACCTCAACCACAGAGGATGGCAAGCAACCCAAACATCTTGCCATGCCTGCAAAGGGTGGCAAACCCAAAACCTTCTCGAACTTTAGCTTTAGCAATCCTTTGGGTTAAAAAGGGCCATTAGCTAAGCCTTGCAAGCAAGTCAAAACTCAAATGTCTCAATCTTTCCTTTTTGCCACTTCCCCAAACTCGGAAGATGAAACCGACAAGAAGACAAAAGAGAAGGTCCAAAGAGATAGAAAAATCCCCCACGAAAAACCTTCCTGAAGGGTAAAATCCCCGCAAACCCGCTCACCACGAGAGTCCAAAATCCGAGAGAGATTAGGCTTTAAACCACTTCAAAAACCCCATCAAGGAGTTTTTCGAAACCGGGAAAAAAGGGTTTAAAAAGCAAATTCGCAACCAAAGCAAAATCCTTGAGGACAAAAGAAGAGTTGACCCCGGATCGACCCTCGGGGGACAACCTTACTTTTACTCTTATCCCCGAATGAAAAGTACTCGGTGTGGCGCACGAGGGCGAGGGGTGGGGAACCACTTGGCACTTCCGGTCATAGACGTGACCATTTCCCGGGAAACCACAAGCCAAGTCCCTCCCCGTCCTCCTTCCTACATCAAAAAAAGACCTAGGGTGAGCAAACGGGCCAACACTGGGTTAGTAAACTGTGAAGGGTACCATGGTTTTTCCCATTTGCCCAAGGAATGGGTTAGGAGAAAAATCAAACATCTCCTGCCCCACGGAGGGAAAAGTGATCACCACGAGAGGGAAAAAAGTGGTCCGCAAAAGAAGGGTGGAGTAAAGCCCCCCACCAAAAGGCCCACCGTCGTTGGGGTCACCCACTGGTACCCCTGCGCCGGGCACGACCACTGCGTGGTCCCCCGCCTCCAAAGGGGCCCACACCTTGAGGCATTGTACCTCTAGGCCTAGTTTGTGTGCCTCCCCCAACTTCCGGTTCACGCCCCCCAAATCATGGGGGGTACATGTCCCGGGTTTTTCAAAATCAACCTGCCTCTATCATCTCTCTTCCTCCTAAAAACAAAACTCAGGGCCCAAAGCCCATCCCGCTCACAATACTCACAATGGTACCTCACCACTCCCCTTGGTAGGGACTCTCCCTTTTTGGGTTGGGTGGCTCTAGCTTTCTTAGGAAAAGGGGGTCACTAAGATGTCTGGCGGTTTTTTCCCAAATGGGTTTCGAAGATGGTTCGGGTTTTGGGAATCCACACTTGCTTCTGTGGATGGTTTTGGGGTGGCTCTTCAAACAAAAACCCTCTCTCATAGGAAACTTTAGAGGGTTGGTAGGCTTAAAGGTTTGGGGTGATCTTTGGGAAGCTTGGGGGGTTGTTGGGGGTTTCTCATTCTTTTTTTAAACCACTGCACTCACCGATCTTACCCCAAAAAAGCTATCGGGCCTTTCCCCCCTATAACAAAGCCTACTCCCGTGCTGCCAGCCCTTTTTCATTGGCTAAGCATCATCCCCAAAATGCAGCTCTTTTGGGGGGAAAACCCACTTTAAGATGGGCCGAAGGTATTTTTTTTCTTTCTTGGTTTCCGCATCTTTCCCTGCTGCACGACCGATCTCAAGCTCCAAAGCCTCGAACGATCCGAAATCTCTAGTGCTATCTGAGCTGACCTTCTCTAGCACAACAATCCAGCATTCTTTGTACCAGCTCAGAACGCAAGCCTAAGCAATACTTGCACGCACCAAGTAAGCTAGGCCTAGCCTTCAGCTCACTGACCTCCTCAAATAGAGTGTCATACTTGTCCTGGAGAGTGACAAGACTAGACATGTGGATGGCACAAGCATCACACTCTAACCTCCTCAGTAACCACCACTGACACCTTAACAGACTCTAGCTCATGCAGCGTGCTAAGATACTTAGCCTGGAATCATTCCTCTCGCACGCGGCACGCTTGAGCAAAACATCCTGACTCATCAAGGTGTCGTTCAAAGACTCAATCTCGAGAGAGAGGGATGCGATGGTGGGTGGTACCTCGGGTGTGTCGGAGTCGTAGTCGTAGTTGGGGCCATCCTTGCGCTTCCCGACCTTACCTTCTTCAATCGCCATGGTGCAAAAGCCACCGTGCTTGGCGTCGGCGTAGAAGCATAGACCGTTGAGCTTGTCCTCAACCTTTCCCTTGGACTCATCATCGCTCAAAGAAGCACCTCCGTCGGAGGAGGCATCGATGTCGCTGAGGGAGGCGAGGAAGGCTCGGTGCTTGGCCTTCACCTTGTCGATCACCTTCTTGGAGGACCTTTGGTGGTAGCCACCCTTGGGCTTGTGCTTGTCCTCGAAGTGGTGCTCGCGCTTGTCCTTGCGCTTGGTGAAATCGCCCGCAGCTTTCTTGGGGCAGTTTGCGATGAAGTAATCCTCATCACCGCAATGGTAGCACCCTTGGCTGAGCCACCACGCAGACGGTTCAAACAGTTGTTGTGAAACCGTGAGAACTTGGTGATGACTAAAGCCAGCTCATCATCTCCAAGAGCCTCCACTTGCTCCTCTGTCACAGAAATCAAAGACAAAGCAAATAAGGAGTGTGAAGGGTCAGAGGGGAAGAAGACGTACCGCCGGGGCCAGAAACCAACGCCATAGATGGTTTTCGACGGGTTTTCAAGCTTGGCCCGGGTCTGGTAGTCAATCTCCGAGGACTTGAGCTTGCTGAACAGCTCGTCCACGGTCAGGGCATCATGGCCCGGTGACTTCTGAATGGCAGCCACCTTCATCTCCCACACCTTCCGATCAAGAGCATGCAAAAGCTTGATAGCCATCTCATGATCATCATAGGCAAGTTGGCTCGATTAGCACACATCTTGTTGACGATATATTGGAAGCGAGTGAACATCTCGTCAACAGATTCACCAGCAACTGAGCAAAGTTCTTGTACTCTCTACGGTACGTGTCGAAGAGTCTGGACTTGATTTGAGGGTTGCTCTCATGATATCTCAAGAGTGTTTGCCAGATCTCCCGTGCCGTAGTGAGACTCGAAACTGCTCAAACTCCGAAAGAGACAGACAAGAGAAGAGAATGCTACAGGCTCTTGCATTAGATGCATGCTGCGTAACCTAGCATCGGTGATCTGAGCCTCAAGAACCACGTAGTTCTCATTCTCACAGATCTCCCAAAACTTTGTGTCAAGCCCTTGGAGGTAAGCGGACATGTGCACCTTCCAATAGGAAAAGTTGGTTCCATCAAAGTAAGGAGGTTTACCAGCACCTCGCTCCATGTCGCCTTTTCGGATCAAGAACCGTGTAAGGTGGATGATCCCTTTAACCGGCTTTGATACCAATTGAAGGATCGAGAACGGCAACAAGAGGGGGGGGGTGAAGGGGAGCCTCAAATTTTCTCTCGAAATATTCAGACCACTCTTCCCAAAAACCAAACCCAGTTGCTGGGATTTAAGATAATTAAATCAATATAGGGATTTAAGATCCATGAAATTGATAGTTTGTCACACTTGTACCTATTGCCAAAGATGGAAGATGAGCCTAGTGATTGGCACTAGATGTCAAATGAGGAACCGGCAAAGGGAGAGATATCATACCTGTAGGAAGTTGTAGAACTCGTTGAAGACAACGAGGGCGCGCTGCTTGAACGCCGGGAGGTGCCGTTGAGCAGGTTGTCCTGGAGCTCGATTCACGTAGGGTCCCGCAGCGATGTGGCGTGCCCGCGTGGTCAGGTCCACACCACGGAGCTGCGCCAGGCAGTCGAGCCCTGGAGGCTGGAGCACGTTCCCGCGGAGACAGCGCCTCAAGTTGCGACACGACCTGGAGCGCGCTGTGCGCCGTCGAGCGCCACGCCGACCACATGTGCTCGCGGCGGCAGAGAGACGACGACGCTGGCAATGAGGAAGGGAGGCGATGAATCGGATCGGCGGCGTGGCAGGGAAGGGCACGATGATGGGGGAGGAGGAGAAGGAACGGCGGCGTGGCTCACGTCGGTGTCGCGGCGGCAGAGAGACGACGGCGATTGGAAGGGTGGTGATGGGGAGGGCAGCGTGAAGCAAGCCTCGCGGCGGCGGAACCGTACGTTCTGGAGGGCGGAGGCGAGTTTCGATTGGAGCAGTGCGTGGAGCGAGATTACAAGCTGAGAAGTTGTGCGATAGATAGAAGTACTAAACTACCCTTAAGTATTATTAAGGGGAGGAACCGACTCTAATTAAGATTAACGGGAGGAACCCGTGGTTCCACCCAAGCACCGTAAAAATTTTCTAATCTGTAATGTGAAGCGCTGAATATATATATAGCTAACATGGAACTTAAAGCACATGCAATCAAGTCTCCATCAGAGCAAAGGCAAAGGCATATTAATAAATACAAATGAAAAGGGACAGTAAAGAAGAGACTATACAAGAGTAATCTGTGAATATTTTCGTAATTGCCGCATGCACACCTTAAGTAATGTGAACTAAGGATCTAAAAAAGGTAGAAGTTAATCAAAGCATAATATCTATCTGAACAAGCTCGTAATATATAGATCAGGGCTGCAACTCAGGCCATCAACCAATATAGAAAAAAGTGGAACCATGCAGAAAGCTGTAACACATAGGTAAGAAAAATATAGATAAGAGTAGGAACACGGCTCGACTACCAAACACTCTCTATTGGCCGCCGTGGATCCGCTGGTACCGTCACGCTGCTCGACCTCGACAGTGCTAGAGTTTGGTGTAGCAACCACAAAATCTATTTTAGAAAACAAGGCATAGAAAATGAGCAATCTAAACGTTTTTTTACGAGGAGCAATCTAAACGTTATACCTAGCGACCACTAGTACAGAACCGGCTTTTAACCCCGGTCTGTAAGGGCCTTTAGCCCCGGTGCCTGAACCGGGGCTAAGGATTCGGACTAAATGTCCCCCCTTTAGCCCCGGTTCGTAGGTTCGGGGCTAAAGGTACCAACTGGGGCTAAAGGGTGCGCCAGGTGGCGCAGACGGGCCACGCGTGGCAGCACCTTTTAGCCCCGGTTGGTATTACCAACCGGGGCTAAAGATCCATTTTTTTTCTGATTTTGGTATTTCTTATTTTGGTTTTCCAATTAGATTAAGTATTGAAATATGTGTATTCTTCGCTTCTAATACATGTATTCGCTGCTAATACATGTATTCACGCACTTATAAGTTAGTTTCAAACTTTAAAACTATGAAACTCTATAAATATAATATATATGCACATAAAATTTACATCATTATCCATTGTTACTTGACTTAAGACACAAGCGCTCTCGCCACTTAAATATCATATAGATGTTCGTCTTGATTTGGCTTGAGTGGTTCGGCCCGGTCATAATAGTAATCGCCTTTAGGGTCGACCACTTTGGCAAATAAAAATACAGCAAAGGTCTCTTGAATTCCTTTGAGGCGGTCTTCTTGCAACACTTGTTGCTGCAACCATAGCGTCTTCAATTTGCATTATAAAGAAACAAGTGTTAATATACATAAGATTTAGTTAATAGAAACAAATAAATAAAATGTATGTATTATATATGCATATCACATACTTTTAGTTTCTCTGTAAGATCTCTTCTTGCATACACCGTGAGGTACTCGCAAACGTAGTATCCACACAGATTGTTGCCTTGTGGCTGCCTTAGAATCCACTGTAAGATATGAAAAGATTACTATCGTCATCATACGCATATGTTAAAGCATGATAAGGTAACAAATTATGAGAGCTAGTAGAACTTACACTTTGCAGATGAGGACCCTGTAGTGGCAGTTCCGGACGGTGTTTCGGGATGAACCAAACCCAAACCCTGCTCAATAATTGGATCATTAGTTAGTTAACTCTTGCAGTGTAGTTAAAGAGCAGGAATCCATATTTAAAGATCAAAGTTACCCCGTGATAATGTCTAACATATCTTGGTAATCTCCCACTGGTTTTCTCAGTGAGTCAAAGATTATCAATTGACTTCTTCTCATATCGAAGACTATGAGTATCTAGTGAAAACTGCATTTGTTTATAGAGTCAACATATATATCTTTATGCTGAATTGAGTAATAAGTAAGACAAATTGTGCAAACGATAACAACACTCACCCAAAGTTGTATGGGAAGAGTATATATTCTCTAGTCTTTTGGTTGACCAAGAACCTCCGAAGATTCCTCTGCGTTTGAGGTATCCATTGATCGCGGGAGTGTTTGAATCCGAGAATATGATTGATGGATCAATGAAACCATCTCTGTGTCTCCTTACATTTGAGCAATAACATCAAGAATCTGCATATATATGTTTGAGGATAGTTAGTTACTATATATACATATGCTATAGTCCAATTACTAAAAGAAATGATCACTTACAGATAGTAGCAGCTCATCATAGATTGTCTAGAGCGTCCATATGGCATAGTTGGTGGAGCTCACTATACGGAACAAATATAAGGCCATCGCCCGGAAGTAATGTTCTTGTCTAATTCTGACGCAGATGCAGTCGTCATCTGGGCTTTTGGTACATGCCTCCATGTACCACGCGTTTAACTTGCGCATTTGCGTACCAAGATCCCTGAGGGCCGATGGATTGTATAGACTTCTGTCATGTACATAACTTCTCTTAAACTCATTGAAGGACAGAGAACGGCGCCCAGGGGGGGGGGGAGGAGAGCCTAAAAATTTCCCCTCGAAATATTCGAACCACTCTTCCCAAAAACCAAACAAAAAGAGTTCTCAACCCCTATGAGAAAGAGGAAAACTCACCGGAAACCCCCAAGAAGATTTTCTAAAACCCCTATGAGAAAGAGGCAAGAATTCCAAACAAAATCAGCCAGAAAAGCAGGCAACGGACGCGGGAAAGACAGTGCGATGGACGCTCCAGGGTAGGGCGACGGACGCTGGCGACGGACGCTTAGGCGAGCGTCCGTCGGCCTTCCAGAGAGCCTGACAGAAGCTTAAAAACTACCGAGGCGACGAACGGTCGGCGCGGACGCTGAGAAGATCATCCGTCGGCCTACCCGGGGAGCAAAACAAAACTGCACAACGCACACCACGCGACGGACGCTGGGTGACGGACTCTAGAGAGCGTCCGACCCCAAAAACCGAAGGGACGCCGATAAGCGAGGCGATGGACGCTGACGTCAGTACGTACCAGCGTCGACGCAAACACTCGGAAAGCGTCCGATGCCCCGACAAACACGCAGTAACCGCAAAAATCGTTTTTCTCTGGTAGGCATGATTCTAGTGCTATGGAGGAGCTACCCCTAAGAAATCATCGCTCAATTTGGTGAGAATTAAAGGAAAATGAGGATTTGGGGAAAAAAGGGCAAGAACGAAGAACACGCAAAGAAATCCCCCGATCTACGCACTCGTGAGGTTTGAGGGGAATTCCTTCGGTGCAAAGATGCTCCTCACGAACACGAACAACTTATTTCAAATGGATTTGCAAGAGCTACTCCCTACAAAGATTAATCATCTCAGGAAAAGAGGGAGCAAAAGCAAAACGCGAAGAACACAAGCAAAATGGGGAACACGATCACAAAAGCAAAGACACCATGGCTTACGGAGGTTATGGCCTCCGATTCCTCACAACAATCACAAGTTCTTACACCGGTGACTCGGTGGATCTCAAGCAAGAAAAAGCTAGGGAAGGGAAAACCTAGGAATAGGTGGGAGAAAGAGTATTGCAAGAGATGAGGATGAGGATACCCTTCATCCTCTATTAACGAGGCTTTGGCTATTTCCCAAAGACCCCCTAGATACATGAGTGAACTACCTAGCCTAAGCATTGCAGTCCAAGCTCTGGAAAATATCTTCCTCGTTTTGAGATGGACGGCCCCGTTCCTACCGGGAGTTGCCGTCGCCTCGACGCAACCTCCAGGATTCCGCCACGTGCCATCCCCGCTTCCTCGGAAGCTCCGCCTAGGTTTTGAGGCCAAACCCAGGAAACCCGCCACCGTAGCTTTGGGCTCAACTACGAACCCCGAGTTTTGCGGCCCAAACTCGGAAACCGACGCGGATCGTTTTGAGGCCCAAACCACCAAACCACTCAATGCGAGCCACCTTGTAAGCCCAGTCGAACTCCGAGTCCCCTGAGCCTCCGCTCGACTTGCGCGTCCACTGTCTTGACTCGGTCGACTCGGTCTATCTCCATGTCTTCTCACACTGCCGGTGCCAAGTACTAGCCACCAAGCTAGTCCGCCGACGCCCATGGTCCCTCAGTCCGAGCCCCGCTTCCACCCTTCACCGCTCTTAGTCCATCGGCATGGCAAGCCTCTACTCGACCTTCTCCACGCCATTAACCATTGTCACTAGGCATAGCACCTGCACACCACAAGCCCATAGACAAGCACACATTTCTGGTTTCGTAGAGGTTAGGTTAAGCCACTCAAATGAAACACTCACGTGTTGGTCAATCACTCATCATCAAAACTGAACATACATGGGTACTTATCCACCAGGTGTTCGCACTCATCTACTATAGTAGCATTTGCGACTAGTGCATTTCCGTAAAATTGAGTCGCGGTTAGTCCATCTGTTTTCAAGAACTCTTCCAATCCATCATAATTGTCCCGTGGAACATTGTCTTCTAGCACGCTCATGTTTGAACCATATTCATTCCCAACAACTAGCGGGGTACTGATTGCTTCGATTGTTCCCCGAGCTGCGGGACACCCTTCCCTGCTCTTTCTTCTCGATAATTGCCTTTTCAAGAGTGCGGTCATAGTCCCATATTAGAGATTTCTTCTGAGCATAACGTAGCTTTCTGTTCTTTTTTTCCCAATGCTGCCTTAGACTGATTTATGTAGTAAAGGCTTTTTTTCTTCTTTCCTTCTTTATGGTCGTCTACAAATTTTTTGGGAAAATTTGGGCCCTGAGGGCCCTTTTTGAAGGTTTATTTTTCTTCAGTTTCTCATACAAAGTTTCGGAGGAATCCCAACTTTCCCCTTTTAGCTTGCCTCTTTGGTTTTGGTTGGGCGGGCCCAAAACCTTTGCTTTTTTGGGGGTCCTCTTCTTTGGCGATGGGGGGCGGGAGACCGTCATGGAGGGGATGGGGTCGGTTTTTAGCGTTGGGGACCGTCGTGGAGGCTGGGGGCCGGGTTTTAGTGTTGGAGACCGTCGTGGAGGGAAGGGGCCGGGTTTTGGGTTGGAGCCGCGTGGAGAGGAGACCGCCCTTTGGGGGTTTGGGGGAAGCCATTGTGCATTTCACCATATCATCCCTTTCAAAATATGGCCCGAGGTGGAGGTCCTACAGTGAAAAAAAGGTGGAATAAATATTGCTATTTAAGCCCAAAACAAAAGAGATAGGTTGATTCACTTTCATTGACCCAGGATGAGGGGGAGGGGGGGCGATGGAAATAGGGGGTGATGCCCCCGGAATAATGAATAGCGCTTGCGCCAACAAAAAAAAAAGTCTTTCCCGCTTGTCCCAAAGGTCTCCCATCACTCCTTCAATGTCAAGCTTAACATCAGTGACCTTTTTCAAATTATCCACCCAGATGCGAGCATACCAACTGGTATTTTTTACCATGGCATACTGGGGTCTTCGTAGGGTGATAGGGGTTTTCAATACCCGGTAGCCACCATGATTGTGGTAGCCCCCTCTGGAATGTGAAACTCACATGGGAAATTGGGTTAGGTGATGTCATCCACGGGAACCGTAGTTTTGGGCGTCATCACCAATTAAAGGCCCACTTTCCGTGGAAGCACAACTGTTTTCCAACTGACTGGGGGGCTGATTTTGACTTGGGGTACTGATCCAGTACTTTGCATTGGGCTGTTTTGCTAACTCCATTTGCCTTTTGATTTCCTCCTCTTTCCCTTATTTAAAGTTTCTGTTCTGGGCTCTTTTTTTTGAATAGCTGCTTCCCCGTGCTTCACTAAGAAATTTGCGACATGCTAATTTCATAGCTTCCTCCTATTTCTTCTTTCTTTTGGCGGCTTCTATATGTATCTTTGTTTTGGAGGTAAGGCATGCTTCCACAACACCGCGCCATAACCTCTCGTTCGCCCCCCCCGGTTCCGCACCCACAGGGCTTTGTTAGCTCATCCCTTCTCTATCTGGTGACCATACTCCTTTTTCCCTCAAGTTTGACATAAACTAGTTTCCTTGCGGCTTCTGTGAATCCTTCATTTTCTTTAAAATTCTCCCGGTCTGAGAGTCAAGGCCTCCCCCATGCCCAAAAAACCACCACTTGCAGCGGCCCCCCCATTCCCTGATTCTGGTTGGAGTCCCCTAGCTTAAAGGGTCCTATTCTTCTTTTTCCCCACTTAGGAATGACAGTAAGGTACCCCACCCGATCCCATGTGATGGTGGTATTGCTTTTCTCGGGCATTCTGTTGGTTCTGTGTCGCTCAGGGCGCGCCCTTTTTGGATGCCCTTTGTAAGCTACAAAGTCATCCCAAAATGGTCTCAACTTATTGCTAAAATCTGGAGTCAGGTTCTTCTTGATAAAATCAGTATGAAATTTTTTCTTCTTCCGGGCCCCGGGAAATATGTTGCCATTTTCTTCATGCACACCCCAACCCTCCCCCCCTTAAAAGCTTCATCTCAAAAAGGGAGAAAGGGAAATGTTAAAGGGACTTTTTGCCAAATTAGTTTTTTTTTCCCCCGATCAGAGACAAAACTTTTCAAGATGTCCTGTCCTTTGCCGCCATTCACGAGCACGGGGGAAAAGCCTACCCCTTTAAAAAGGGGTAACCACGGGGGTTATAAAATCTATGTGCATTTTGTCCAAGTTTCTGCCCCTTTTTCCCCCACCCCCAAATTTTGTGTAAGACCGCCCCCCAAGGGTTTTTTCGGGGCCCCGTAAAATTTTTCCCTTTTTCCCCCAATTTTTCCCCTTTATGCAGACGGGTATGTTTTGTAACACACAAAAATTAGGGGGAATTAAATTTTATTTTCATGTAAAAAACAAAAGTTTTTTAAAACATAAAAATCCCCCTTTGGGGACATTGTTTTTGGGGCCCAATTTTTTTTGCAAAAACCCCGGGGGGCCCCTTTTCCCCCGGGGTTTGGGATACCAACCGGGGCGCCAAAAAAAATTTTTTTGACTTTTTTTGGGCTTTTTTTGTATTTCATAAAGTTTAATAATGTAAAAATTTTCTCTAGCCTTGTTAAATTCCATAATAAATTAAATAAAGGGGACAATTTTTTTTTTAAAAAAAAACCCTTGCTTTTTCCCCTTTTTTTTATTAAACACAAAAAAAATGAAAAAACAACAAATTTTTTAAATTTTTTCCCAAAAAATCAAATAAAAAAAGGAAAAAAACCCTTAAAAAGGGGTTTTTAGGGGAAAATATAAAAAATTAAATTTTAAAAAAAATTTAAAAAGCTTTTTTCCCAACGGGGAAAATTTTTTTATAAAATTTTTTTTTCCCTTAAACCTTTTTTTTGTTTAAAACCCCTTGTCCTTAAGGGCCCCAAAAAAGTTTTCCCCCCTTTAAAAAAAAAATTGTTAATGAGACACAAATGACCAAAAAATTAAACAAAGGTTTTTTAACTCAAAAAGATTTTTTTTAGAACAAAATTTTTTTTAAATAAAAATTTTTTAAAAACTTCCTTACCCCTAAATGACTACAAAATGCCCAAAAACACATGTCACTTTATCGCATGATTTTCTAACCCCAGCTACACAAGGGGGGACAGTAGGGTTTTCCCCTTTTTTACATAGCCCCTTTGGGGCATGACCCCAAAGGCCCCTAATAAAAGGATGCCCCCCGGGGAATTTTGAAGGGTGTTTTGGGGGTTTTTTGGGCACACTGAATGTCCCCAATTGGCCCCTCCCTTTCGTAAAATTCCGACATTTCTAGTTTTTCCCCCAAATTTCCCCCAAAAAGTTTTTTTTCCCTAAAAAACCCCCGGAATTTTTTGGGGCCCTTAAAAGCTTGTTTTTCCCTCGTTTTTTCCTTTTTGGTTTTTTTAGACAAAATTTTTTACATAAAAACACCTGATTCACATAAAACAGCCAGGACGAAGGGGTTTGTTTTTGGACCCAATATGTCCCAAAGGTCCCCTGTTTTTCACCCCCTAACCCCTTTTTTTAATTGTTACCCTGGTTTGGGGCCTCTTCCCCCTTTTTGGGACTTAAAAAAGGGGGGTTTTAAAAAATTTGGGGAAAAAGTAAATTTTTCCCAAAAACCCCCAAATATGCGGTAAAAAATATTTTTGGGGCCTTTTTTTTCCTTTTTGGGGAAAAGGAAAAAATTTTTTACACCACTGTTCTTGTTGGGGCCCCCCCTTTTAAAAATTGGGCAAAACGGTAAAATGTTTTTTTCCCTTTATCCCCCGTGGGGTTTGAAAAGTGAATTGCCTTTTTGGGTTTTTCCAACCAAACCCCAAAAACATTGGTCATAAATTTTCTGTCATCAAAATTTAAATTTTTTTTTGCAAAAAAACGCCAAAAATTTTTTATTTTTTCACCATAACCCCAAATTTTATTTTTTCCCTGAAAAAACCCTTTTTTGGAAACGAGGGGAACCCCCCTTTGGAACCCCCCCCTACCCCCCCAAAACCCCGAAAAATTTTGGGTCGTAGGAAAAAAAATTCCCTTTTGTAGTTGGGGGTTTGTTGAAATAATAACCCCCCCTACCGTATGGGGTTTTTTTTCCCCCTTTTTTCCCTTTTTCCCCCTAACCCCCCCCCGGTCTTGATTCAAAAAAATTTTGGGGGGGGGTGGGGGAAAATTTGTCCCACAGAACCAAAAACCTCCTCTGCCTTACCCCTTGGGAAAAATTTTTTCCCCCTTTTTGGGTGACACTTGGGGGGAAAATTTTTTTTCAGGACTCCCCCGAACCCTTTAAAAAGGGAAAATGTTTTTGTGGGGAAAACCCCGGCCCCAAAAAAACAAATTTTCCCCCAAAGGTAAAAATTTTCCCGTTTGTACTCACCCCAAAACCCAATTTACCCCCTGGTTGCCCCTACCCAAAATTTTTGGGGCCCCCTTCCCCTTGAAGAAACTCCTTTGTTTCCCCAATTTTTTTTCCCCCAACCCCTTCGGCTTAGGGATATTTATTTTCCCCCTTGGGGGATCCCTAGCATGGGGGGTAAAAACTTAGTTTTCCCTTTTTTTTCACTTTCACAATCTCTTTGTCCCCCCCACGAATGACTTCCCCAAGACCATCATCTTCAAAGAGTGCGTCCCCCCCCCCCTTTTCCCCTCTTCTTCTATTTCCCCCTTTTTGGGGCCCCCCATTAACCCGCCATATTGAGCAATAATGTAAAAAGGGGGCCCAAATTTGGGCTCTTTTTCACTTTTTCCCATAAAAATTTCCCCATTTCTCCTTTTTTTGGGGTCCAACAAATAATTTTGACAAAAACCCCCCTTCAACAAGTGTGAAAAAATTTTTTCCCTTGAGCAAAAAATTTTCCTTCAAATTCTTGCACAAGGTGAAAGGAAAAAAACAGAAACAACCATCTCGTTTGTTTGCATAGCCGCTCTTAAGAAAAAAAATTCCCCCCAAAACCCAAAAACCCCTTTTTTTGGGAGCGGCGATCTACATTTAAAACCAATGGGGGTGCCACGCCCTTAAAACCCCAAAAAAAAAAATTTTAAAATTTTTTTTTTTTGGGGTAAAAAAAAAAAAATTTAAAAAAAATACCAAAAACGAGGGGAAAAAATTTTAAAAAAAAATTTTTATCGAAAGGGAAAAAACCATCGGGGGGCCCTTTTTCTGATCATAAAAAACCCTAAAAAAATCCTATAAAAACCCTCAACAAGCATATGCTAAAAACCACTACACAATACACAAAAAAACCTAAAATGCACAAAAATTACAAATGATCCCCAAACCAACCCCAACTAAAGCCCCCCAAATCACATTCCCCCTTTTTTTCAGCATCGCCAATTTCCCTTGACTGACTCATTTGGCCTCCAGCCTTCGAAACGTGTGAAAAATACCTTCCTCCTATCCCCCCCCGGGGGGCACCAGGCGCCCCAGGGAAAATAGAAAAAAAAAAAAATTTTTGAATCAAAACCCAATCATGAAATAGGGGAAAAAAAAAAAACCAAAAATTAAACCAAATAAAAATGTGACAAAATATAAAACCCCCAAAATTGCGTTTTTTGGTTTTTTTAAAATAGAAGCCCCCCTTTTTAAAAACCCCCCTTTCCCCCCCACTTTTTACTTTTTTACATTTTTTGCATACCTTGGAAAAAGGAAATGAGAGGGGGGTCCCCCTTATTTTTTTTTTGGGGAACCCCCGGGACAGGGGCGAGTGTCCCAAGCAGTTGCCAAAAAACTCTCTATATTTTTTTTTTTAAAACTAAATTTTTAAAAATTTCCCTTTAAATTTTTAAAAAAACAAAAAAAAAAAAAACAACAAAAATTTTAAAATTTTCAAAAAAAATTAAAAAAAAGTGCCATGTAAAAAAAAAAAAAAGTATTCTAGGTAGCCCCTTTTCCTTCACTAAATAAAAAAATTATTTTGAGCCCCAAGGGGCATATATTTAAAATCAAAACAATCCCCCCCTAAAAAAAATCATTTAATAACCCCCCTAAAATCATTTTTTTTCCCCAAACAAGCTAAAAAAAATTTTAAAAAGGGGAAACATAAAACCCCCCCAAAAAAAAAATTTAAAAAAAATTTAGGGGGGTTTTTGGGCCCCCTTTTTGGGAAAGGGGGAAAATTTGGAAAAAAAAATTTTTTGGCAAATTTTTTTTTTTTTTTTTTTGGGGGTTTTTGGGGCCCCCCTTTTGGCAAATAAAAAAAGGGAAAAATAAAAAAATGGCACAAAAAAAACAATTTCCCCCCCCAAAAATTTTTCATTTTTTTAAAATTTTCCCCAATTCATAAGAGGGGGGGGTATGAGTGGAAGGTTTCCCCCAAATTTGGGCCTTTTTTTGCCCCCCAAAAGGGAAAAAGGGGAAAAGGGGCAAATTTTTGCTTTTTTTGCCATTTTTTCCCTTGCTTTTTTGGGGATCCATTTGCCAAAAAGCCCCCAATTTTTTTGCTTTTTTTCCCAAATTTAAAAAAATTTTCCCCCAAAAGGGGGGCCAAACCCCCCTTAAATACAAATTTGATTTCCCTTTTTCAAACTATTCAAACAATGTCAAGTAAATGATGCAAAAAAAAGGAAAAAAAAAAAAAAAAAAAAAAAAAAAATTTAAAAAAAAACCAATTTCCGGGGGGAGGCGTAGAAAAAAAGGGGTTGAAGAAAAAAAACCCCTTTCCCCAACAGTCGATAGGCGAAAAAATGATCAAATGAACAGTGGCCAAGAGGAAAGAAAAACCCCAAAACCAAGAACAAGCAAAAAAAAGGGGGAGGAAAAAATTTTCCCTCTGGGGGGGGAAAAAGGGGAAAAAAAGGGGTTTTTTAAAAGGGGGGAAAATTTTTAAAAGCCCCCGGGTTCCATAGAACTCCCGGGGGACAAAGGGGCCAAAAATGGGCCCTTTTTGGGGGGCCCCCCAAACCCCCCCCCGGGGGTTTAAAACCCTTTTCCCCCCCCGGTTTGGGGGTTCCCAAACCCGGGGGCAAAAGGGAGGGGAAAAAACCCCCTTTTTTAAACCCCCGGGGGAAAAATTTTCCCCCAAAACCAGGGTTAAAGCCGATTTTGGAAATCACCAAAAGGGGGGTTTTTCTATATTTTTTTCCCCCAAAAGTTAACTGCACTTCTATTTAAAAAAAGGGCCCCAATACATAGGGAAAAAAGAAGTTTAATAATTAGAAAAAATTTTAAAATATTTTAACCACTAAAAAAAAGGGGCAAGATAACCAAATCTACAGCCCTACCCCACCCAAAAAAAAAAAAAACCAAAAAAAAATTAAAATTTTAAAAAAAGGAAAAAGGGAAAAAAAAAGTACCTGATTAAAATCTTTTTTTAAAATTTTTCCAAAGGGGAAAAAGAAACCCGCAATCCTACAAGGGAAATTTGGGGTATACAAAATTAATGGATAAAAAGAAAAAAAGGTAAAAAAAAAAGGGAAAAAACCAAAAAAACTACAAAATTTGAAATTGTATCTCAAAAACCCCCACTTTAAAAGGAAAAAAAAAAATTTTAAAAAAAAAGCAAATGGAAAAAATTTTAAAACATGCATTCATAATTCAAAAAAAACCAAAAAACTTTGCTAAAAAAACCCCAAAAAAACTACATAGACAAATTGCCCCGGGCAAACAACGGGGTTTTTCCCCCGGGTAGGGGGGCAATTTTTAAAAACTCCAAATTTAATCCTATTTTGGAATAGGGGGGGAAAATTTTGGCCCCAAAAAACCCCCTTTTTACTCAAAAAAATTCCTCCCCCTCTGGGGTTTTGGGGCCCCAAAACTATCCAATAAAAAAATTTTCCACAGGTATAAAGGGGGGGTTTTTCCCTTTTTCCCCTTCCCCCCTCTCCCACCTCCCCCCGGGGGGCCCCCGGGCCCCCCCGCAAGGGCCGGGGGCCGCCGGGGCCGGGGGCCCGGCCCCCCCTCCTCCACCCCCCCTTTCCCCTCCAGGGGGGCCCCCAGTTCTGGGGTTTCCCCTGCCCCCCCCCCGCCACCCAAAAATCCCCTTTTCACCGTTGGGGCCCACCACCGCCCCCCGCCCCCCCCCCGGCGCAGCACGGACCCCCGGGGGGGGGGGCCCTCAACAAAAACCCCCTGCCCCGCCCCCCCTTTCCCCGCAAAAAGGCCCCTGCAGCCGGTTCCCCCTGGCCAAATGTTGGTTTTTAGCCCGGCGCGAGCGCAGGGGCCCCGAGCCCCCCAAACCCCCCCCCCAATTTTTAAAAAGCCGCCCCCCCCGGCCAAAACGCCGCTGGCCAAAACTCTCGCCCCCCGGGGGTCCTGCTGGGGGCGTAGCTGTCCCCCTGCCCCCCCCCGGGGGAACCGGTGGAAACCCCCCTTGGGGCCCGCCACACTTGCTGCTCCCCCCCGGGCCCCGAGCCCGACCTGGGATCCCCGGGGGGAAAAGGGCGCGAGCGCGGGGGGCCCCCGGGTTTTTTTCCTAAAGCACCCCGCGCCCCACTCCCAAAGGGCCCCTTCGGGCCCAAAAACCTTGGTGCCGTTCACCCCCTGCCTACGCCAAACAGGGGGGGCCCCCCCCCCAAAACCTCCCTACTGCAAACGGGGGGCACCCCCATTTCTCCCCCCCGCCGCAACTCTAAACCCCCCCCCCGGGTCCGGCTGGGGGGGGCCGGGCTCGCCTGCACGGGGGGGAAAACCAACCCTGGGAACGGAGCGGTTTGGGCCCGGGGCCCCTGGGCCATCAGCTCTTTCTCCACCCTTTTTTACCACAAAAACCATGCCCGGGGCCCCCCCCTTTTCCCTCGGGAAAGCTCACTCGGGGTCCCCCCCCCGGGGTCCCTTCCCCCCCCGAGGCCCCTTTTTCCTCGCCCCGGGGGCCCCCAAAACCCCCCGCCTTTTTTCCCCCCGCCCCCCGCCACGCATCCACGGGGGGGTTCCCCCTTTTTCCCCGGGCCCGACAGGGGGGGGGGGCCGTGGCGGCCCCCGTCGACGCCGGGGGGGGGGTGCGGGCACATGGGGGGGCCCCCCAGGGGGTGCACCCGGGCCCCCCCTTTTCCCACCCCCCCCGGGGGCCCCGGGGGCCACCCCCAAACCCCCCCCCCCCCCATTTTTAACCTGGCCCCCCTTGGGGTCCCCCGGGGGGGCCAAAACCCCCCGGCGCCCCCCAATTTTTCCCCCCCCAGCGTGGGTCCCCCCCGGGGGGAAAATCCCGGGGGGGGCCCCAAATCGGGGGGAAAACCAAAAACGGCCCGTGGTTTTCCTTTCGGAACCAAAACTCCTCTACCGGGGCCGAGTTTGGATCGCCCCCCTGGGGCCCCCTTTTTTCCAAAACCCCCCCGGGGCCCCCTTTTCTCCTCTCCATTCATCCCCCCTCCCCCAAACCCCGCCATCATGGTCGCCGGGGGTTTCCCCGCCCCCTTTCCCCTGTCATTTTCCGGGGTCCCTTTTTCACCTCATCCCCCCCTTTTCGTTTTCCCCTTTTCCCCAAAGTCCCCCTTTTAAACTTTTAAAAACCCCCCTTCCCCCACCCGGGGGTTTTTACAGCTAAAATTTTTCCTTTTTTTTGTTTTTTTTTCCCCCTTCCTCGGGCTTACTATGAATTTTTTTGGTTTCCCCCGGGGTGCCCCTCTCCCCCGATGTGATAAAAAAGGGCCCCTTTCCCCCCTTTTTGGTTTTTTCCTGCGTCCATTTCCCTTCCCCTTCGTCCTCCTTTTCCCGTCATTTTGCTTTCACTCCCAAAATTCTTCCCCACTATTTTCACCACGCTGGGGCATGGGGGCCCCCGGGCCCCCGCCCAAAAAAACCCTTAGTCAAAGCTCCATTGTCCCCTGCACCCAGTCTCAGGGGGGGAACCCCCTTGTGTCTCCCCAAAATTAGGTCGAAAGGGTTTTTTTTTTTCCCCTACCCCCTTTTTCCCCCAAAAAAAAACCCCCTTTTTTTTTAAAATCTTTTTCATTCGCCCTTCGGACTCCCCTGCCCATGAGCTTTTTGGTTAAAATACTATCTTTTTTGTTTTAAAAAAAATTTCCTTTTTTTTAAAACCCTTTGGGTTTTTTTTCCTTTACGTCCCAAAAAGTCGATTTTCCTCCCGCTCCCTTTTTTTTTTTCCCGCCGGGGTGTCTACCTTTCGGCCCCCCCTTTTTAAAGGTTTGCCCAAAATTGGACAATGGGCGGATTTTAAACCCAAAAACCCCCGGCCTTCTTCCCCCCCCCAAAAGGTTTTAAAAATCCCCCCCCGCCCCCCCTTACCTCCTCCCAAACGGAAAGGGCGGGGGTGCTTTTTTCCCGAACCACGAACACCCCAAGGGGGGGTTTTTTTTTTTTAAAAATTTTTTTTTTTTTTTCGTTTTCCAGCTCGTTTTTTGGGGCTGAGAGCCCCCCCCCAAAAACCCCACCTACCCCTTTTAACCCCTCCCTTTTCCGTTGCATGTCCACTCCCACTCCACCCCCACCTCTCTTAAAACCCCCCCTTTTTTTTAAAAAAACCACCTTCGTGTTTTTGGGGTTTTCGTTTCCCAAAAAACACCGGGGGCCCACTGCTCCCCACTTTTTGGGCCCCCCCCTTAAACCCCCAGTGCCCCTTTCCTGGGGTCCCCCCCGGGGATCAAAAAGGGGAAAAGGGGGTTCTTCGTAAAAACCTCCGTCGCTTTTCTCCCCTCCCCCCAAACCGGGGGTTTTTTGGGACGAGTCCCCCCTTCCCCCCTTTTTCCACCCCTCACCCCCCCACACCCCCCCCGACCCCCGGACCTCTTCACCTTTTTTCCCCCCGACATGGGGACAATCCCCCTTTTCATTGTTCCTCCCAATTTTTCCCCCCGGCCCCCCCCCGGGGAACCCAGGTACCCCCCCGCCCCCCCCCCCCCCCCTCCCCCTGGGGTTTCGGACCCCCGGCTCGACCCCCCCCGGGTTTTGCTCCCCTGCCCCGAGGGGGGGTTTTTTTGGAAAGGGAAAACCTTTGTTTCGGGGGTTTTTCCGCCCCCCGCCTTTTTCCGCGGAAAAGGGTTTTTTGGGCATATCCCCACGTCGCCCCCCGGCCCCCCCCCGCTGCCCCTTTTGGCCCCCCGGTTTCCCCCGGGCCGCCCCCCAAAACCTTGGGTCCCCCCCGGGGGGGGAAAATTTTCCCCCCCTCCGCGGAAAAACCCCTTTTAAAACCACCACCTCCACTCCTCACTGCCCCCAAACGTGCCAGGGAAAAACCCCCCTGCCTCTCCTAAACCCCCCCCAAAATGTCATTTTCACCCCAGGGTGCCCCGGGCACCAGCTGGACCTTTGCCCCCCCGGGCTCGGGGGGGGCGATGCCCGGGGGCGGGGGCCCCCTCTCCAGTACCTCTTTCTGTTTTGTTGCCCTTTGTCAATCCTCATTGGCGTCACGGGGGGGGAAAAAAGGACCCCCGCGGCTCTCCCCCCCCCAAACCCCCAAAACCAGGGGATGGGGTTTGCCCCGCCCACCGGGCCCCCAATTTTGGCCACGGGAAAGGGTTTTTTTGGACACAAAAACCGGGGGAAAAAATGGTCCCCCAAATGGGTTACAAAGGCCCCCGGGGGGGTTTTTCCCCCCGGGGTTTCACTCACCCCCCCCGGAAACCCCCGACTCCCGATGAGATTTTCATTCCAGGGGTAAAGCCGGCTCCCCCCCCCCAAAAAACCGGTTCCCCTGACTACACCCCCCTCTCTCCTAGCCCGGCATCAGCTGGTTTAAAATAATCCCTTTTTAAATTTTTTGGAAAAATTTTATTTTTAAATGAGACCCCCGGGGTTTCACCAGCCCCCGGGATCTTTTTACGTTGAAACGTTCAGCCCGGGGGGGAAACCCGGGGCACCGTCCAAAATTTTCCCCTTTTTGACTAGTTTCCCCCTCTCTCCTAGCCCTGCATCACTGGACCCCCAAAATCCTTTCTGCAGGGAAAATGGTACTTTGACTGAGACGTCTACTCCCCAAAACGGGTTTTTTTTTGACTTTTTTTCATCCTGAAAGGGCCCCTGTGGGGCTAAAAAAATTCCCCCCGGGGGCCCCTAAAGCAAGCCCCCCCCGGGCTTGGTACCCCCCCGGTTTTCCCCCCCTTTTCCCCTGCTGATTTTTGGGGTTTTTGGGGTGGAGGCCAATTAAATTTTTTCCCCTTTTTTTTATCTTCCCCGGGGGAAAGCTGAGACTGTTTACCCCCTGCTCTATTTAAACCCCCTTAAAATGCGACAACCCCTACCCCCCCCTCTCCCCCCCCCCCATTATCCCCCTTTTCTCCAGCATGATTTTCCTATAACATCTAGGGGGGGGGGGGGCATCCCCTTCCCGGGGGCCCCCACATTTGGCCTCGCCCCCCGGGGGGGGGTTTCCCCTTTTTCCCCCAGCGGCCAAAATTTTTCTTGAAAATCCCGGGGGGGTTTGGGAAAAAAATTGCCCTGAAAGCCCCTCCACCTGTTAAAACCGGGGGCCAAAAAGCTGTCGGGGGCCCGGGGGCACACCATGACCGCCCCCCTTTCCCCCCCCCCGGATTTTTTTCCCGGGGTGTTTTTCCCCAGTACCCCCCCTTTTTAAACCGGGCCCCGGAAAACTTTCACCTTTTGGTTTTTTCCCCCGGGTTTGCCCCCCCCAATGCATGATCCCGAGAGCCCCCCCCAAAAATCCCAAGGGCCCCTCCCCCCAAAAACCTCCGCGACACGTCGACTACAGCCTCCTCCCCCCCCGGGGCCCCCCCCCCCACCGAGCTCGGGGCCCCAAAACCGGGGGGCCCTTTTTGGGGCCGGGGGTTCCAACATTTGGGGCGCTCCCCCCCCGGGCTACCCCCGTTTTTTCTGGGGGGTAAGGGGGTTTCCCCCTTGGGCCCCCCCAAAAACCCCCCAGCCGGTCCCCCTCCCTTTTCCAGTCCCGAGGGGGAAACCCCCCGCACGGGGGAAAGGGGGGCGGGGCCCGGGGGGCCCCTTTTGGGGCCTCCGACAGATTCTTGCAAAAACCCAAAACAGCCCCCCCCCCCGGGGAGCACGTTTTCTACTCCCCCCCAACGTCGGGGGCTTCTCCCCTCCCCCCCAAAACCCTGTTAAACACCAGGGGACCAAGCATGGGGAAGATCGACCCCACTTTTTTGGGGAATGGGCCCCGCTATCGGGGTTTTTTGGGGTCCTCCACGTCCCGCCCAAACCCCCCCCATTTGCTGACATTTTCACCGGGGCCCCCCCCCCCCCCCCACCTTTTTCCGATTTCCTCCCCCCCCCAAAAACCATAAAAAAAAGGGGCTTTTTGGGGGTCTGGGGGGGCCTGGGGGTGTGCCTTTTTTTCTTTTTTTTCTGTTTAAACTCCGCTCCCCCGGGGTAGTTAAACCCCCCCGGGGGGTTTTGGGGAAATGTGAAAAAACAGGCCCATGGGGCCCATGAAACCCTCAAATTAAATTCTACCCTTTGGGGGGTTTGGGCCCAACCCCCCAAAATAAAAAAAATTTAGCAAAAAATGACTAATCCCCTAAAAGGAGATGCAAAAAATTTTTTCACCCGGATTTTTTAAAACCCCTTTTTTTTCAGACTCAGTAGCAGCTATCTAAAACCAGACAGAAACCACCCCACACTGCTTTCTAGAAAAAATGAAAATTTAAAAACCCACCCTAGAAATTTTAATTTTTTTTCTAAAAAACTTTAAAAAACCCCCATAAAAAAAAACTGACTAAAAAAACCCCCCAAATTTCCCCCCCAAAAAAAAAAAAAACAAAAAACAAAAAGGAAAATTAATAAAAAAAAATTTTGATAGGCTTTTTTGGGGGGAAAGGAAATTTGGGGGTTTTTAAAAAAACAAAAGGGGGTCTGTTTTGGGAAAAAAGTTATGTATCAAAAAACCATTGCCCCCCGGGGGGTGGGGGAAAGTATCAGGTTTAAACCCCCCTTTGAACCCCCCCCGGGAAATTTTTCCCTTTTTCCTCCCATTCCGACGGGTTTCCCCTGCGGGCCCTAAAACATGCCCATCGCTTGGCCCCCCCCGTACATGGAAAGTCCTGTAAAATTTTTCCCTAAACATACCTCCCCCCTTTTTCAAATTTTCTAAATTAATTAAGATCGAAAAAATGTAAACACATAGCAAAAAAAAAAAATTTTTTAAGATATTCGGGGACCTATCATGCTCAAATTTTTTGGGGAACCCCCGTCCTTTTTGGAAAATTTTCCCCAAAAATTTTTTTTCCCCCACTCTACCCCCTCCTTTTTAAAAATTTAAATTTAAAATTGATAAAAAAGTAAGGGACATAGTTTAAAAAGACTAATTTTGATAAGTTAAAAGGGGGAAAAATCCCCCCCTATCAGCACTTCTAAAATTTAAAAAAACAAAATCATTGAAACAGTGAAAAAAATTTTCGTAAAAAAAAAATTTTTAAAACATCCCCCTTACCCCTTTTCCCGCGAGTTTTTTACATATACCTGAAAAAAATTAAAAGAATGGAAAAAAAATCCCAAAAAGCCCCAAAACACCTAAAACCTTTTTTCCCTTTCAAAAACCAAAATTGGGAAATTTTCCCCCCCAAAAAAGATCAACAATACCTCGTAAACTTTTCTGAAAACCCCTTAAACAAAAATTTTTTAAAATTTAAAACAGTAAAAAATTAAAATCATGGGCCCCAAATCATGTTCTTCAACTGTACATAAAACAAAAATTTAAAAATTTAAAGTCTAGCTAAACCCCAAAAAGCTTAAAAAAGACTAAAAAGGGGAAGGGAAAACCCAAAAAAAATTTTCAAAAAACCCCACCAAAACCCCCTCATTTTGGGGGCGTTTTCAAGCAGCCCAAACAAAAGCTTTTAGAAACCCCCGGGAAAAAATTTGGAGTAAGCATGAACCCGCGAGAGGAAACGCACCAAAGTTTTTAGGGGAAAACCGGGGAAGAGAAAGACGAAAAGGGACAAAGCCCCCCATGGGGGGGAAACCCCAAAGGGGCCGGGGAACCACTATTTCCCCCCCCCTGGGAAAACCTTTTTCAAAAACCCTGGACGCCCCGGCCCCCGGGGCCGCCCCCCCCCTCCCCGGGCCCCTAAAACCCGGGGGGGGGCCCAAAAATCGCCCCAAAAAAATTTTCTGAAAAAGGGGGGGGGAGCTGGATAAGAGGGGGAAAAGGGGGGTGGCCCCCCGCCCCGCCGAGGGTGGCCCCTGCCCCACAACCTCGGCTTGGGGGCCCCCAAAAAACCCCAGGTAAACGTGGCGGCGAAGCGGGGGTTTGGGGGGGGAAAAAGAAGGGGAACCCGGGGAGGGGCCCCACCGGCGGGGGCCCCCCCCCCGCTCCCCCCGGGGCCGGGGGGGGAAAGACCTAGGGGGGGGCACATGCCCCCGCCGTGCCGCTGCCGGGGGCGCCGCTGCTGTGCTCGCGTTTAAGATAAAAAAGGGGGGAAAAGGGGGATACAGGAGGGGGGGGGCCCCCGGGGGGGGCGGGGGGGCGGGGGGAAAGGGGAGCCCGTCCCCGGGGAAGTGCGGGGGAAAAAGGGGGAAAACTGGTCGGGGGAGATTTTTGGGGGGGGGGGGCGAGGGGTGGGGGAAAAAATTTTTGGGAAAGCGAAGAAAATTTATAATTTTTGGTTTTTTTCATGGTTTTTTAAAAGAAGCCAACGAAGCAAATTAGAAAAGGGGGAAAAGGAAAAAAGGGAAAAAAAGGAAGCCGCTTTCCCTTTAAAAACGTTTTGAGGGGGTTTTTGGGGCGTGGGAAAAGCAAATCGGGGGGCCCAAAAAAAAATTTTCCCTTTAAAAAAGGGGCCCCAAAATACAAAAAACGGGGGGTTGTGCTACTCCTTTTTGTCTAACAATTTTTGGGGCCCCCTGCTTAACAAAATGAATCAATACACCCGCAATAGAAAATTTTCCAAATTTTTTGGAAAAAAAAAAATCAAAGGGGAAAAATTTTCGGCCATGTTTTTTGTGGGATGCACAACTATACCCCAAAAATCATTTAAAAATTTTTAAAAATTTTAAATACTGCCCCTAGGCAAACATATAGTTTTTCGTATGGGTTGCCAAAAAAAAGGGGGCCTTAAAGGGGAAAAAAAAAATAAAAGGGAGCAATTCATTTGCCAGACCGTAAGTTTCCCCGCTAGAGTACGTTTTAAAAATTTTAAAAATTTTTATGTACCCCCCCAATTTTAAAAACCCTTTAAAAATATAGAATTCAAAAAATACAAAAAAAAAATTTTCCAATTTTCATTCACGAGGGGGCTCACCCAAAAGGGCCCCAGCTAGTGGGGGTTTTTCCCCCCCCTCGAGGAACCAAAGATCTGCTTGTTCCTCTTGCACACTAAAACCCCCCCTCGTCTATTGTAGAGTAAAAAACCCCGAAAAAACCCAAAAAAAACCCCCCGCTAACAGGGGGCGTATCCATGCAAAGGAGCCCCCACGCGGTCCTTTTCCCCCTTTATAAAACTCTTTATCTTTTTCCCCCCCGATATTAACAATTGTGAAGCTAATTTTTTTTGGGGCCCCCCAAAAAACCCAAAAAAAAGTGGTGAAACCCAAATAAAAGGCATAAACCCCGTAAAAACATTCAAAAAAGAAAACTATAAAATATCTAAAAAAATAAAAATATTTTTATTTGGGTGCAAAAAAAATTTTAAATCCCCCTTTTATTCCTTCCCCTCTCTTCCCTTTTCCCATATAAAAAAAATTTTTAAAATACCCCTTTTTTTTTGGTTTTTTTTTTCCCCCCAAAAAAATTTTCCCGTACCCTTTCATTAACCTAAAAAATTTTTATAAAGAATATAAAAAAAAATTTTTTCAGGGGGTTAAAAAAATTTGGGGAAACCCCCAAGCAAAATTTTTTTTTTTCAAGGGGTACCGTTTTAGTTTTTTTCCTAAAACCCCCAATTTCCGGGGGGGGAACAATCTCATAAAAGGTAAAAAGTCTTTCCCTTCCCCCATGTAGCAATTTTCGTTTTCAGAACTATTGCCTAAGTTTAACGATATCAACCCCCCCTTGCCACCCCCTAAGACATCAAAAAATTGTTAAAAAAGGGGGCCCCAAATGCCCCCACCCCTATAAAATGTGCCTTTTTTTTTTTGCTTAAAACATTTTCCCTTTTTTTATTCACTCAGGACCCAAAAAAAACAATTTTGCTGATGAAATTCAACCCTTTCTACTTTCTTATTTTTTTCCGTGATCCGGGGGATAAAACCCCCTCCCTCCTCTAAGTTTTCAAAAATCCCCAAAATTTTTCTTTCCCCCCCAAAAAAGAGTGAACATCCCCTTCTTTTTTTTTTTTGTGGGGTAACCCCAAAAAAATTTTTTTTTTTGGTTTGGTCTGTTTAAAAATTTTAAAAAACCCCCCAACCCAAAAAATCCCTTTTTTAAAAAAAAATTTTAAAAATTTTCATGGAGCCTTTTCAAGATCCTCCCTGTTTCAGAAATTTTAAAATTTTTTCAAAAAAAAACCCATTTTTCACAATTTTTTTTCCCCCATCTTTAAAAAAAATTTTTGGTTTTGTCCAGGAACCGGAGCAACTTTTTTATAAAAAATTTTTCCCCAAGAAAAAAAAAAAAATGGATCCCCCAAACCCACCACTGAACAATGGAAATAAAAAAAATCACACTTTTTATGTATTTCAAACAAAATAAAAAAAAACAATCCAAAATTTCGTAATTTTGTACAAAAATGAATTAACCGAAAAAAGTTTTTGGGGGAAAAAAGGGATGAGACATGAAAAATTTTTTACAACCTTATAAAAAAAAGGGAAAATCAAAAACCATATGCATAAAAAAGGGGAGGGCCCCTTTTTGGGCATTTGGCTAAACCCCAAATTTACCTTAAAAGAAATTTATCAGGGTTTTCCGGGAAAACTATTTGGGGAAAAATAAATTTAGCATACCCAATGGGGGTTTTGCCTTTAAATTTACATTTTTTTTATGGCCACCCATCGAATTTAAAAAAAAAACCCTTTTTTGCAATCCCCAAAAATTTTTCGGGAGCATGTGACTTTTTTTGGGGATCAAAAAAAAAAAAACCCTTTTGAAAAACAAAAACCCCCCTCAAAAAATATCACCTTTTCAGGAAGCCCCGGGATTCTTCACCTAAATGAATCGTGCCCCTCTTTTTTTTTGTTTCCCCCTTTAAAGGAAAAATCCCGGGGTACCCTTTTAAAAAAAAAAACAAGCATACTAAGATGAACTAAAAACACCTTTTTATCACGACAAAGCCCGAAAAAGGGGCCCCTTTCCCCCCAAAATTTGGGCCCCTGCTACCCCCTATTGTTTTTTCCCAAAAAAATTCTTTTACCCCCCTTTTGTCGAACCACCTGCAAACAAAGAAAAATTTTTTTCCCCCCAATTATTCAAGAAAATTTAATTTTTTTCCCCGTTTTTTTTTTTAAAACCCACCCATTTATTAAAAATGAAAATAGGAAAAACCCCCAAAACCCCTTCAGACCTTCTCAAAAATTTAAAGTTTTTCCCCCTTTTTCTATTAAAAAAACCCCCCCTTTCTTTAAAATTTTGAAAAAAAGGAAACAAAACCACCCATTCACCCCTTTTTCCCCCAAAAAATTTTTCTAGTTCTGGACCAAACGGGGCAATTTTTTTTTTGGGCAAAACCCCTTTTCCCCTAGGGATTAAAGAACCCAAAAAAATTTAAAAAATTTTCCCTAAATCAAAAAAATTGGGGTATTACGCCATTAAACTATAGGGGGAAGGGAAAAACTTTCCCGGGGGCCAAAGACAAAAAGAAACCCCCAAAAAAAATTTAAAAACCGTCGGCGCCAAATTGAATCAAAAAAACTCCCCCCCAAAGGGCCTCTATCCAGGGGGGAAAGGGGGGGTTAAAACGGGGAAATAAAAAAAAATATAATCCCTTTTGGGGTTGAGGGAGGGGTGCGCGGGAAAAAAGGCCCCGCTCGCCCGTCGATCTCCTTTTTTTTTTCCCGAAAAAAACAGCCCCCCGTCACCCTTTTTTTGTCAAGAAAAACCCCCTCGTGCCGGCCTCCTTGGGCCCCTTTTAAGCCCAATGGGGGGGCCAAAACCCCCCCGCGGGGGCGGGGGGTTTTAGGGGGCCCCGGGGGCCCCCCTGCGAAAGGGGCAGGACGGTGACCCCCGGGGGCCCCCGGGGATGGCGGTTTTTCGACGGCTCCCCCGTGGGGGCGCGGTAAGAGATTAAAAAAAGGGGGGCCCCGGGGGTTGACATTGGGGTTTCGGACCCCGGGCAGGGGGGGGTTTTTCCCCAAAGCGGGGCGAATCGTGGAACACCCATTATTTACCCGGGGGGGGGTAATTAGTTTAGGGGGGGTTATTTTTTAGGCGGGGGGGGGGTTTAAATTTTTTGGCGGAGAAAATAAAAACCGGGTCTTTTTGGGCCGTAAAAAGAAAAAAACTAGTAAAAGGGGCCCCCGCCATCGGGGGCATTGGGACCCCAAAAAAAATTTTTTTAAACACGAAAAAAATATATGAAAAAAAGGATACATAAATACATCAAACTTTATTAAAAGGGGTAATTTGTCCAAACTTTAAAAAATTTTAAAAGGGGGCCCCAAACAAAACCCCGTCCCCAAAAAAAGCTCACCCAAAATTTTAAATTAAAAAACAATTTTTTTTGTTTTCCCTGTCCCCAAAAAAATTAAGGGGAAATTATTCCCAAAGAATCATTTTTGGGGGGAAAAAAAACAAATGCGTCTTTTTTAAAAACCCCTTTTTAGGGTTTTAAAATTTTTTAAAAAATTTAAAGATCCCTTTTGGAAAAAAAAAATTTTATCCCTTTCCCAAAAGCCAAAGCCCATTACAATGGGAATGGGGGGAGAACAGCCCCTTGTGACAACAAAAAACATAGGTTTAAATTTTAAAAATTTTAAAACTGGTAAAAAAAAATAGAGGATCAACCCACATATCAAAAAAAAACTAAAGCAAAAAAGGAAAACAAAAAAACGGGGAAAAAAATCCCCCCCCAAAAGCAGTACAAATGTTTTCACAAACTATGAATGTAAATAAATTTTTGTTTTAAAGGGGAAGCGGGGACGTTTCAAACCAGGGGGGGGGGGCTAAATATGGGTTTTAATTCCCCCTTTTACCCCAATAAAAAAAAGGGGGTCTCCAAAAAAAATTTTCCCTAAATAAATTTTTTCAATTTCCCCAAAACTTTAAAAAAATTTAAAACCCAAACTCTTTAAAAAAAAAAAAGGGGGGGAAACATACCCAAAAAAAATTTTTCCCTTTTTTTTTAAAAAATCAAGAAAAGAAAATTTTAGGTTTTATAGCAACCCCCGGAAAGATTCCCCCTTTTCCCCCCTTTTTTCCCCCAATTTTTCCCCCCGATGAAAAAGATTTACAAATGCAAATTGAAAAAGGGGGCCTTTTGCTCCTTTTTTTTTTTTGGGGGTTCCCTAGTAAAAAACAAAGGGGGCCCAAAAAAACTGCATTATTCCCTTAGATTTTTGCAGAAAAAAAAAAGGGGGCCAAAGTCAACTGTAAGTAATGAAAGTTTCCCCCAAATAGCATAAACCCAAATTTCCCGGGGTACATGGAAAAATTAAATTTGGGGAAAATAAAACATCACCCCCAATTTTCTTAAAATTTACAAAGGGGGTTTACGGGGAAAAAAATCAAAAAAAGGGGGACATACGGGCAGCTGGAAAAAAAAAAAATTTTTTGTTTTTTTCTCAGAAAATTAGAAAAACAAGGCACATGTAAATAATGGAAAAAATTTTTGACAAGCTCCACAAAACCATCAAAAAAAATTTTTTTCCCAAAAAGTTTAAAAGGGCGTACCTAAATAAAAATTTTTAAAAAAAGGTTTTAGACCAAAATAAAAGTACTGACATTTAAAAAACCTTTCCCCAGTTTCCTTTTTGTAAAAAGCAATGTGGTACAAATTTTTCCCCTACTACAAATTTTTAGAAAATTTTTCATGACCAAAGACATTTAGGTAAAGGGGATCCTTTTTTCAACATAGTAGTCCTTAAAAACCAAAACATTCAAATTGAATTGAGTTAGGGACATTTTTTTTATACAGTTTTTTGGCAAGAAATTTTTTCAAAAAAAGAAATTTTTTTTTGGCCCCGAAAAAAGCAATTTTTTTAGATTAAATGGGAAAGGGAAAAAAAAAAAACCCCCGGTTTTAAAAAAAAGGAAAAAAAAGACCCTTTTGCGTTGGGGCGTCATTTATAAGAAAGTAAAAAAGGAGCGAAAAAAAGGATGAACCCCAAAAATTAAATTTTTGGGGGATTTTTTGGAAACATGAAATGCTTTTTTTTGGGGGGGGCCCCCCCTTTCCCCTTTTTTAAAAAAAAAAATTTTTGGGGTTTTTTTAAGGAAACAAAAAAAAAAAAAAAAAAAACCAAAAGGGCCCAGGGGTTTTGGGGCGAAAAAATTTGAAAAGGGGGTTTCACCCAAATATTCCCTTTCTAGGGAAAAAGGGGCCCCCTGTGGGTTAGCCCCTTGGGGGAATTTTTTTGATTCTTTTTAATTCCCCCTCCCCAAATTTTTTGGGGGCCTCGAAAAATTGGGGAAATCCTTTTTTGGGGACCCTTTTTTCCCTCTAAAAATTCAAAAAAATTTTAAAACTCCCGGGGGTTTCCCCCAAAAAAAAAAAAAAGAAAAACTGCGCAAACAGGGATTGCCATTAAAAAAGGGTTATTTTGAAACCCAAAAGGGTTTTAAATATCATTAGAAATAAGCCCACGGGGGAAATAAAAAAAGGGTGAAAAAAACCCCTGTGCATTTTTAACGTGTGGCAAATCAAGGAAAAAATTTTAAAAAAAAACAAATTTTCCCCGCTAGCAATTATCAAAAAAGGGGGATAGCAATTGGCCCTTTAAAATTTTTGGAACCATTTACAGTATTATTCAACAACGGGAAAAAATGAAATGGGGGGACTTTTTCTTTTAAAAAAATTTTTAAAAATTTTAATCAATCAAAGTCCCCCCCTTTTTTTTGTCTGAAAAAATTTTTTTTCACCAAAAACCCCGGGGGGAGCATTACATTTAAAAGACTATTTTTTGGGGGTGAACTATTGACAGGGAAAACCCCTTTTTATAAAAACCTGATTTGGGGAAAACCAAAAATTTTAACTTACATCTTGTAAAAACCCGGGAAACCACTCGGGGATAGGAAAAATTTTTAAACAAAATTTTCCCTTTCCCCCCGGCATGAATCAATAAACTAAAAAAAACCAAAAAATTTGGGGCCCCGGGGCTGGGGGAATCATGCAAAAACTTTTTTCTCCCCCAAATTAAAACCCAACCCGGTTTTTGACTTTTCCTGAGCGACAGGGTCAAAAGGGGGGGCCAAACCCCTCGACAACGTGAGCCCTTTTAAAAGGGGCAGTATCCCCCAAAAACCCCCCCCTCCCCCTTTTTAAAAAAGGGGAAAAATAAAACCAGTAACCCTTTGGGGCCTTTAGATAAAAAAAATTTGGGCCCCAAGCATACAATTAGCATTGGGGCCATATCTCACTTGAAAACCCCTTTTAAAAAAAAACAGGCAAAAAATTTTATAAAAACCCAGAAGTGATCAAAGAAAAAAGAAAACCCAAAAATAAAAGAACAAAATTGAATTTACTTTATCGAAGTGAAAAGATGTGATCAATTTTAATACCAGTAAGGTTTTAAAAATGAAAAGGATTTTTAGAAAATTTGGGGCCCCTAAATAAATATAATGTTAAAAGGGAAAACCCAAAACCCTATGAAAAAAATTTTAAAAAAAGATGGGGGTTGCTAAAATCATTTGGTTTTTACGGGTACAAAACCCAAAAATTCACTTTATTTGACAAAAAACCCCCAAAGAAAAATTTTTTAAAAACCAAAAAATTTTAAAAAAGAAACACAAAAAAGGGGGAAGGAAAAAAGTGATTCAAGCGTAAAAATTTTTTTTCTATTTTTTTAATCAAGAAAGGGTTTTTTTAAAACCCCACTAATTATTAAAAGTAAACCCCAAAATTTTTTAAAATTTTTGGGAAAAACGGCATAGAAAAAACATTTTTTTACTAGGGGGGAAAAAAAACTTTTTTTCCCGGCAAAACAAAAATTTAAAAAAAAAAAAGAATGACGGGGAACAATCCCCCCAATCTTTGCTTTTTTTTTTTGGGGGGAAAAAAAAACCCAAAAAGGCTTTAACCAATAAAAAGAAAAAATTTAGAACAACGGGGAAAAAAACCAAAAAAACCCCCCATTTTTTCGCAATCACCCCCAACATGAAAAATTTGGGTCCTTACAGCCAATAAAATTCAAAAACCTTTATTCAATAAAGAGGAACGCAGAGGTGACTAAAATTTTACCGGGGGGCAAAAAATAATGGCTTACTCAATTTTCTGAGATTTTTTTTATTTTTAATGGGTACATAAATTTAAGTTGACTGTAACGGAAATTTAAACCAACAAATGTTCCCTTTTGGTTTTACACATAAAAAATTTTGCAAATTTTGGGGGAAAACGTCGCTTTTCAAGTCTTTTTTTTTTTGTAAGAAAAGGGAGAGTTTTTTTTGGGCAATCAATAGGGGGAGTGCGAATGCAGGATTCAAAAAATGGTAAGTTCTATCACACACATAATAAAACAAAAAAGTTTTTTAAAATTAAACTGGAAAAAAACCCCCTTGGGGAAAATAAAAAAAGACAAAAAACCCTTTTTGGGGCCCCCCCCTCCCATTTGGGGAAAGGGTGAAACCCAAACAACAAAATTTTTTTTTTCTCAAAAGGGGGCCCCCCAAAGAAAAATAAAAGGGGCCTAATTCCATAAAACCCCTAAAAACCTGTAAATCAATGAAAAAAAGGAAACATCAAATATTAAAATGCTCAAAACAACATAAAATTTTTTTTTTTCCCGAAAGTTTAAAGTCCCAAATTTTAAAACAACGAAAAAAAACCATGACCACTAAACTTAAAAACAATGAAAAAAAGGAAAAAACAAATAAAAAAAAGCTCAAGGGACAAAAACAAACTCTAATTCGAAGCAAGGGGGGGGGTGCACCCTTTCCCCAAAAATTAAAGTAAAGGGGGTAAACATAATCTTTTTAAAAATAATGCACTTTATCGGGCCAGTGTGGTTTTGGGGTCAAAATTTTTTTAAAAAACAAAAACCCCTTTTTTTATTTTTGGGGGTTTCCTGAAAAACGATGCCCCAGGGTAACATAACAAACAAAAAAAAGCAATGACAAACTTTAGTCAATATGAATTATTTTCACACAGTGTGTCAAAAAAATTTTTTAATCTCTAAAACAAAAAGAATCTTTAAAAACCCTCGAATATAAAGGAAAAAATATTTTTTTTGCGAGAAATATATTAGTTTTTAAGGTTACATATAAGTTTTTTTTAAAAAAAGGGTTTTAAAAAAAATTCAAAAAAAAGGCCGACGCACAAAGGGGAAAAAGGGCTGTCAATAAAATTTTTAAAAATTGGGGAACCCAAAACCCCGCAAAATTTTTTAATTTTTTCACTTTAGTTTTTTAAAAGAAAAAAAATAAAAAATTACCCCCCCCTTTAGTTGTGGGGGTGCACCGAAGCTCCCTTGGGGGATCATCTGCAATTTGCAATGAAAATTAAAAATAGGCACCCCCCGCCCCCACAATGGGGGGAATCACCACCCACCCACACACAAGGCATGCAGCCCCCCAAAAAAAAAGGGCCCCAAAAACATTTAAAAACGTCAGGGTTTTTTCCTTTTAGGACAAAGCATGAAAACACCAGAAAAATTACCCCAAAAAACTCCCCCCAAAAAAGTTTCTAGAATTTTTAAATGTCCATATAGATAATAAAATTTTGATAATAGTTTTTCACTGTCTATTAACCCAAAAAACTGACCAACACAAAAACAGAATTGGCAATCCCTGCCGGCCCCAAAAAAATGCCGGGGTTTTTTTGGGCCCCGGGAGTATGCCCCTGCCCATCACCCGGGGTTAAAAGGGGGTTTTTCCCCCCCCCCAAAATTTTTTGGGGGGGAGGGGCTGAAACCCCATGAAAGACCACATCACTTTTTGGTTTTCCGGTTGGGTTTTGGGGAAACCCGGGGAGTGATCCTTTCCCCGGCCCAAAAACCCCTTCCCCTTTTTTAAGCCCCCAAAAACCCGGGAGTGATGTGGCCCTTTCACTCCCCGGGTTTGGGGGCTTAACCGAAAAGTGATTTTTTTGAAACAGTATAAAGCAAAAAGAGTTTCCCCTCCCTTCTTTTTCCCCCCCCCCCAAAAGTGCAGAACAGGGGTGGGAGGAGTTTTCCCCTCCCCCTTTTGGGGCCGGGGGAATTTTTGATCCCTTTTTTTTGGGTCCTCTTAAACCCCTTGGATCCTAAATATTTTCCCCGCTTTTTGGTTTTGGAAAACAATTTTTAAATTTTTTAAATTTTTTTGGTTTTTCTTTTTTTTGTTTGAAAACCCCCCAAATTTGGGAGTATGCTATTTTTTCCCCGGGTCAAGAAAAGGGGAAATTTTTAATTTTTGTGTCAAGTTTTTTTAGTTTTTTAAAACCCAAAATTTTTTGAAAAATTGTAGCCTTTTTTTTTTTTTTGGGGTTTTTATTACTTTTTTTTTAAAACCCATGCATAAATTTTAAAATTTTTTATTTAATTTTCCATTTTTTTTCCCTTTTTTGGGTTTCATTGTTTTTTTTTGAAAATCCATATTTAGAGCTAGGGGTTTTTTTTAAAGATCAAAAAAGGGGGGTTTTGCAATTTTGTAAATTTTTTTTATTTTTTGGGGGTCCAAAATTTTTTTAAAAAAAATTTTAGCACTTTGTTTTTTTTGGGGGGTTTAATTTTTCAAAAATTTTTTAAAACTCCATGCAAGCATTTAATATTTAAACTTTTTTAAAAACCCCCTGCTTCCATTTTTAAAATTTTTTTTTTCCCCACTTTTTTTTTCGCAAAACCCAAAATTTTAAATTTTTAACGAAGAATTTTGTTAAAAAAACCCCCTTTTAATATGTTTTTTATTTTTTCCTCTGCCTCCCCCCTTTTTTTTCAGAAACCCCGGGCTCGGGGGGGGATTAAAAATTTTCCCCATCCCAACCCAAAAAGGAAAATTTTGCCCCGGGAAACCGACGATTTCATAAAGGGGAGCAAAAACCAAATTTTCTGGGGACCCCCCATCTTTTATTCCCCCCGGGGAAAGACGGGGAAAAATCCCAAAAAATTTTGGGGGGACGTAAAACAAAATATTTTTTGCATTTGATAAAAAGGGGGGGGTTTAATGAAAAACAAAAAACGATTTGGATTTGCTTTGGGGGGGTTGGTAAAAAATTTTAATGATGATGTGCCAGTGAATCCCTAAAAGCATTATTTTTTGTTCAAATTAAACCCCCAAAACATGTGCCAACCAAAAATGATTTTTTTAATAAAATTCTTTAAAGCTACGAAAAATGGGGAAGTTTGGGGCCCCCTTTTAAAAACTTCTCCCCTAAATGTGAAAGGGGGGTTCCCTTTTTTTTTTAAAATTTAAAAAATTGGAAGAAAGAAAAAGGGGGTGAAAAAAAACCCATTGTACCCCCGGGCTCCCCAAAAACAATCTGGAACCCAAAAAATCATGCATTGGAGTTAAAAAACAACGAAGGGGGTTTAGGAAAAAATGTTTTCGTTTTCTTGTTTTATACAAAAATAAACAAACCCCCCAAGGGGGACCGATTTTGCAAAAAAAGCCCTTTCCTTGCAAGCAAATGATTTCCCCAATTGACCTCGGGGGTTTAAAAAAACCCCCCATTTTCAACGATTTGCAAATTGCCCCCGGGGAGAAAAAAAAAATTTTGGGTTTTAACCCCCCCAAATGAAAAACCCCCCCGAAAACAAGCAAGGGCCATCAAATAGGGAAAAACAAGACCAATGGGGGCCCCCAAAAATCCGTGTGGAAAATTTTCCCCATAGCTCCACGAGTGCTGGGTTTTTTTGAAAAAGCAAAGTCACCAAGCGGGTTTCGGGGCCCCCCGGGGGAAGAGCGAAAAAAAAATTTCCCAAAGATGAGGAAACCCCGCTAAAGGGGTCAACTGGAGGACTATAAAAAACAAATTTTTTAAATAAAAAAAATCGGGGGAGGGGGAAGGGCATCTGGGGTTTTTTTAGCACGGATGGGGGGGAAACCCCTTTAAAACCAGGGGGGGAACCAATAAAAAGAAAATTGGGCCCCGGGTGACCCCTATGTATAAAAAAAAAACCTTCCACCCGGCTTTTAAAAGGGGCCTTTATGCCCCCAAAACCCCTTACAAACCCCCGAAGGGGGATTTTAAACATAAAATTTAAAAATTTAAAAATAGGGTTTTTTATAAAGGGGCCCCTAGCCCGCAAAATGACCCCAGCTGCCCCCAAAATTTTCCCTTCGGGAAACCTCCCAAACCCAAAGGGCCGGCTCCAAACAAAAAAATTGTGTTGTTCTTCCCAAAAAAAAATCTCTAAAAAAAGGGCATTGAAGGGGCAGGCTAAACCCCCAAAAAACAGGAAAAGCCGAGATTAAAACGGGGTTTTAGATGCTTTTTTCCCCCCCCCCTTTCTTCCCATTTTAGGGGGTCTACTTGTTAAAACTTTTTGGTTTCAAATAAAACACTTGGCCCAATTTTTCCTAACCAATGTTTCCTTTCAGGGGCCCCTGAAAGTTTTTTAGGGGGGTTTTTAGGAATAAATTAGCCCCAAAGGGGGGCATGGTAAAAGGAGGGTTCAAAAAAAGGAGGCTTTTAAATTCTCCACATTTATCGGAAACAAAGGGGGGCAGAGTTCCAAAAACTCCTATACAAAATTAAAATTTTTGCAAAAAAACCCCCAAAAAAATTAAATTTTGGGGGGGGGGGAAAAAAACCAAAATTTCCCCCAAAAAAAAAGGGCTTTTTAAACCACCCCGGGGGTTTTTTTTTTCCGAGGCCCCCAATTTTTCCCCCCCCAAAAAAACGATTTACGGGGGGTTATTTAAAAAAAGGCCCCCCCCTCCAAAAATCCCCCCCAAATTTAAAGGGGGGGCCCCTTTACAAGGGGCCCCCCCCTTTTTTAAATTATGGCCGGGGCCCCCAAAAAAGCCTGCCCCCCCTTTTACCCCTCTCAAAAATATAACCGGAGTTGGGGTTTAAAAGGGTTTTAAAAAACCCCCCACCCCCCCCTCCCCCCCCCCCCCACCCCCCCTTTTTCCCCCCGGGGGGCCAAAACCCCGCCCCTGCCCTCCTCTCCTTCCTTCTCTCCCCGGCGATCCCCCCCTCCTCTCCCCCCCTTCCTCTCCGGCGATGACTCTGCCCTCAACAGCGCGCGGGCCTCCCCCCTCGGCACAGCGGCGTAGGCGGGGCCTCCCCCCCCGGCGAATGGTGGCGCGGGTTCCTCCTCAGGATGGCGGCGCGGGGGTCTCCCCCCCGGCACGGCGGCACAGGCTCCCCCCCAGTGACGGCGGCGGGGGGCCCCCCCCCCTCGGTGCACGGCGGCCCAGCGCGGGCACGCCCAGCGCCGTCCTCCTCCCTCAGCGCAGGGTCGCACGCCCTGCAGCGACCCCGGATGTCGGATTCACCGCGGCGGCAGCTGATCCTGTGGAGGGGATCGCCGAGCCGTGTTTGGGCTCGGGGGCTTATCCAGGGGTTTATCCTTATTTTGTTTTTTATTCCCATTAATGGAGGGGGGCGTTGTGACCGCCTCGATTAATCGTGCGATTAAACCGAGGGCCTTTCATTGGAGGTGGACGTGTTTGCCCACCTCGGTTAATGAAAAACGCCCCGCCTCCAATAAGTTATTCTGTACTAGTTTTCCATCATGATGGAAGACTAGGGGGCAAAGGAACAATAGGTGAGAAAGCTGTCAAAATAGATAAAGTGGTCTCCTTCAACAAACCATTTTCGCTGTTCTCCAGCAGGCCGACGGTGGGGATGGAATATATTAAAGAACACAAGCAGTTACTGCAAAATAACTCATCGGTAGGTCACGGGCTTGGTTAGAAAAAAATAAGGAGGAATTTGGGTGACGGTTTTCGAGCCAAAGGCTAGGAAATGGTGGGGGGAAATGTCAGCTAGATCCTTAGCCCCCGACCTTCACTACGCTAATGATGTCCCAAAGGATATCAATAAATGGTTTTACATTTTACACAAAAAATAGGACGGAAAGAGCACCAACCAAAATATTTGGGTTCGTTTCGACGCCCACGATGAGTACCCACGGTGGTGGCAACATACTAGTTTTCATAGATAGAAAATTTGGGAGCTATACCATGGACATCAGTTGAAAGTTGCTCTTTCCATTGTCTGTGGGTCCCCGGGTGAATGAAATCAACAAAACCCACAAGGATGGGGTTTACTACCGTTGAACTATCCAAGACCGCATACAGAGATGACCCCTTCGTCCTTGCAAAGGATGTTTTTGCAAATCTTTATGCAAGGGATAACAATACAAATGGAAGACGACATGGGTATTGCAAGGCAAAAGGAAGATTGTCAGTGTCACGGAGTGCAGATGAAGAAGAGTACAAAGGGTTTTGAAGAAAGGCTCCTTTTGGGGCGGACGTTACCCTACATTCCTTGAAGAGGGTGACGAACCTCTTACCTCCGGGTGGGTCACGATGAGGCCATCATCGTGCATGCACCGTGAATTGTTAGATATCATAAACTATGTAATCCTTAATGAAAAAGTTGTTTTAGTAATTTGCATCGAATTTGAGATCATATGGAGTGTAAAAGATTGATGAGTTTTACCACGTTTTTGATTATGTATGCCATGTCAAAAGGAATTCAAAATCTATAAAGAATTAGACCTTGGGTGTATAAGCAATAATGTAAGCTCCTCAAAACTAGCAACAACTATTTTGGAAATTTTCAACTTCTATTCAAATTTTTGGAGTAATTACAAAGGGGGGTAATTGAATTTTAAAAACCCTTATTCAAATTCAAAATGGAATTCAAAAACTATAAATAATTAACCTTGAGTTATAAGAAATAATGTAAAGCTCCTCAAAACTACAAAAGCTATGTTGGAAGATTTTCAAAATTCTATTCAATTTTTTTGAGTAATTACAAAGGGGGTAATTGAATTTTAAACCCCTATTCAAATTAAAATGGAATTCAAAAAAATATAAAGAATTTGAATATGCTCCTTCACAAAATTGTAAGGAATAAAAAATTAAGCAACTTCTATGTTTGAGTTTTTTCAAGTTTTAGTTAAAAATCAGGAGTAATTTGAACTCTAAAGCAAATTCAAATTTAAAAAAAATCACATATCATTGCCGGTTCTAAGGAACCCGGTAGTGATGTGCCTCTATCAACTGCCGGTTCTATCTACCAAAACCCCAGTGATGTCTATCCAATCACTGCCGGTTTATAGAAACCAACACTAATGTTACTTCATCACTGCCGGTTTTTACATACAAACCGGCAGTGATAGGGGACATCACGCCGTTTTGTACAAAAACCGACATGATAAGGCCGACTATATAAAAATGGGCGCGGTCCCCGAAATTTTTAAAACTCGCGCCCATTCAACACTTAGCCCGCCGAGCTCACCACTGCCCAAGCTCCAGCCCGACGCCGCCGCTCGACGCCGTAGCAGGAGCTCCCCGCCGATGCTCGAGCTCGCCACCGATCCCCCCCGACGCGCCGCCGCCGCCGACTCTCGACATGCGACGCTCCCCCGCCGACGGTCGAGCTTGGCTATGGACGCGCCGCTGCCACACCCCGCCGCAGAAGCTCCACGCCGCCGCTGCTCGACTCCCGACGCCAAAGCTGCTGAAGGCCCCGCAGGAGCACTAAAGCTCCACGCCGTAGGAGCACACGCCGCAGGAGCGCGAAATCCGGCCGTAACCACACCACGCGTGAGCTCTATGGCTATGCACTATAGGTGTTCGACGAAATGTCTACATGGATCTGAGGGCTTTTGCTTGCTTGCTTGGCATGAAGATAGTTGAGGAGAGGGAGGAAGGAAGGCATGGAGATTATAGTGATAGATAGATAGATTAGAGAGATTAGAGATATATACTTAATATAGAGAGAGAGATTAAGAGATAGTACTTATAGATAGGTAGAGATATATAGGTACTTATATACTTAGACTTATATATACTTAGAGATAGTAATTATATACTTAGAGATACATGACTTAAATATAAGGGGATATAACATGATTATATATAGACAAAGTGATAGCTAGATGGTTCATCCTTGTATATTTGCGAGAGATAGAGATAGAGAGATAGGAAAGTGTCTTTCATCCTTATATTTCATCCTTGTATATATATTTCATGATTCAAGTTTTGTATATATATTTCATGATAGAGAGAGATAGAGATTCATATTGATAGCATGATTCATATTGATATATATATTATATATGTCATCTCTTTATTTGAAATGTTATGATTCTTGTTATGAGAGAGATAGAGATGTAGAGAGATAGAGAGATAGAGAATAGAGAGATAGTGATAGCATGACTTATGACATGAGTCTAAATAATGAAATGCCTGAGTGTATCTACCTATGAGCTAATACCAATAATCAAAATTCATGTCCAGAAACATGACATTAAGCGCCGATTCAGCACCCATCGCCCTACGACCGAAGCCGATGACCAAGGAATAGTGGTGGCGGTGCTGAACGTGACCAAGGAGCCGATGACAACCAGCAAGGGGATCAAAGACCTTGGAGCCCTAGCCATATGCTAAACCTAGAAGAGGGCCAAGGAGACGAGGTAATAACTTAGGTCATAACTAAAAAACAGGGTAGATATAGCCAAAAAAGTTTGATGGGGACTTATTTATAAATTTTGAAGCACGTTACGCCGGAAGGTCCAAGTACCTCCACGAGTTCCAGAAGGACTAAGCGTGGTGCAACCAAGCTCCCTCAAACAACTAGACACTGACACATCTCTCAGTTCAAGACTAGGGGAGCCGGTGGAGCCTATTAAAGCATTGGGCCCATAGAAGAGTACCATCGGGGCACTTGTAAGGGACTTCATCCCGATCAAATACAGGAAGTGGAATGGCAGTGAGCAAGACCCGTGGAGGGTTCCAGAATTTGAGAAGGAACTAGTTTGGAACAAGCTCAGAAGGTATTTCACTTTCCCTAATGATTGTGATGAAGCGACAGTCAAGAGAGGGGCCAAGGAAATCATGGGTCACTCCTTCAAGAATTTCAAGGGAAAGTTGCATAAGCTAATCAAGGATGAAAAATAACCGAATTTTGCGGGAGGTGAATTCAACAAGCAGAGGGACTTCTAGGAGGAGTTCAAGGCTTACAAGCTATCCGAAGAGGCCAAGGCATCAAGCGAAAGAAACAAAGCAAACTCGCTTAGGTCAAATAATCCTCACCGCCTAGGATCGCGTGGGTACGTAAGGAAGATTCCGGATTGGGATGCCCAAGTCGAAGCACTGGAGCGGAGCGGCGTTACGCCTTAGACAAGCGATTGGCAGCCCAGATCAGTGAACTACCTACTCGCAAGGGGGGCATGATACAATCCTAACGGGAGCCTTTCCGCCAGCGCTGAACTCGTCACCGATCTCCTCCAGAAGATTTCCATGCTCACTGAGGAAGTGCATAGAGGGGCCCGCAAGTCTGATGGAGAAAATGACGTCTCACGCAAGCACTTGGAACAACGGAGCACCCCGGTCGCACTAGAGGAAGCCGGGGTAATTCCTTGGAGAAAGCAGTTAAAGGTGAATCCGCTTCCTATAGGAGCCGGGTGAGGGCTAGAATGCAAAGAGAAGAGGAGTTCCAAAGGATGCGAGAGGGCTAGAATAGAGCATGGAAGCACGGATAGCTACTCAAGTGGTGAGCGCTATGCAAACCATGTGTTCGAGTCAAGGGCCGCAGGCAATCCCGGCTTTGAATAGCCCATGCCCGACAAGGGCCGTAGTAGTTGTGGCTCAACCCCTATGCCTGACGACAAAGAGGTCAATGCTCCTCATCCGGTGGATGACATCATAGAACCTGTGAATGTCAGGTTGTAATATCCTCAGCAGTGGACCAAAGACAAGGTGGCGGTCGGGCAAGCATTTCCTAGAGGAGAGAACGTCATTCATGGCAAGCCAGTGCCACTCAAGTATGCTAGGGTCAGCATTGATAAGATCTTGGACAAGAAGTACAATAAGATACATATTGATTACCTAGTGGAGGAAGACAGACCGCGTCTAGTTTCACAACTTGGGCACTCATGTCGCCTGGCACAAACGCTTCATCAAGCTAGACGAGCATCAATCTTCGGATGATGAGGATGACAGTGAATCATCCCAGTCGCCGCAGACCTGAACATAAGCATGAAGGATAACCGAGAATCTCTATTTTGAAAAAAGCCAATTTGAAAACGCCACATTGTATACAAGTTTGAACTAGGCAAGCCTATGGTCGCCAGCCAAGAAGATTATATAGAAAATTGCCAACAAACATGCGATAGTTGCATGATTATTACATCATAGATAGTAATAGCAGCGAAGACAAGATAGCAACCTTTGAAGTATGCATCCCTTCCGTTTACATTTTAATCATCCTGAAGAAGTTGTGCATACTATTCATTATGAAGACCTCTTTCAACTCTTTCAACGACGCTCGTTGGATGTGCAGATTATGATGTTATGGACTCTGTAAGTACCATACCCTAACAACGTTATAATAAACTACGTGATCTGCATTTGAATATATCCATGCATGTTTATTTTGCAGGTCTGTAGCAAAATTTTGCCTTAAAAAAACAAAATAGCAATTTTGACTTCTTGGACCCCATCTTGGTAAATGAGACAACATGCAAAGCCAGTCTCAAAGATCCCTATGTCTCACAAAGTTTGAAGACTGAGTTTGAAAGAATGTTCTCAGTCGGCAAAACAAATGCACTGCTAACCTACAATTGCGAGTATTGTTCTCGACCCTTACTTAAGTGTTTTTTTCTTGATATATCATTCAATAACATGAACTTTGTGATTGCAGCAACCATTATGTCCTCGTAGATATAAGTCTATAAAAATTCAACTATCGAGGTGTGGAACTCAAAAAAGAAGCCACTTAAACTCATCGAACCCCTAGTCAAAGTGTTAAATATGTAAGTGAACCCAATATCACCACACTTTTCAATCACTATGATATTGTAATTAATAATGTCCTCAGCCTTCACACTTCATTTACATTGTCACATATAATGAAGGTGTTACCTGATTGGAGAAATGTGGATCCTAAGATGCAAAAGAAATGGAGAGAACCATTCAGAGTGGAGTATATGAAGAAGGTCAAGACCTAGATCAACCAATGGGAACAACGAATGCGGTTCTATGTGATGTGGGCAATGCTTGCCTACTTTGGCGCAAAACTAGGAATAGGAGATGGCATGGTACGTATGCGTCTCATTTTAATTCTAATGTTTTGTCTTATGTATGTGCATCTCAATATCATATTGTATCAATTTACAACACAAAGATCAGAAACACAACAGTTGGTAGATTTTGAGATAAGAGGATTTCAAGAGGAGATAGCAGCTCTTATTTTGGATGAGATAGTGTATAGAAAAGGATCTCTGTCCATTGTGTGAGTCAGAACTTCAAGAAGATCTATGGAAAAGACCGCCTCGAAAGGCTATTGTAATGCGACATTTAATTCGATACTTTAAGTTTTGTTTGGATGTTTTGTAATAATTATTATAAATGTGTGATGGGTTTGTATTGTCGCTAGTCCACAACCACCTTCAATTCATATCGATATCAAATGGTTTGATAGCAAACACCTCCACGACCTCCCACCCCACCACCTCTACCATAAATCATAAACCCTAAACCCCAAATGAAAATAAAACCATTAAAAAAATGCAATTCTAAAAAATAATATCACTGCCGGTTCAATTAAAACCGACAGTGATGGTGGTTGGTGTCACAAACCGGCAGTGATGGCTCAAGCATCACTGCCGGTTGGTAACACGAACCGGCAGTAATGCTTGAGCCATCACTGCTGGTTTGGCATAACCGACAATGATGGCTTGGGCTCATCACTGCCGAAGTGCCAGTGCCGGTTCAAAAACCGCCAAAACCGCCACTGAAGGGGGGTTTTGAACCGGCACTGTTTGCCTGTTCTGTAGTAGTGCAGTAAAAACAATGGAGAGGAGACATGGTAAAAACGCTATACATTCTTAAAATCCAGAAGCGATACTACTGGTCGAGAAACATAGAAGATGAACAACTACCATGGAAACTTTCAGTGTCACAAATATCAATTAATATTTGGTTTTTTTTACAAAAAACACATCATAAAATGAGCAGCAGTAACACACGCGGAATCTAGAAATAATCAGTCAAGAGCTAGGTTCACAACACTCAATTTTTTATCGTAAAACTAAGTACCATGAAAAAATCATCGCATTAGTAGAATCACACCTTTTGTGGTTAACCAAGGAAGAGCTAAATTTGGTTACACGACATCTGTGCCAAAATAAACCATGAAGAGAAACTGAATTAGGTTCCTTGAAAAGTACAATGTTTATATCAGGGACAAGGTTAAATAAAACTTCATACATAGATCGATGTGCATGGTAAAGGCATATTAAGTAAGTAAACAACTGAAGAACTTATAATTGCAGTTGTTAATTAGGTACCTTATATAATGGCAAAAAAATTATATTTGTACCTCCATTCAACTGTGTGATGCACTGATGCTCCCTGATCATCATCTATAATTCAGAAATCATGTTAATGTAGGCACTGCCAGGCAAGACCATGACTGACCACCACAAGATGTGATAGGAAGAAGGCTGAAGCAATTTCTTTTCCTGAGATCAAGGCCAGTGAACAATAGAAGCCGTCAGATTGTATAAATAATCAGTAGTTTGAAGAGTTGATAGGATAAGATCTTGTCGATGTTTTACCACAGATAGCCTGCCACGGGTTACCCGAGACAGTAGTTCGTGCCTCGGTGAATAGTGAAACCTTGGTGGTTGGACACGCAAGGACACACAATTTATATTGGTTTAGGCCCTCGACAAGGTCGAGTAATAACCTTACGTCCAGTTGAGTCGTTTGTTATTGCTCTTGATCGTAATACAAGGTGTTGTGTGTCGCTCTGTGTATCGGGTGTTGCGTAGTATGTAGGGATCATTTTTGGGTGATGCCCTCACCAACCCTTTATAGTCCAGGAACTGGTCGAGGTTACTCTAATCCTACTCGGGTACAAACTTAGAGTCCTAAGCAGCGCTTCGGTCTGGCCGTCTTTACCGAGTAGAATTCGGTTTCTTCTGTCTGTCTTCCTTTGTGGGCCGAGGAAAGGAGGCCAAAAGCTCAGGTAAGCCAGTCCCTGGGTACCCTATAGGATATCCCATCGATAAGCCCCCGGGCATCTCATGATTTTTCTTCAATACGCCTGGTTGCTTGGAAAGCGAACCGAGTTCTTTGAAGGAAAATCATGAAATGATCTTCTGTGTTCTTCGTCTTGTTTGTGCACCTTTGGTGCACTCATTGAGTGTAGCCCCGAGCCTCTGAATACTTGGTACAAGTATTCGGAGGATCTGAAAAAATGTCTTGGCTTTAGTCTTCTGTATTCTTCGTCTTGTGGCTTTTTTGTACACCTTTGGTGCACTCATTGAGTGTAGCCCCCGAGCCTCTGGATACTTTGTATAAGTATTCGGAGGATCTGAGAAAAAAGTCTTGTAAGGTAGGTATTTCCAGCCCCCGAGCCTTTCTCCGAGTTCTTTTTATCGAAAAAGAGCTTGGTGGAAGGATCTGAAATATCGTGCCCTTGTCTTCTTCTTATTCATGGGTGGGTACTGTGTCTTCACGGGTATGTAGAATCTTGCTTTCACTGTTCGCTTTGGTCAGGTTTTTGTCTTTTTCTTTCTCTTCCTTTCTCGTGACTTCTGGCTTTTGGTGATCCTTCCTTGCTATATATTCTGTTGTGCTTGCACTGATGCCTTAACCTTTAGGGCGCTCCTCTTTCTCCTGATGACTATGCTGCTGAGTGAAACTGAGCAGCCCCCTGGCTTATGCCCTCCTTCTGGTAGTTGAGTGGGTAGAAGAATTCTTGTGAATGGAGTTAGAGGTAGACTAACTCTTCGGTAAGATTTTCCTGGGAAGTTTGGCGTGGTAGGCAGAATAAGTCTTGTGAAGTAGCTTCTATGCCTTCTCTGTCTAACTGCTGGGCCCCGGGCTGTCACCGTTGCCGCTCCTGAATTGGTTGAAGTGGTATGCTTCACCTGTTTGGTCGCCTATGCTTGTATCGCACTCTTGCTGGAAAGCCTAGAGCTGGAGCTTTACAATCTTATTTGTTGAGAGTGGTTTTTTTGCCTGTCACTTAGAACTTTCCTCATGCTGTGTGGAAGTTCCGGGTTGTTTTAGCCTACTAGGTTTTTTTTCAATTGCTGGATCTTCTTTGGTGGTAGACCTGATCTGTCTTTGGTTTTAGCCTTTATGTTTTGTCACTTGTGGTATTTTGTAGATGAGGCCTATTCTGGTCTTGTAAAGTTCTTTATAAGATTGTTGGTCGAGTTGTTTTTATGGTCTTCAAAGTTGTTGCTAGTTGTATGATTGTCCTTGGAATATTCTTCTGGATATTCTGTGTAGTACCCTAATTTACTGTCTTTATTGTAACCGTATTAATGTGGTCCTTGTAGACTCTTTTGCTTTTACTTCTTCCTTCATATATTGTTGCTGTTGTAATCTTATCTTCCTGGACTTGGTGCATGTGCACTTGTTATTCTTCTATAAATATCTGTGGTATGGTAGCCTTGTCATATGTCTTCTTCCTTTTCTTGTAAAGATTTTTGCTGTATCATGGATATTGTAGTTGACGAGCTTGACGAGCCCCTAGGCTTCTTTCTTCCCTTTCTGAGTTGTAATCTTGTAAATGGTGTAGATCTTGTGATAGAACCCAGCAGATAGCTAGTTTCAGGGTAGTGGAATTTTGTGGAGGAGACCAAAGCAAATGATGTAGGCCTTGTGATGGTATTGGTGTGTACTATCATGAGCCCTTCAGTCATTTATTTGTGTTTCCCTCCGGGTTGTTCTGGATTTGCTACCGTTGATGATGTTCGTCTCGGACGACTTCTTGGTTTTACTGCTTGCAACCAGGAAGGGTAAGCTTCTTCTCGTCTGAAATCAAGCATCTCCAAGTTGCTGATTCCTGCACGACAATTACCAGTTCCAGTTCATGTAGTGTTCAACTTTTCCCTACTGCTTAGGTACTTTTGTATCTGTCGAGGCCTTGCGCCCTGATGTAACTCTGTTGTATGCTGATGCCCCTTAATAAAGAACTCTTTTTGATCTGTAGCTTTCACATTCTGCCAAGTTGTTTTCTTGTTATGGTGTAATTTGGTTGTGGCCTAATTTGGCCGTTATTATTTTTTTCCTTTTCTGATGCGCAATCTTGGGGAGCGACTGATTCGCTATTTTTCCATAATTACTGCCCCTGAGTAACGACTATTTTTGGGAACTAATCTTCTTATTATGACCTTATATAAGCTTCCTTGCATTTCTGCAATCAGAGAATCTCTGTCCTTTAGTCTTTGGTTTAACCTTCCTCGTGATTCATCTCTAGAAAAAAATTCGCCATGAAGGGTAAGGGGATTCCGAAGTCTTCCATTCAGTAGGGTGATCTTGATCAGTTAGTTGCACAAGGATTTCTTCCAAGATCGGCCCTTTGTGCTTGCGAATTGCCTGGTGATCAATTGTCTCTCAATCCATCTCCTGATCAATCTCTTCTTTTTGTTTCCTACGTCAGATCTGGACTTTGTTTTCCTCTGTCTTTTTCTTAATTCAGTTTCTTAACTTCTATGGTCTCCAACTTCATCATCTTGTTCCCAATGATATCCTCTTCCTTTCCTGTTTCGTTCATCTTTGTGAGGCTTTTGTAGGAATTCCTCCTTGACTTTTGTTCTTCCGTTACTTTTTCCGAGTCTGTTTTACTGGTAGATCAAAAGTTCCCCATTGTGGTTGCTACGTGATTCAATCTAGGCAGAATCACAAGAATACTTTTCCTTCTCTGTCCCTATCTAATTTTGTTCGTGATTGGGCTAAAAAGTGGTTCTATGTTTCTCAGCCATCCTTTCCTAAGCCTTTTGATTTGTCTTCTCTTCTAGTTTCTCTTCCTTGTTGGTCTGACAAGCTTATGTCTTCTGAGAAGCGCGTTCTTAAACCTTTGATTGATCGTCTCAGTTTCTTGAAGCAATCAGGTTTGATAGGCAATGATATCGTTGCTAGTTTCCTGCGTCGCCGATTCCAGCCCTTGATGAAAAGGGATCATCTAGGTTTTGAATATACTGGTCTTTCTAACTCCTCTCGTCTTATCCCTGAGGTCAAACTTTTGTATGATGTTGTTCTTGAGATGATGAACATGGTTTTGAATGGTGTTGTTATTCTTCCTGTTGCAATTCAGGAGTATAGTGTTGTCAATCCGCCACCTGATGTAAACATTTTGAATCCTTGATTTACTTTTATTTTGTTGTCCCTGTCTGATGTGTTTCTATTTTGTAGGATTTTGGCTATAACTTTGTTCTCAATGTGCCTGCTGCTGATGATGGTGGACACCTGGATGTTGTTGATGATGAAGATGATGATGCTATTTCTCCGAAGCAGGATCATTCAGGTATTGATACTAAGCTTCCTTGGCCAAAAAGGAGGCGGTCTGCCCGTCATGGTTCTTTGTCAGGTAATCTTTACGTTGAGTTATTTTGCCACTTTCTCCTGTCTTTTTGTCTCTCTGTTTCTTGACTTTGTTTTATGTTTTGTAGATGGTCATTCGGCTCTTTCGACTGAAGATGAGTCAGTCGACCCTTTGAGTCCTTCAGGGTGAGTTCTTTTTCTATTGTTTCTCTTTATGTGCTTCTATGATATGTGCTGACGCTTGTCCTCTTTGATGCAGTCGGGTGCCTGCTAATGCCTCCCTTGCTTCTGGCTCTGTTGTGCCTTCTTCTTTTGCTTTACCATCTTTTGATGATGGTTTTGACTTTGCTATCCCAAAGTTGTCCTTCTCTCAGACTGTGGCTGAGATCAAGAAGTCTTCTAGGTATATTTTCTTTCCTTTGGGTATTTCTTTAGTCCTTGCTGAATTCTTTGTAAATACTTGTAATGTTTTTTATTACAGTGCTGCTTTGGGTAGTTCCTCTTCTTCTAAGGTTGTTGTAGATTTGGAGTTATCTGCTCAAGGTCAATATTTGCTGTCTTGCCTGTTTTTTATCTTTCTGTTTTATCTTTGTTCTTACTTCTTTGTTGTAGGTTATCCGATAACTGCCCTTGATGTCAATTTGACTGGAATGTTTCCTGGGAAGTCTTCTGTGACTACCCCACCTGCTGCACAAGTTTCACCTGTAGTTGATCCTTGTGTTCCATTGTCTGCTCGGTCTGAACGGATTGGCAGGTTTCTTTCAACCTGGGAATCTTTTTCTTCAGAGTATGGTGCGGAGCTCAAGGTACTTTCGATACTTCTTGTCTTGTATTTTCGTCTTTCTTGTTACCTTCTTCTTATCTTTATCTTTGGTCAGCAGGCTTTCCATCAAGATCAAGATGTTCTTTTTGGTCCTCAGGAAGAGAGGTCGGCTATCCTTATTCAGGGTAGTCTTGGTAAAGCCGAGGCCGAGTTGTCTCGTGTAAAAGCTGAGTTGGTTCAGATGACAGAGAAACGAGATTCTGCTACTATCCGAGCTTCTGATGAAATTGCTGATCTAAAGTATTGGCTTGCTGGTAACTTTTGCATTTCTACTTATTTCCTTTTGGTCTTGTTAGACTGCTTTTTTTTTATTTGTTTGATATTTGGTAGATGATGAACGCCAACGTGAAGCTTGGAAAAAAGATCGAGAGGTGATGACTGAGACCCTTCAATCTTCCGACAACAGGGCTGAGCATGTAAGTGAATCTATTGATGATACTTTAAAAAAGGCTCAAGATTTGCTAGCCGAGGCTCAGTTGATTAGGGTCGGTGCTGATCATGATCTTGTTTAGGCTTTACAATCTATTCAGACTTTGCAAGGGAAGTTGACTTCTGCTCGGGCGCAATTTAGGTCTCTGCTTGAGGCTGTGAAGCCTATTGTTGTTGTTGTTTGTCATACTGGAGATGATAGTGCTGGTATAGATAGTATAATCCCAGTATTGCCCTCTTGATTCCGTGAGTTTGTGAAAAACGGGTTTGAACGATGTATTGGAAATATCGTTTCCTTTGTCCGGGCTCTTGCTCCTGAAGTCCCTTTGGCTCAAATTCTTGAAGATCCTATGGAGTCTGATCTTTTGACTCAGTGGGAGTAGACAAAACCTAAGGTTAAGAGTCTCTGTAGTGAAATACTTGGTCAGATAGAAGTGTTGCCTCCTTCTCCTTGATAACATTTATCTTTGATGGTCTTGTAATACGCTCCCAATGATATTTTTGTTTAATATATTGTCAGGCTTCATCCTGATATTGTAATGACCTTGTCTTTGTTTTGCGGATGATGTATTGATATGATTGTCCTTCTGATGAATTCCTTGTTTTCTTGATATTTGTGAGCTATGATGAGTTCTTTTGTGCCTCTGTATTAGGCTTTGTAGGTGCTTCCGAATTCCCGAATTCTTTCTGGGTAATATTATCGGCCTTTGAACCTTGATGATTATACTGCCTCTAAGTTTAGGCTTTGTATTGTATAAAACCTCCGAGCAGTTTCGGGGTAATGTTGTTGTTCTTTGACGGGTGGTTCTTGATGAGTAGCTCTTGCTATTGGGATTTTCCTTCTTGATGTGAGGACGTTTGGCTTGCATTCTTTTTGCGTCGAGTCCCTGGTGCTCTTCAAGCAGTTGTTGTGTCACTTTGTATGATTGATTTTGATGTCGTCGAGGTAGATTATTCTTCTTTACTACGTCGAGTAGTTTGATGTCATGCCGCCTCACGAAAACGGTAGACTTGTAGATATATGAACCAGACTGTGCCGCTCATGGTACAAAGCAGTCGGTTTGTCAGGTTGCCTCACGAAACAACTGACTTATGAATGCTAGACAATGCCGCTCATGGTGCAAAGCTGTCAGCTTGTCATGATGCCTCATGAAATGGTAGACTTTATATATATACCATACTGTGTCGCTCATGGTGCAAAGCAGTCGGTTTGTCGAGTTGCCTCACGAAACAATCAACTTAAAAATGCTAGACAATGCCGCTCATGGTGCAAAGTTGTCATCTAGTCAGGCCGCCTCACGAAACGGTAGACTTTATATATGAACCAGGCTATGCCGCTAATGGTGCAAAGCAGTCGGTTTGTCGGGTTGCTTCACGAAACAACCGACTTAAAAATGCTAGACAGTGCCGCTCATGGTGCAAAGATGTCAGCTAGTCATGCCGCCTCACGAAATGGTAGACTTTTTATATGAACCAGACTGTGCCGCTCATGGTGCAAAGCAGTCGGTTAGTCAAGTTGCCTCATGAAACAACTGACTCCGGACAGTGCCTCTCATTGTGCAAACTGCTGATAGATTTTATATATATGAACCAGACTGTGCCGCTCATGGTGCAAAGCAGTCGGTTTGTCAAGTTGCCTCACGAAACAACTTGACTCTAGACAGTGCCTCTCATTGTGCAAACTGCTGGTTTGTTCTTGATGTCTTGTATCTTGTGCTCTTAGTTGTAGAATTTCTTGAGTTGGCTGATATGCCAAGTATTGTTTAGTTGAATTCCTTCTTCTGTCATTAGCTCATAAGTTCCGGGTTGTATTGCTGTCTTGATGATAAAAGGACCCTCCCATGGGCTGAGTAGTTTGTGTCTTCTGTCTTTCTTTTGAATTAGGCGTAGTACCAGATCTCCTGGTTTTAATGTTCTTGGGTGCATATTTCTATCGTAATGTCTTCATAAGCCTTGTAAATATCTTGAATTTTGTATTACTGAACTATCTCTTATTTCTTCGATTGAGTCGATCTCTAGTCATCTTGTTTCTTCAGCTTCTCCTTCATCATATTGCTCAATTCTTGGTGATTTCCATATTAAGTCAATTGGTAATACGGCTTCTAATCTGTATACCAAGAAGAAAGGTGAATATCATGTTGCTCTGCTTATTTGAGTTCTTAAACCCCATACCACTTTTGGTAATTCTTCTATCCATTTACCTCCATAGTCTTTTAGGTCTTCGTTTAGTCTTGGTTTTAGGTCTTGTAATAATAACCCATTGGCTCTTTCAACTTGTCCGTTTTCTTGGGGGTGATCTACTGATGCATAGTCTATCTCTATTCCACAATCTCTTGCCCAATATTGGAATTCTTTTGCTGTAAACGGTGATCCAAGATCTGTGATTATTCTGTTGGGCATGCCAAATCTGTGCATGATTTCTTGTATGAACTCTGTTGCTTTTTCTGTGCTATATTTGACTAGTGGTTTGTATTCAATCCATTTGGTGAATTTGTCTACTGCCACGAATATGTATTCGAATCCTCCTTTTGCTTTTTTGAGGGGTCCGATTTGATCTAGCCCCCAACATGAGAAGGGCCAGGCTGGTGGTATGCAGATTAGGTTATGTGCTGGAACATGAGATTGTCTTGCAAACATTTGGCAATTCTTGCATGTTTTGACTAGTTGTTCTGCATCCTTGAGTGCTATTGGCCAATAGAATCCGCTTCTGAATGTTTTGCCGATTAGTGTTCTAGATGCTGCATGATTTCCACAGCATCCCGACTAGATTTCTTCCAATATTTCTTTTCCTTCTTGCGTAGATACGCATTTCAAAAATATCCCAGAAGATGCTGCCCTCTTGTATAGTTTATCCTCTACGAGAACGTAGGCTTTGCTTTTCCTTATAATCCTTGTTGCTTCTGCCTTGTCTCCGGGTAGTTTGTTTTCACTTTTATGATCAATGTATGGTTGTCTCCAATCGCTTTCTATGTTGAGGATATGTCTTGAGTCGTCAGGTTCTTTTGTTTCGTCCATGTCCATTGGGTCTTCTTTTTGCTTATTAGTTTCCTGAATTGATGGCTTTGCGAGTGCGAACACATGATGGATAAGTACCCATGTAGGTTCAGCTTTGATGATGAGTGATTGACCAACACGTGAGTGTTTCAGTTTGAGTGGTTTAGTCTAACCCTTTGCGAAAGAAAATGTGTGCTTGTCTATCGGCTTGTGGTGTGCAGGTGCTATGCCTAGTGATAGTGGTCAATGGCATGGAGAAGGTTGAGTAGAGGCTTGCCGTGCTGATGGACTGAGAGCGGTGAAGGGCGGAAGCAAGGCTCGGACTGAGGGACCATGGGCGCCGGAGGACTAGCTGTGGTGGCTAGTATTTGGCACCGGCGAGTGCGAGAAGACATGGAGGTAGAACGAGTCGACCAAGTCAAGACGGTGGATGAACGGGTCGAGCGGAGGTTCATGGGACTCAGAGTCCGACCAGGCGAGGACAAGGTGTCTCGCGTCGAGTGGTTTGGTGGTTTGGGCCTCAAAACCATCCGCGTCGGTTTCCGAGTTTGGGCCGCAAAACTCGGGGTTCGATAGTTGAGCCCAAAGTTACCGGTGACGGGTTTCATGGGTTTGGGCCTCAAAACCTAGGCGGAGATTCCGAGGAAGCAGGGATGGCACGTGGCGGAATCCTGGGGATGGCAGGAAGTGGGGCCGTCCATTCAAAATGCGAGAGATATTTTCCGGAGCTTGGACTACAATGCTTAGGCTAGGTAGTTCACTCAATGTATCTAGGGGGTCTTTGGGAAATAGCCAAAGCCCGATAAGTAGGGGGTGAAGGGTATCCCTCATCCCATCTCTTGAACCCTAATCATTTGCCCCAACCCTCTCTGTCTCTACCCTCTCTCTAGTTCATGAGATCCCTAGGTTGTTTCCACCAACCTTTGTAAGAACTTGAGTTTGTCGCGAGGAATCGGAGGCCGTAACCTCCGTAAGCCATGGTGGCTTTGATTTCGTGATTGTGTCCCCGTTTTTCTTGTGTTCTTCCCGTTTTGCTTTTGTTCTCTCTTTTTCCCGAGATGATTTCTCTTTGTTGGGAGTAGCTTTGCAAAATCCGTTTGAACCAAGTTGTTCGTAATCGTGAGGAGCATCTTTGCACCGAAGGAATTTACCTCAAACCTCACGAGTGCGTAGATCGGACGATTTCTTTGTGGCGTTCTTCGTTTTGCTCTCTTCTCCCCCCAAATCCGGGTGTTCCCATTTATCCTCTCCAAATTGAGCGATGATTTCTTCAGGATAGCTCCCCAATTGCACAAGGATCATGCCTACAAAGTTTGGTTGCATTTGGTGATCATTTGGTTGAGTTTTGGGAAGATTTGGCAGAGAGAATTCCGTTTTCGTGAAGAACAGTTTTCTGCTCGTGACCGTCGGACTAGTCTCCGGACGACTTTCCCCTAGCTCCGGACCATAGCGAGTGGTCTGGTTGTCTTGACCTCAGCCGTAGCAAGCAGAGAAGGGCGTCGGACCTAGCTCCGAACTACTCAGTTTTTGAGCTCCGGACCTTTGACGAGTGGTCCGGTGGCTTTGCTGAGGGAGTCGGCTGAGCAGCCCCACCCGTCGGACCACCTGCCTTAGTCCGACGGGGTAGTCCGGAGGTCTGGTCTGGAGGCAGGGTGCTCACTGCATAGTTTCGGCAGTGGGAAGGAAGAGCACCGCACTACTCTCCTTGGTCCGACGGTGAGCGTCGGACCTGTTGTCCGGAGCTTGGGTACTCCCTACTTGTTTTCGGTGGGTGTCAGCAAGAGCGTCGGACTAGTCCGAAGGTGCACTGGTGTGCACCGGACCAAAGGCTCTGGACAATTTCCATTGGTCCGAAGGTCTTGACTGAAGTAGTCTGAAGCCCCAACTGGTGGTTGTTCTTCTCCATTTATGTTGCGTCTTGTTTCTCCGAGTTCGTGACTAGCTCCGCTATGTTCCTAGGACATCTCCTAGAACATCCACCAACTTGTGGGTCGTGAGCCTAGTTCATGTTTTGGGTCGTGCTTGGGACAAGGGTCAAGATCTTCCGAAAGGAATTTTTATTTGGCTCCCATTCACCCCCCCTCTGGTCGCCGTTTCAGATCCTTCAAGTGGTATCAAAGCCGGTTAAGGATCAATCCACCTTACACGGTTCTTGATCCGCGAAGGAGACATGGAGCGAGGTGTTAGAAAACCTCCGTTTTTCGATGGAACAAACTTCTCCTACTAGAAGGTGCGCATGTCCGCCTATCTACAAGGAGTTGATTCAAACATATGGGAGATTTGTGAGAATGAGGGCTATCGTATTCTTGCGGCTCGTGTTGACCAACTCCAAACTTCTCAACACAACGCAAACAGTCAAGCACGGAGTATCCTCTTCTCGAGTTTATCACTTCCTGAGTTTCAGCGAGTCTCGAACCTCGCTACGGCACGGGAGATCTGGCAAACACTCTTGAGATATCATGAGGGCAATCCTCAGATCAAGTCCAGACTCTTCGACACATACCGTAGACAGTATGAGAACTTTGTTCATTTGGCCGGCGAATCTGTTGACGGGATGTGCACTCGCTTCCAATCTATCGTCAACAAGATGCGTGCTAATCGAGCCAACTTACCTTATGATGATCATGAGATGGCTATCAAGCTTTCGCATGCTCTTGATCGGAAGGTATGGGAGATGAAGGTGGCTGCCATCCAGGAGTCACCAGGCTATGATGCCCTGACCGTGGATGAGTTGTTCAGCAAGCTCAAGTCCTCGAAGATTGACTACCAGACCCGGGCCAAGCTTGAAAACCCGTCGAAACCATCTATGGCGTTGGTTTCTGGCCCCGGTGGTACGTCTTCTTCCTCCTATGACCCTTCACACTCTTTGTTCGCTTTGTCTTTGATTTTTGTGACAGAGGAGCAAGTGGAGACTCTTGGAGATGACAAACTGGCCCTAGTCATCACTAGGTTCTCATGGTTTCACAACAACCGTTTGAACCAACAACATGGTGGCTCAGCCAAGGGGTGCTACTGTTGCGGTGATGAGGATCACTTCATCGCAAACTGCCCCAAGAAAGTTGCGGGCGACTTCACCAAGCGTAAGGACAAGCGCGAGCACCACTTCGAGGACAAGCACAAGCCCAAGGGCTGCTACCACCGAAGGTCCTCCAAGAAGGTGATCGACAAGGTGAAGGCCAAGCACCAAGCCTCCCTTGCCTCCCTCAGCGACATCGATGCCTCCTCCGACGAAGGTGCTTCTTCAAGCGATGATGAGTCGAAGGGAAGGGTTGAGGACAAGCTCAACGGCCTATGCTTCTATGCCGACGCCAAGCACGGTGGCTTTTGCACCATGGCGATTGAAGAAGGCAAGGTCGACAAGCGCAAGGATGGCCCCGACTACGACTACGACTCCGACACACCCGAGATACCACCCACCGTCGAGTCCCTCTCTCTCGAGATTGAGTCTCTGAACGACACCTTGATGAGTCAAGATGCGTTGCTCAAGCGTGCCGCTTGTGAGAGGAACAACTTTAAGGCGAAGTACCTTAGTGCGCTTCATGAGTTATATTTTGCTAAGGCATTAGTGGTGGTTACCGAGGAGGTAGAGTGTGATGCTTGTGCCATTCACATGTCTGATCTTGTCACTCTCCAGGACAAGTATGGCACCCTACTTGAGGAGGTCACTGAGCTGAAGGCTAGGCCTAGCTTACTTGGTGTGTGCAAGTCTTGCTTAGGCTTGCGTTCTGAGCTGACACAGAAGGATGCTAGGATTGCTGTGGTAGAGAAGGTCAGCTCAGATAGCACTAGAGAGTTGGATCTCTTTGAGGATTTGGAGCTTGAGATTGCGTCGTACAAACATGACAAGATGCGTACCGAGGAAGAAAACACATACCTTCGGTCCATCTTGAGCTGGGTGTCTTGCCGAGAGCTGAGTTGGGAATGCTGCTTAGCCAATGCAAAAGGGATGGCAGTATGGGAGTAGGCTTTGCTATAGGTGGGAATTGTTGGGAATATGCCCTAGAGCTAATCATGTAGATGATTATATTCCGATTGTATCCATGATTAATAAAGTGTTCTTTGAATATCCATTATAGACAACTAGTATTGATTGACAATTATGTGAATTGTTTGTGGAACTCAATTACCTGAATGGTTATTCTAATAGTAGTCCCTGGTCGGCATTCTTGTAAGAGCACACTTGAATATTAGACCAGCACATGTATTAGTTGATGGCTATGTTTCACAAGTCATAGACATAGAGATGTCAAACTAATAATGTGGGCAGATGTGAGACATGTAGGCTGGACTAACCCAACAAGAGAAAGTCTCTATTCATGTCATGTACGTTATGTCCTTAGACCTGAGATTGTGGTATGTACTCAAGATGTGAAACGATCTACTTAGAGACTATCAAACGCTACTCCCGTTATTGGGTAGTTATAAAGGTGGTCCTTGGGTGGTTGGGAAACATGCTATGAGACATAGACAATCAAGATGGAATTTGCCCCTCTCTTCGTGAGAGAGATATCACTGGATCACTCATGTGATTGGATCAACAAATGCATGGCCATGCTTGGGTTAAGTGTTAACCCACGAGTTGAACCATATATCGAGTGGCGAAGGGAATAACTTGTACATGGTCATAGTGGTTCGTCTGATATGATCATAGCGTATACATAGGAGTTGACACGTCTTGCTAGAGGCCGCTATCAACTATTGGTCGAGTAAGAGTACTTGGGCCATGTCTATGTATGCGTGAGCCCATAGGGTCGCACGCTTAAGGGGTTGGAAGCCTAATTCGGGTTGGACCCGAATTAGACTAGGTTTAGGGTTTCTAATGGGCCTCCACCGTGGGAGCTCGTTGGGACGCCTATATAAGCAAGGGGTGGGCGCGGGGCGAATTGATCCACGCTTTTTGGCAGCCGCCGTCGCCTCCCCACGCTCGCACGCCTTTTGCTCCTCGCGGACCTAGCAGTCCGGAGGCGCAACGCTTCCTCCCTGCACGTGTGGGATTCCTCGGAGGTGCTGCATCTGGAGCACAAGGACGAACCGCGCGAAGGGGACGTTGAGAAGGACGACCACGCAACTGCACTGCCTGCTGCGACGCGCACGACTACATCAAGTCGTCTTCCGCTGCACCTGCGCGTCTAGTGGTAATCCCGTAACCTGTAACTAGCAGTAGATCCTGGTTTATGAGGTTGAAAAGTTTTGTTTTCCGGCTAGCGTAGCAACCTCGTATTCCAACAGTGGTATGAGAGCCGTTTACTGCCTCGTTATTGGTTCAGATCTTGGCATATGGTGATATGCGGGTTTTATGATGAATCTCAGACTTTGGTTCATGTCTTGCTGCGATGGTATTGTATCAGCCTACTCGTACCGGTCGGAATTCCGCCATCCGAGTTAACAGATGCAAGTAAATCCAGTCAGGGCGAGTTGGAGATCAATTAGATTGATCGAATTGAAACCTAGGTCAGAAGCCGGGCGCATGTGATGCGCGTCGGGAATAGATGCGATCTATGTAATCCCAGTAAATTTTTGGGCTGATAAGATTAGTCCGATGAGATTTTCATAGTGATTCCATAGATGCGATCTATGTAAACCCACGGGGGGTGACCCCCCCCTCGACCCCCCGCCCGCTGACCGGCCAGCGGGACCGCCGTTGCTATCTGCTATAGCACCTAGAATCGTTCTACGCCTAACTTGTTTTTGCAGGAGTTGATGTGATTGGTATGGCCTATGAGATTAATGTAATTTTCATGCCCTGCATGACATGTAAGCAACACGGCTGGAGCCATATGTGTTGCCCTTTTGATGTATTGGCCTGCGTGCCATCTTGTGATCTTGCGACTATGTAATTAGTATAGCTTGCGGTAAGATAGTTCTTGGAGGACTTATCACAAGAAGGATGTCACACATGGATCATGGAGATGGAGATCACCATGATGGGCAAGATCATGGAGATGGAGATCACCATGATGGGCAAGATGATGGAGATGGAGATCACCATTATTTAAAGGGCCATACCAAGTCACTATGTGTGAATGTGATTTTCATTTTATTCTACTTTTGTTGTTCGCTATTATGTTTTGTCTACATGAATATGATAGTAAAGTAGAATGATCCCTCAGCAATGTTTAAGTTGTATGCTTCCCCAAACCTTGCACTGTCACGTGTCTTGTACGATTGGTGGTGGGTCTATGAAATTAGGGTGCCACTGATCTTCCTTAACTAGACAGGTTCGTGTCGGACACTTACTAGCAGAAGATTTGGTTACTTGAATAAGGTTATCCTAACGGTTAGGGACCTTGAAGCATGGGGAGGTTGAGCGTAGCATAGAGATGCTGCCCAACAACAAGAGTCATATGTGATATGATTAGCAAAGTGTTGCTTACCGATCTACCATGTCTTCTAGTGGTGATGCTAAAGCTCACTAGTTGACTTGTTAGTTGTGGGTCTTGAATCACTAAGTATCAATTGAGGGATATTGATTTTAGTGGGAGTATGTTTTATTTTGATATAACTTACTCCTTCATGGATACATTATCTTAGTATTTTGCATTACTTTTGTTGTAGATGGCTCCCAGTAATCAACCATTTACTTTGCGATCAATACTTGAGAAAGATAAGTTGAATGGAACAAATTATGCGGATTGGATCCGCAGCCTGAGAATTGTTCTCAGGGCTGAGAAAAAGGAAGATATTCTAGACACCCCATTACCAGATGAACCTGATGATAATGCACCTACTGCAGAGAAAACCGCTTACAAGAAAGCATGTGATGCTGATCTTGAAGTGGGTTGCCTCATGCTTGCTTGTATGGAACCTGATCTACAGATGCAGTTCGACAATAATCATTCAGCGAACGATATGATCGTGGCGCTTGAAGATATGTTCCAAACTCAAGCGCGGACTGAAAGGTTCAATGTCTCTAAGGCGCTTGCAGAAACCAAGCTGGCTGAGGGCGCACCTGTAGGGCCACATGTAATCAAGATGGTTGGTTACACTCAGAGGTTGGAGAAGCTAGGCTTCGCAATTGGCCAAGAGTTGGCAACTGATTTCATTCTTGCGTCTCTTCCGCCCAGCTATGGAAACTTCATCTCGAACTACCATATGCATGGGGCGAAGAAGGGCTTGAATGAATTGTGTGGCATGCTTAAAACAGCAGAAGCTGATATCAAGAAGGCAGCAGGCAGTAGCCATGTGATGGCGGTCCAAAACAAGCCTAACTTTAAAAGGAGGGCTGGGTGGAAGAAGAAGGCGAAGGCTAAAGATGAGATCTCTAAGCCAAACCCTCCTCCTGCCAATGGACCAGCTGCTGAAGCAATATGCTTTCATTGTAAGGGGAAAGGTCACTGGAAGAGAAACTGCAAGCTGTACTTGGAGTCCTTAAAGAAGGATGGCGGTAGTAAAGGTACTCCCGCTGCTTGTACACTTGTCGTTTATGTTACAGATATTTTTCTCGCTGATTCTTACATTAACTCCTGGGTATTTGATACCGGATCGGTTGCTCATATTTGCAATACGATGCAGGGAATGGAAAGAAGTAGAAGCACGAGAAGAGGCGAAGTTGATTTCCGCATGGGCAACAATGCAAGAGTTGCTGCGTTGAGCGTTGGGACGATGCAACTTCACCTCCCGTCAGGATTTATCATGGAATTGAATAATTGTTATTTCGTTCCTAGTTTAAGTCGAAACATTGTGTCACCTTCATGTTTGATGAAGGATGGTTATTCATTTGCGAGTAAAGACAATGGTTGTGTGATCTCAAAGAAGGACATGTTTGTGGCTTTTACATCCATTGTGAATGGATTGTTTATTTTAAATCTTGATGATACACCTATCTGTAATGTTAATGCTAAAAGGCCTCGGCTTAATGAGTTAAGTTCTACATATTTGTGGCATTGTCGTTTGGGTCATATAAGTGAGAATCACATGAAGAGGCTCCATGATGATGGTCTTCTAGCTTCGTTTGATTTTGAATCATACGAGACATGTGAGGCTTGCCTACTAGGCAAGATGACCAAGGCGCCATTCAAAGGATTTCCTGAGAGGGCGTCTGACTTGTTGGAACTCGTACATACTGATGTATGTGGACCAATGAGCACGACAGCTAGAGGTGGATTTCAATACTTCATAACTTTTACTGATGACTTTAGTAGATATGGATATGTCTGCCTAATGAAGCATAAGTCTGAAACATTTGAAAAGTTCAAAGAATTTCAGAATGAAGTAGAGAATCAACGTGGCAAGAAAATTAAAGCCTTGCGATCTGATCGAGGAGGCGAATATTTGAGCCATGAGTTTAGCAATCATCTAAAGAGTTGTGGAATTGTTCCACAGCTTACGCCACCTGGAACGCCTCAGAGAAACGGCGTGTCCGAGCGACATAATCGGACTTTGTTGGACATGGTTCGGTCTATGATGAGCCAGTCAGACCTACCACTCTCATTTTGGGGATACGCTCTAGAAACAGCCGCTTTCACATTGAATAGGGTACCGTCTAAGTCCGTGGTCAAGACACCATATGAGATATGGACTGGTAAGAGTCCCAGTTTGTCTTTTCTAAAGATTTGGGGTTGTGAAGTTTATGTCAAACGACTTATGTCAGATAAACTTACACCCAAGTCGGACAAATGCTTTTTCGTGGGATATCTAAAGGAAACTTTAGGGTATTACTTCTACAACCGATCAGAGGGCAAAGTGTTTGTTGCTCAGAATTGTGTTTTCTTAGAGAAAGAGTTTCTCAACAAAGAGAAAAGTGTAGAGAAGGTGTATCTTGAAGAAGTTCAAGATGAGCCAATAGGAGATAACTCTACGAGTGATGCTAATGTAGCAGAACAAGTTGAGATACCTGTGGCAAGAGAAACACCACCACAACCACGAAGGTCAGCAAGAATCTGTGAGGCACGTGGGGAAGTGTTGTTGTTAGACGATGACGAACCTGCAACGTACGCGGAAGCAATGATGGACCCAGATTCCGAGAAATGGCAAAGTGCCATGAGATCCGAGATAGATTCCATGGGAGACAATCAAGTTTGGAACTTGGTTGACCCGCCTCATGGGGTTAAACCTATTGAGTGCAAATGGGTCTATAAAAAGAAAAAGGATATGGATGAAAACGTTCACGTCTATAAAGCTCGACTTGTTGCAAAGGGTTTTCGGAAAGTTCAAGGAGTTGACTACGACGAGACATTCTCGCCGGTAGCGATGCTTAAATCTATCCGGATCATTCTAGCAATTGCTGCTTATTTCGATTATGAGATTTGGCAGATGGATGTTAAAACAGCCTTTCTAAATGGAAATTTGGAGGAGGACGTGTATATGATACAACCCGAAGGTTTTGTTGATCCTAATAATGCTAGAAAAATATGCAAGCTACAGAAATCCATTTATGGGTTGAAGCAAGCATCTCGGAGTTGGAACATTCGTTTTAATGAAGTGATCAAAGGGTTTGGCTTTCGTCAAAATGAAGAAGAACCTTGTGTTTAGATGAAGGAAAGTGGGAGCGCTGTTGTATTTCTAATCTTGTATGTGGATGACATACTATTGATTGGGAATGATATTCCTATGTTGCAATCTGTAAAGACTTCACTGAATAATAGTTTTTCTATGAAGGATTTAGGAGAAGCAACATACATTTTGGGCATCAAAATCTATAGAGATAGATCAAAGAGGCTTATAGGATTAAGTCAAGAGACATACATTGACAAGGTGTTGAAACGGTTCAACATGGAACAATCCAAAAAATGGTTCTTGCCTATGTCACATGGTATACGTTTCAGCGAGAAGCAGTGTCCTTCGACAGCTGATGAGCGGAAATGAATGAGTAAGGTTCCATACGCTTCGGCAGTTGGTTCCATCATGTACACCATAATATGTACTCGCCCAGATGTCTCATATGCTCTAAGTGTTGCGAGCAGGTACCAAGCCAATCCAAGTGAGAGTCACTGGACGCTTGTTAAAAACATTCTTAAGTACTTGAGAAGGACTAAAGATGTGTTCCTAATCTATGGAGGTAATGAGCAGCTCGTTGTAAATGGTTACACCGATGCTAGCTTCCAAACTGACATAGATGATTCATAGTCTCAAAATGAGATCAAAATGTGCAAAATACATACGGATTTGAATGTTGCAGATCCTTTGACAAAGGCTCTTCCACAGCCTAAGCATGAGGCACACTTGAGGTCTATGGGGATTAGACATCTAAGAGATTAACTCTAGTGCAAGTGGGAGACTGTTGGGAATATGCCCTAGAGCTAATCATGTAGATGATTATATTCCGATTGTATCCATGATTAATAAAGTGTTCTTTGAATATCCATTATAGACAACTAGTATTGATTGACAATTATGTGAATTGTTTGTGGAACTCAATTACCTGAATGGTTATTCTAATAGTAGTCCCTGGTCGGCATTCTTGTAAGAGCACACTTGAATATTAGACCAGCACATGTATTAGTTGATGGCTATGTTTCACAAGTCATAGACATAGAGATGTCAAACTAATAATGTGGGCACATGTGAGACATGTAGGCTGGACTGACCCAACAAGAGAAAGTCTCTATTCATGTCATGTACGTTATGTCCTTAGACCTGAGATTGTGGTATGTACTCAAGATGTGAAACGATCTACTTAGAGACTATCAAACGCTACTCCGTTATTGGGTAGTTATAAAGGTGGTCCTTGGGTGGTTGGGAAACATGCTATGAGACATAGACAATCAAGATGGAATTTGCCCCTCTCTTCGTGAGAGAGATATCACTGGATCACTCATGTGATTGGATCAACAAATGCATGGCCATGCTTGGGTTAAGTGTTAACCCACGAGTTGAACCATATATCGAGTGGCGAAGGGAATAACTTGTACATGGTCATAGTGGTTCGTCTGATATGATCATAGCGTATACATAGGAGTTGACACGTCTTGCTAGAGGCCGCTATCAACTATTGGTCGAGTAAGAGTACTTGGGCCATGTCTATGTATGCGTGAGCCCATAGGGTCGCACGCTTAAGGGGTTGGAAGCCTAATTCGGGTTGGACCCGAATTAGACTAGGTTTAGGGTTTCTAATGGGCCTCCACCGTGGGAGCTCGTTGGGACGCCTATATAAGCAAGGGGTGGGCGCGGGGCGAATTGATCCACGCTTTTTGGCAGTCGCCGTCGCCTCCCCACGCTCGCGCCTTTTGCTCCTCGCGGACCTAGCAGTCCGGAGGCGCAACGCTTCCTCCCTGCACGTGTGGGATTCCTCGGAGGTGCTGCATCTGGAGCACAAGGACGAACCGCGCGAAGGGGACGTTGAGAAGGACGACCACGCAACTGCACTGCCTGCTGCGACGCGCACGACTACATCAAGTCGTCTTCCGCTGCACCTGCGCGTCTAGTGGTAATCCCGTAACCTGTAACTAGCAGTAGATCCTGGTTTATGAGGTCGAAAAGTTTTGTTTTCCGGCTAGCGTAGCAACCTCGTATTCCAACAGGAAGGACGATAGCTTGTTTGGTAAGATCGATGAGTACAGTGGTTTGAGCATGAGTGAGAAACCCACCACACCTCCCAAGTTTACCAAGGTCACTCCACCTAAGCCTACCAACCGAGTATATCACATTCGGGGACAAGAGTAAAGGTAAGGATGTCTCCCGAGGGTCGATCCGAGTGAACTCTTCTTTTGTCCTCAAGGATGTTTCTTTGGTTGAGAATTTGCATTTCAATCTTCTTTCGGTTTCGCAACTCCTTGATGACGGTTTTGAAGTGAGTTTCAAGACTAATCTTTCTCGAATTTTGGACTCTCGTGGTGAGCTTGTTTGCCGGATTTTACCCTTCGGGAAGGTTTTTTGTGCGGATTTTTCTATCTCTTCCGGACCTTCTCGATGTCTTCTTGCTGGTTCTTCTTCCGAGATTTGGAAGTGGCATAGGAGATTGGGACATTTGAGTTTTGACTTGCTTGCAAGGCTTAGCTCAATGGACCTTATCCAAGGATTGCCAAAGCTGAAGTTCGAGAAGGATTTGGTTTGCCATCCTTGCAGGCATGGCAAGATGGTTGTCACTTCCCATCCTCCTGTGACTGAGATCATGACTACTCGACCCAGCGAGCTCTTACACATGGACACAGTTGGTCCAGCTCGGGTCAGGTCGGAAGGAGGGAAGTGGTATGTGGTTGTAGTCATTGATGACTACTCGAGATACTCTTGGGTGTTCCTTTTGGAGAGTAAGAATGAGGCTTTTCCATTTGTTCGAGATCTGATTTTGAGATTGCAAAATGAGCTGCCTAAGAATTCCATGAGAGCTATCCATAGTGACCATGGCGCAAAATTCAAGAATACTCACTTTGCAACTCTTTGTTCTTCTTTGGGTCTCGATCACCAGTTTTCCTCACCTCACACTTCCCAGCAGAACGGTGTTGTTGAGCGCAAGAATCGGACCCTTGTTGAGATGGCCAGGACGACACTCGATGAGCATAGGACTCCTAGGCGGTATTGGGCCGAAGCACTCAGTTCTGCTTGCTATGTTTCCAATCGCATTTTCCTCCGTGCTTTCAAGAAGAAGACTTCTTATGAGTTGCGTTTTGGGAGACCACCCAAGGTAAGTCACCTACGGGTGTTTGGGTGCAGGTGCTTCATCCTCAAAAAGGGCGGTAAGTTGGAAAAATTAGAATCACGGTCTTCTAACGGTATCTTTCTTGGTTATTCTACTCACTCTCGTGCTTATCGTGCACTTAACCTTGAGACTAACCGAGTGATGGAGACTTCTAAGATTACATTCGATGAAACTATGCCCTGTATTTCCACCGCTTTTGAGCTTGCAGGTGATGATGAGGTGAACACTAGCATCTTTGTGGAGGAGCAGGATGATGCTGATTGGGGTGATCCCGAGCCGACTCCACCGGCTGCCCCCGTCGACCCTGCAACGTCCAATTCGGCTCACGGTCCCGATCCGACTACTTCCTCTACATGGGGGTCGTTCAAGCAGCTTCCTCAGTCGGTGCCCGTTGCACCTGAGGGAGCTCCAGCTGCTGTCGAGGGCGAGGCCACTTCATCCAGGCAAGCTCCCCGCCACATCCAGTGACAGCACCCACTAGAGAACATCATTGGAGACATCGACCGTCGAGTCACGCGGTCTAGGTCCTATATCTCTCACTTTGCTCATTCAGCTTTTGTCACTTCTTTTGAGCCCCGGGATGTTGGACACACTTTGATGGACCCGGATTGGGTTAATGCCATGCATGAGTTAGAAAACTTTGAGCGAACCGCATTTGGGTCTTAGTTCCTCCACCACCTAGTTTCCACCCCATAGGTACCAAATGGGTTTTCAAAAATAAACAAAGTGAGGATGGGGTGGTAGTGCGCAACAAGGCTAGGTTGGTAGCTCAAGGCTTTTATCAAAAGGAGGGAATAGACTATGAGGAAACCTTTACTCCCGTAGCTCGTTTAGAAGCCATTAGAATCCTTCTAGCTTTTGCGGCTTCTAAGGGTTTTAAACTTTTTCAAATGGATGTTAAAAGTGCTTTCTTAAACGGCTACATAGAGGAGGAAGTTTATGTTAAACAACCTCCCGGTTTCGAAAATCCCAAGTTTCCAAACCATGTTTTTAAACTTCACAAAGCTTTGTATGGATTGAAACAAGCCCCTAGAGCATGATATGATAGATTGCGAACCTTTTTGCTAGCTAAGGGTTTTAAAATGGGATCGGTAGATAAGACGTTGTTTCTCCTCAAGCAAGGCAAATACACTCTCCTTGTCCAAATATACGTGGAGGATATCATCTTTGGTGGTTCTTCTCATGCTCTTGTTGCCAAGTTTGCAGATCTTATGAGCAGGGAATTTGAGATGAGTATGATGGGAGAGTTGACCTTCTTTCTCGGATTGCAAATCAAGCAAACCCGGGAAGGCACGTTTGTGCACCAAAGCAAGTACACGAAGGATATCATGAAGAAGTTTGACATGGGCGAGGCAAAGCATCTTTCGACGCCCATGTCGACTACGACTGCCTTGGATGCGGACGAGGAAGGATAAGCGGTGGACCAGATGGAGTACCACAGCATGATCGGTCGCTTCTGTACCTGACGGCGACCCGACCGGACATTCAGTTCGTCGTCTCCTTGTGTGCTCGTTTTTAGGCGTCCCCATGGACTTCGCACAAGCAGGCGGTGAAACGCATCATGAGGTACTTGCGATTCACTCCCGAATTTGGTCTTTGGTTTTCCACCTCTTCCTCTCTTGTGCTTTGCAGTTACTCTGACGCCGACTTTGCTGGATGTCGTCTTGATCGGAAGTCCACTTCTAGGACTTGCCAGTTTCTCGGGTCTTCCTTGGTGTCTTGGTCTTCTCGCAAACAGTCTAGCATGGCACAGTCGACGTGCGAAGCTGAGTACGTTGCCGCGGCTAGTTGTTGCTCGCAGTTGATTTGGATGATTGCAACTTTAAAGGATTTCGGTCTTGAGCTTACTAAGGTGCCTCTGCTTTGTGATAGCATGAGTGCAATTAGTGTGGCCAAAAATCCCGTGCTTCATTCTAAGACCAAGCACATTGAGGTCCGCTTTCACTTCTTACGTGATCACTACGAGAAGGGCGACATTGACCTCCGGCATGTCGAGACCCAAAACCAGCTTGCGGATATTCTCACGAAGCCTTTGGAGCAAGCTGCGTTTTCTCGCCTTCGAGGCGAGTTGGGTGTTTGCTTCCCTTTTTAGTTGAGGGAAAATCTTTGTGCATCATAGTTCTTTTTGGTTCTTTTTGTATTTTCTTTCTTTTCATTGGTGTCTTTTTAGTTTCTAGTTGGTGTCAGTTTGCATTTTGCATCTCATTTGCATTTGTGACATAGTTCATTCTTAGCTTCATACCCATAGCCGATATAATGAATCTATGCTCTGTTTGAGGTGCTTTATGTGTCTATGGTATTGCCTAACTTAGACTCTTTTTGATCTATAGATATGCAATAGAGCTAAGTTAGAAAAGCTTTAAAACTGAATTTAATTCCCCATGTCACCTCTGAAATGGCACTAGCATGTGTACGCTTTTGAAGATCCTTCTTGGCTGCCTTGTATATATCTTGTAACTATGGATCTTCATTGTTTCATTCACTTCCATTGAGCACCATGCTTGAAATTGATCTAAAATGAAATTGCTCTCTGAATTGTGTATTAGAAAGATCGAGTTGGGTTTGCATTGTGAGCACTTCACCGTGTGTTCGAGACTGCTTCCCATATGGGTTGATACTTGAGCGGTGTCGTGTATGACCAAAACCGGTGTGTTAAGTCCTTTGACTTCGCCCGGTTGGTAAGTAGTGGCATCACTTTGCTTCCAACCACTCGCATACAACTTAAATGTGCCTAAAACTGAAATTTGGCTACAAAACTCTGAAATTTGAAAAATTCATTCAGTTGGGTTATTGGCTTGTTGTATAAACTTTGCTAGGGATAGTTTTACCTCCTATACATAAGATTGCTTTGAGATAGGTCCTATCTTGTTTGCCATGTCTAGTTGTCTCTAGGAGGTGATACCCATTCCTTGCTCACACATGTAATGCTCTCTAAAATAGTTTCTAAAGTGATCTTTAGCTCAACCTGAGTCTTAGTTGGGCACGTAGAGCTTTTCCTATTCTCACAGGATCACATCACTTAGAGCATCCTTTCATTGTCTTAGCTCTATGTATGAAGCTTGTTGCACTCATTTTGCATATCATGGCATTTGTGACCGGTTCTTGAGTTTTGAGTTTTGATGAGATTCATGTGTCAACAAGGGGGGGGAGAGATGTGCATTTCACTTCATCTACACTTAAGGGGGAGAGTTGTGCATCGTGGGAAGAAAGCATGGGGGAAAGATATGTGGTCAAGGGGGAGAAAATGTGCTCTTTGTGAAAATCTTTGCTTCTTTGACTCTTTTCATCCTTCTTGGTATCTTGAGTGTGCTTTCGCCCAGGGGGAGCTTTTGCTAGATGTGTTGAGCCTTTGCCTCTTTTGGAGGGTTTAGCTTGTGTTTTGGCTCCGACAGGTTTCGATTGGCTTCTTGAGCTTTATGCGCTTCAATTGGTTTCTTTGAGCTTCTCTTGTTGCTTCTTTTGGTACTCTGAGTTTTGAGAGCTGTGATTGGTATCTTGCTTTGCTAGCGGTGTTGAGCCCTTTTTCTGCCTCTTCTTGAGGGCTAGTTTCATTTTGCTTGGTTGCGTTGAGCCGTTGCCCATGTCTTTGGGAACCAAGTTTTGGATGCGTTTTGCTTCTCTCAAGTGACCTCGTTTTGGCTTTCTTAGCTTTTGGTCATTTGGAGAGCTTTACCTTGTGGCTCAAATCTGAAATGCACTTGTGTTGACAATGCACTCATCAAGGGGGAGATTGCGAACACATGGTAGATAAGTACCCATGAATGTTCAGTTTTGATGATGAGTGATTGATCAACACGTGAGTGTTTCAGTTTGAGTGGTTTGAACTAACCTCTTGCGAAAGCAAATGTGTGCCTGTTTATCGGCTTGTGGTGTGCAGGTACTATGCCTAGTGACAGTGGTCAATGGCGTGGAGAAGGTCGAGTAGAGGCTTGCCGTGCCGATGGACTGAGAGCGGTGAAGGGAGAAAGCGGGGCTCGGACTGAGGGACCATAGGCGCCGACGGACTAGCTGTGGTGGCTATGTCTGGCACCGGCGAGTGCGAGAAGACATCGAGGTAGACCGAGTCGACCGAGTCAAAACGGCAGACGAGCGAGTCGAGCGGAGGCTCAGGGGACTCGGAGTCCGACCGGGCGAGGACAAGGTGGCTCGAGTCGAGCGGTTTGGTGGTTTGGGCCGCAAAACCATCGGAGGACGGTTTCCGAGTTTGGGCTTCAAAACTCGGGGTTCGATAGTTGAGCCGAAAGCTACCGGTGACGGTTTTTGCGGGTTTGGGCCTCAAAACCTGGGCGGAGCTTCCGAGGAAGCGAGGATGGCACGTGGCGGAATCCTGGAGGTTGCGTCGAGGCGACAGTAACTCCTGGCAGGAAGCGGGGCCGTCCATTCAAAATGAGGAAGATATTTTTCGGAGCTTGGACTGCAATGCTTAGGCTAGGTAGTTCACTCATGTATCTAGGGGGGTCTTTGGGAAATAGCCAAAGCTCGATAAATAAGGGGTGAAGGGGTATCCCTCATCCCATCTCTTGAACCCTAATCATTTGCCCCAACTCTCTCTCTCTCTAGTTCATGAGATCCCTAGGTTGATTTTACCAACCTCTGTAAGAACTTGAGTTTGTTGCGAGGAATCAGAGGCCGTAACCTCTGTAAGCTATGGTGGCTTCGATTTCGTGATTGTGTCCCCGTTTTCTTGTGTTCTTCGCGTTTTGCTTTTGCTCTCTCTTTTTCCCGAGATGATTTCTCTTTGTAGGGAGTAGCTTTGCGAAATCCGTTTGAACCAAGTTGTTCGTACTCGTGAGGAGCATCTTTGTTTTTGCTCGAGGGGGAGAAAATGGTGCATTTTCATACTTGCACTAGTCAAGGGGGAGAAATTGGAATTTGTGTTCTTTTGAGCTTTAGTAAGCCTTGATCCTTCAAGTGGTATCTCTTGCTTCTTTTAGTGTTTCAATTAGTATCTCTCTTGCATACTTGGCTCTTTGCACCCTCCCTTTCTATCTTGAGAATACTTGTTTCCAAGGGGAGCTTTTACTAGATGTGTTGAGCCTTTGCCTCTTCTGGAGGGTCTAGCTTGTTTTGTTAGCTTCGACAAGTTTCGATTGCTTCTTGAGCATTAGGGGATTTAAGGTGTTTTAACTGGTATCTTTTGAGCTCCCTTAGTGTCTCAATTGTTGTTCTGAGCTTTGAAAGTTGTGATAGGCTTCAATTGATATCTTGGATTTGCTAGCGGTGTTGAGCCCGTTTTTTGCCTCTTCTTGAGGGCTAGCTTTGTTTTGCTTGGTTGCGTTGAGCCATTGCCCATGTGCTTTTGTTTGGCATCTGTAAGTGGCTTTGTCATAAGGTGTTTGAGGGTGTTTCAATTGGTATCGTTTTGCTTCTCTCAAGTGACCCTGTTTTGGCTTCTGTAGCTTTTCGGTCATTTGGAGAGCTTTACCTTGTGGCTCAAATCTGAAATGCACTTGTGTTGACAATGCACTCATCAAGCGGGAGATTGCGAACACATGGTGGATAAGTACCCATGTAGGTTCAGCTTTGATGATGAGTGATTGACCAACACGTGAGTGTTTCAGTTTGAGTGGTTTAGTCTAACCCTTTGCGAAAGCAAATGTGTGCTTGTCTATCGGCTTGTGGTGTGCAGGTGTTATGCCTAGTGACAGTGGTCAATGGCATGGAGAAGGTCGAGTAGAGGCTTGTTGTGCCGATGGACTGAGAGCGGTGAAGGGCGGAAGCAAGGCTCAGACTGAGGGACCATGGGCGCCGGAGGACTAGCTGTGGTGGCTAGTATTTGGCACCGGCGAGTGTGAGAAGACATGGAGGTAGACCAAGTCGACCAAGTCAAGACGGTGGACGAACGGGTCGAGCGGAGGCTCATGGGACTCGGAGTCCGACCGGGCGAGGACAAGGTGGCTCGCGTTGAGTGGTTTGGTGGTTTGGGCCTCAAAACCATCCGCGTCGGTTTCCGAGTTTGGGCCGCAAAACTCGGGGTTCAGTAGTTGAGCTCAAAGCTACCCGTGGTGGGTTTCCTGGGTTTGGGCCCCAAAACTTAGGCGGAGATTCCGAGGAAGCGGGGATGGCACGTGGCGGAATCCTGGAGGTTGCGTCGAGGCGACGACAACTCCGGTAGAAAGCGGGGTCGTCCATTCAAAATGTGGGAGATATTTTCCGGAGCTGTATCTAGGTGGTCTTTGGGAAATAGCCAAAGCCCGATAAGTAGGGGGTGAAGGGGTATCCCTCATCCCATCTCTTGAACCCTAATCATTTGCCCCAACTCTCTCTCTCTCTCTACCCTCTCTCTAGTTCATGAGATCCCTAGGTTGTTTCCACCAACCTTTGTAAGAACTTGAGTTTATCGCGAGGAATCGGAGGTCGTAACCTCCATAAGTCATGGTGGCTTTGATTTGGTGATTGTGTCCCCGTTTTGCTTGTAATCTTCCCGTTTTGCTTTTGCTCTCTCTTTTTCCCGAGATGATTTCTCTTCGTTGAGAGTAGCTTTGCAAAATCCATTTGAACCAAGTTGTTCATAATCGTGAGGAGCATCTTTGCACCGAAGGAATTTACCTCAAACCTCACAAGTGCGTAGATCGGGTGATTTGTTTGTGGCGTTCTTCGTTTTGCTCTCTTCTCCCCCCAAATCCGGGTGTTCCCGTTTATCCTCTCCAAATTGAGCGATGATTTCTTCAGGATAGCTCTCCAATTGCACAAGGATCATGCCTACTAAGTTTGGTTGCAGTTGGTGATCATTTGGTTGAGGTTTGGGAAGATTTGGCGGAGAGAATTCCGTTTTCGCGAAGAACAGTTTTCTGCTCGTGACCGTCGGACTAGTCTCCGGACGACTTTCCCCTAGCTCCGGACCATAGCGAGTGGTCCGGTGGTCTTGACCTCAGCCGTGTCAAGCAGCGAAGGGCGTCAGACCTAGTTCCGAACTACTCAGTTTTTGAGCTCCAGACCTTTGATGAGTGGTCCGGTGGCTTTGCTGAGGGAGTCGGCTGAGCAGCCCCACGCGTCGGACCACCTGCCTTAGTCTGACGGGGTAGTCTGGAGGCAGGGTGCTCACTGCATAGTTTCGGCAGTGGGAAGGAAGAGCACCAGACTACTCTCCTTGGTCCGACGGTGAGCGTCAGACCTGTTGTCCGGAGCTTGGGTACTCCCTGCGTGTTTTTGGTGGGTGGCAGCAAGAACGTCAGACTAGTCTAGACGTGCACTAGTGTGCACCGGACCAAAGGCTCCGGACCACTTCCATTGGTCCGGAGGTCTTGACTAAAGTAGTCTGAAGCCCCTGCTGGTTGTTGTTCTTCTCCGTTTGTGTTGCAGCTTGTTTCTCCGGGTTTGTGACTAGCTCCGCTGAACATCCACCCACTTGTGGGTCGTGAGCCTAGTTCGTGCTTTGGGTCATGCTTGGGACAAGGGTCAAGATCTTCCGAAAGGAATTTTTATTTCGCTCCCATTCACCCCCCCATCTGGTCGTCGTTTCTGGCCCTTCAGCGAGTTCTTCCACAAATACTCCCAGTGGTACCTTTGCTCTATCTGACCCCAATTTAGACAAGATGTCTGCTGCCACATTTGAATCTCTTAAGACGTGGTGAATTTCTAGTCCTTCAAGATTCTTCTCGAGTTTCCTTACTTCTGCACGGTATGCGTCCATGTTATTTTTTGTGTAGTCTCACTCGTTGTTTAATTGGTTGATTACTACTGTTGAATCTCCATAAGCGAGAACTCTTTTGATTCCAAGTGTAATTGCTACTCTTAGGCCGTGTATGAGTGCTTCGTATTCTGCTTCATTATTTGTTGCTCGCCATAATATTTGTAGTACGTATTTTAATTGTCTTCCTTCTGGGGATATTAGTAGTACACCTGCTCCTGCCCCTCCAAGCTTCACAGAACCATCAAAGTACATCTTCCAATGGTCTCGTATTGGCTCGGGTTCTTTTTGTGCAATTTCTGTCCATTCTGCAATGAAGTCGGGTAGTATCTACGACTTGATTGTTGTCCTTGGTTTGAAGTCCATGTTTAGAGATCCGAGTTCCACTGCTCATTTTGATATTCGGCATGTAGCATCTTTGTTTCTGAGTATGTCTTGTAGCGGAAAGTTGGTTGCTACTGTTACTTTGTGTTCGTGGAAATAATGCCTCAACTTTCTTGATGATATAAGTACTGAATATAGTAGTTTCTATATGTGTGGATATCTGACTTTTGATTCTGTGAGTCCTTCGCTGATGTAGTATACTGGTCTTTGCACTTTGTAGATATGTCCGGGTTCTTCTCTTTCCACGATGATTGCTGCACTTACTACGTTTTTTGTTGTTGTGATGTATAGCATCATGTCTTCCTTATTTCTTGGTGGTGTCATTACTGGAGATGATGATAAGTATTCTTTCAATTTGATAAAAGCTTGATTTGCTTCCTATGTCCATTCAAAGCTTTCTTTTCTCTTTAGGAGTTTGAAGAAAGGTAGCCCTTTTTCTCCTAATTTCGATATGAATCTGTTGAGAGCTGCCATGCATCCTGTTAGCTTTTGTATCTCTTTGACCTTTTTAGATGGCTTCATATCCATTATTGCTTTGACTTGCTTGGTGCTAGCTTCAATTCCTCTATTGCTGACTAAAAAGCCGAGTAGTTGTCCTAATGGTACACCAAAGACACATTTTGTGGGATTGAGTTTCCACTTCCACTCTTTCAGGTTCTTGAAGGTCTCTTCTAAGTCTATCAATAGTGATTCTGGTTATTTTGTTTTGACTACTACGTCATCAATGTAGGCTTCGGCATTTCTTCCGATTTGATCTCCAAGGCAGGTTTGTATTGCTCTTTGATATGTTGCTCCCACGTTTTTTAGTACGAAAGGCATTGACTTGTAGCAGTATGCTCCGAAGGGTGTTATAAAATATGTTTTGCTTTGGTCTTCTTCTCTTAATGATATTTGCTGATATCCCGAGTATCAGTTGAGAAATGATAGCAGTTATGATCAAGCTGTTGAATCTATGACTTGATCAATTCTTGGTGGCCCATATGGGTCCTTTGAGCAGTGTTTGTTGAGGTTTGTGTACTCCACACACATACGCTATTCTTTTGAGTTCTTTTTCTTTACTAATACCAGGTTAGCTAACCAATCCGGGTTGATTATTTCTCTGATGAACCCTGTTGCCAATAGCTTTGTAATTTCCTTTTTGATTGCTGCCTTCCTGTCCGGTGCGAATCTGCGTAGCTTCTGTTTTACTGGTCTTGATCCTTTATTTGTATCAATTTTGTGCTCAGCCAACTCCTTTGGGACTCCTAGCATATTTGCTGGCTTCCATGCAAATATGTCTTTGTTATCCCTCAGAAAGTTGGTGAGCGCGAGTTCCTATTTAGGATCTAGGTTTGCACTGATTATTGTCGTCTTCTCTGGATCTCCAATTAGTAGGTCGATTGTCTTTGTGGCTGCTTCTTTAGGAGGTGTGAAGGTACTTGGCTTCTTTGCTGGTATTTGGATTTCATCCGGATTCATTTTCTCAACTTTCCTTGCAATATCTTCTTTTTCCTTGTAGTCTTGTAGCTTTTCTTTATATTTGTATGGCTTGTACATCACAATCGTATGCTCTCTTTAGATCTCCTTTTAGTGAAAGAACTCCTTTTGTTGTTGGCATCTTGAGTAGCAGATATGGGTAATGAGGAATTGCCATGTATCTTGTGAGTGCTGGTCTTCCAAGGATTGTGTGATAGCATGATTCGAAGTCGGCTACTTCAAACTTGATGAACTCAGTTCAATACTTGTCGAGTGTCCCGAAGGTGACTGGTAGGGTGATTTGTCCCAAAGGTATGGAAGCTTTTTCGGGTACTATCCTGTAAAAAGGAATACTTGTCGGTGTGATCATGCCTTCATAGTCAAAATTCATTTTTCTCAGAGTATCCGTAAAGATTATGTTTAATCCTGCTCCTCCATCGATGAGTACTTTGGAAACTGCCACTCCTGCTATTGTTGGTCCCATTACTAGGGGATAATAGCCAGCATTTGCTACGCTTGTCCATTGATCTTCTCTTGTGAATTGAATTGGATACTCTGACCAATCAAGATATCTTGGGGTAGCTGGTTCTGCTGCCATGATGGTTCTGTGTGCTAGCTTTTCCTACCTTTGTTTCTTGTATATGATGCCCCAGAAAAGATTACTGCTATTTGCCGTTGGGGTTCTTGATAATTCCCATCTGCTTTCTTTGTATCCTTTTCTGATTCACCTGTTCTTTGTTCCAAGTTCTTTGATCGTGTATCTTCCTTCTTTATGAATCTTCGTTGGAACACGTCACATTCAACTAGCTTGTGACTTGCATTAGGATGTATGTAACAGGGTAGGTCTTCTATCCTTTCTGTTGGTCTCTTTGTGTAATTGTTGCCTTGGTAATTGTTGTTCGAGTATCTGTTCTTTGTGTTTCTGTTGTTGTTGTAGTTGTTGCTATTGTTGTTGTACCCTCCTTTGTCGTTGCCGTTGTATCTTCTTTTGTTGTCTGTTGCTGCTACCATGTTGTCTTGTCTTGGTCTCTTGTCATTTGGTATGAAATCTGGTCTTTTATTTTCATGAAAATCTCGGGTGAATCGGTGTCGAGTTCTTTCTTCTGACGATATCATCTTCTCGACAGCACTTTTGAAGTCCTCGTTGGATCTCGGATTTTCGTTAAAGTAGTCTTTGAACTGCCAATTTGCTATGATTCCATCCGCAAACGTTTCTATTACTTCCCTGTCGGTGATGTCGTGTATCTGAGCTCTGAGTTCTCCAAACCTTATGTAATATTGCCTCAAAGTTTCCCCTTTTCTTTGTTTAACATTCTTCAATTCTGCCGCTATCATGGGGTGTGTTACTATTCCTGTGAAGTTGTTGCAGAAAACTTCTTGCAAATGTTCCCAATATTTGATTGATCTTGGTTTTAGCTTGTCGAACCATTGCAAGGGCATAGCTTCAAGTGCCATCGGAAAATATAGGGCATTGATGTCATTGTTTCCTCCTGCGAGTTCTATGGACTGAGAATATACTCTTATCCATTGCCTGGGTTCTACTTTTCCGGAGTACTTGGAGTGATTTGCTGGCTTGAACTTGTGTGGTAACTTCAATGTCTGCATTCTTCCTGCAAAGCATGGAAATCTGTCGTATTGTTCTATTCTGTTGAAGTCTGGTGATCCCTCTCTTCAGTAATAATCTCTGTCCCCTCTATATTCAGATTCGCCATAGTCTTCTAGATAGCGTTGATCCCAATCCGGGTTGTTTTGTTTTATCAGTCCGAGATGTTGTTCCTGTCTTTCCGATGGTTGCGGTACCCCTGTCTTCCCTAATCTGTGGAATATCGACTTTTTGGGTGGTTGTTCTTCTTGCTTCTCTCCTTGTCCTTCTTGAGGTGTATTGTCTTCGGGTTGTTTGTTGGGGTCTCCGTCTTCTTTCATTAGTTCATCTGTGATTCTTTCTTCCTTGGTGAGGATGTTTAGTTCTTTTGTCAACTCTTCAATTCTTTCTCTCTTCGTGTTCTTCATAGATTCTCTTTCCGCCTTCTTGTTGTTGTACTCTATCAACTCTGCCTTATACTTGTTCCAGATTTGTTTTCTCTGGGTGGCTTGATTTCTTTTTCCTGCTCTAGCCATGTTATTTTTCACCCTTGCGTCTTTGTGATCATTTGTTTCGTTGTCATCTCCTTCTTCATCGTCTGAGATATCTCCTTCTGATTCATCTGATGATTTCAAAACAGGTATTTGTGGTGGCTCTAAATAAGGTTCCAGCTCTGCCATGTATATGGTATGCATTCTCCGAGTTCTTTTTGCTTGTTGGCTTCTTTTCTTTGTTTTGCATGATAGCTCTCGGTAAAGTCCGAGTTCTTTTCCTACTTGGAATGGTAGTTCCGTATTCTGGCCTTGCATTCTTAAGGATTGGTTTGGCCAGTGCATGATACACCCTTTTGGAGTTGTTGACATAATCATTCCCTCCTGGGCACCTTTCAGAGTTATGCTTCTTGTCATCTTCCTTCGAATAAGATTTCTGTATATAGATGCTGAATTGTGTAGCCCGTATAAACTTGAGTATTTGATTGCTTCCGAGTTGTTTCTTCTTATGATTGAAGTCAGATTGTGTACTCCGACTTGATTTGCGTTTACTCTTCTCGTGTTTGACTCGGGGTTGGCGTGTGGTAGCGTCTTCTTTTCCGAGCCGGTATCCATCTTCATATGTGTGGTTGGTTTCGAAATCGTCAAATTCTGGATCCTTTGATTCAGTTCTTGAAAAACTTGATCTACTCCTTCTTTTCGGAGTCGGCTTTGAATTTTTCCGTCGTCATTGATCTCACAGATCCACGATCCGAAGAAAAATGTGGATTCCATCGGTTTCATCATCTTGAGGTCGTGGTCCACCAAGCTTTCGAGAAAAAATTCGCCGAAAGCCTCACCTGGCACGCCAGCCGTCGATGTTTTACCACCGATAGTCTGTCACGGGGTTACCTGAGACAGTAGTTCATGCCTCGGCGAATAGTGAAACATTGGTGGTTGGATACGCAGGGACACACGGTTTATACTGATTCAGGCGCTCGACAAGGTCGAGTAATAACCTTACGTCCAGTTGAGTCGTTTGTTATTGCTCTTGATCGTAATACAAGGTGTTGTGTGTCGCTCTGTGTATCGGGTGTTGCGTAGTATGTAGGGATCATTTTTGGGTGATGCCCTCACCAGCCCTTTATAGTCCAGGAACTGGCCGAGGTTACTCTAATCCTACTCGGTTACAAACTTAGAGTCCTAAGCAGCGCTTTAGTCTGGTCGTCTTTACCGAGTAGAATTTGGTTTCTTCTGTCCGTCTTCTTTTGTGGGCCGAGAAAAGGAGGCCCAAAGTCGGTCCCTGGATACCCTATAAGATATCCCATCGACAGATCTAGAAACTATCGTACCACAACACACCAACTTTCAGTAACGATGAAATGAGAACTTGAGCCGGCGGCCGGCCTGCACAATCCTGAGGTGGGAAAACAACAGCAAAACAATATGAATTACAAATTAAGGATCCAAATCTAGTTCAGGTACCAAAAAGAAACATAGAGAGTAGCTGATTACATCTCTCCAAAGCCAGCTGAGCAGCAGCAATGGGCTATATGGCAAGAAAAAATTGCCTTGAGATAATTGGTTCAAAATAACAAAACAAACATTGAGAGAGAAGCCAAATAAAGAGATCCCTACTAAATAAAGAGAGCCGCATCTACAACCATTGAGATAAGGCTAAAAAACACAAGGCATGACGTGTGATTTATTTAGTGTAAGATATTTTAGACATCAAATATTACAAAAAAATGAAGGAAACATTATATATAGGTGTATTCATGACTTGAGGCACCATAGAAGCAGGATGTAGTGGTAGAGTAGTTTGATGTGGTTGATCCATTAGACGTTAGGTACCAACATAGAGTAGAAAATTTGAGCACCGGTATAAATTAAAAAGGCACAAAGCATAACGTGCAATTTGTTTAGCCTTAAGCTATTTTAGGCCTCTAGTCCCATTAGAAAAGAACAAAACCCTTGACCATTAAGTTTATCAAAAAAATCCAAAAAAATATAAATGTAAAATCATCAACGAAAAGGGCATGGAACTCGTCGAGCATACCATAGCACATCATATTTTATTTTAGAATAAAATAATAGTGAATGAACATCATAGATAGGAGAACACAAAATGCTAACCACATAAGAACTTCTCGTACCTAAAATTGAATTTTCTAACGACATAGAATGTTCTTAAAAAGTAGTAAATAAGCATCACAAATTAGATAAATGAATAAATCTATAGAATATTTAAACAATACATACTAATCAAAGGAGTGAAGACAATGGTACAACCACATGAACTCCTTATACATAAACTTCTCGTACCTAACTAATCAAAGGAGAGAAGACCTTATACCTGAACTTCTTGTACGTAAAACTAGGTAACCCTAAGATGAACTTTATCTAAATTTAGGCCAAATCAGACCAAAATCCTAAACCCTAACCCTAGAATCCAAACAAGAATCTGACTCGACAAGGAGGAGGCAAATGAGTACCAAATCCATGTGCTACCGTAAAGGGAGCTGCTGCTCGCGGTGGCAGAGCTGGGATCTGGAGGAGTGGCGGCGCTGGGATCTCGAGGGGGAGAGGAGAGGTGAGCGCTGGAGGGGAGAGGTGGGAGGGGAGAGGCGAGCGGCGGCGGCGGCGCTAGGGAGAGACGAGCGGGTCTGGCGAGAGCATCGGGAAAAGAAGGAATAGATGAGAAGTTGTAGCTATTCAGATCTAGAAATTGAAGCAGAAGCTGATATATATATTGACTTACATAGCTTCTGAGTAGAAGCCAACGAAGCTAAACAGAAGCGGTAAAAGGCAAAGGGTAAAACGAGAAGTTGTTTTTACTAAAATCCGATCTAAGAGGTCTGAGCCGTTGGATGGCGGATCAAACGGCCAGAAATAATGCAGGTGACGTGACTAGGCTGTAAACTCAGGGAGCTGGGCATCTCTCTATATACTAATTTATAAGAATTTTGGAGAACCAATATATCTTAAGTTTAACCAAACTTATATAATAATATTTATTATATCAACTAAATATTATTAGATTTTTCATCAGTATATTTTATAATATATATATATATATATTTAATAGAAATATTATAAATTATATATTTTTCTATAATTTTGATCAAATTTTAAGATGTTTTGACTTTATATATTGTAAGTGTAAGTACTGTTAGAAGTGAAATGCAAATGAACAAGTGATTGGAAGAACTGTGTCTGTCTTCATTGATCTCTTAGATATATATACGTATGAAGGGGTGTCTCGAAAGGACACGACTGTTCAAAGGAGTGTCACGAAGGGACACGACTGTTCGAGGGAGTGTCCCGAAGGGACACGACTGTTCCAAAGGACATGCCCTTTGGGACTAAACTACTATCTAATCCTATCTATTGATCTTGTACTTGATGGATGAGATCACTTCGTGAAGAGACGTCTATTCGTGAAGAGGTGTCTGATCGTGAAGAGGTGTCTGATCGTGAAGAGGTGTCGTTTCACAACACTCCCCCTTGATCGAATCTTTCTTGAGATCAATGCAGTTGTAAGCAAAAATTCCTCGAAAATCCCTATGGGGAAAAATCTGAGGAATATATTTCTTATTCAATAGTTATAATCTTGAAGCTTTGGAAAACCCTGTGGGAAAAACCAAAGTGTACTAATATACCAGGCAAAACTCCTTAAAAACTCAGTGGGAAAAGTAAGGAGAAATACCATGATATATAAAATCTCGATGTTAATAGACCCTTTAGGGAATCCCAAATACATAGTCTAAAAACAATTTGATCAAAGATCAATATGTCATAAATATTATCTCCGAAAAAGCTCTGTGAGGAAAAATAGATAATATGACATTTCCTATGTGTTACCATTACCTCATTAAAACCTTTTGTGAGAAAACTCCAAAGAGTAAAACTCATATAAAGGGAAAAGAGTATAATGTAAAGTTGGAGTAGGTTATATTTAGAGAGATTCTCCCCCTGATTCTTGCAAGTCTCTAAGGCTTGTCATACCAATGTCCTCGACACATTTATGAAATGTGGAGTATGGTAGAGATTTTGTGAATAAATCTACTAAATTATCACGGGACTTAGTTTGCAAGATTTAGATTTCTCCATTCTTTTGGAGCTCATGGGGTAGAATAGCTTTGGAATAATATCCTTAGTCATATTACTCTTAATATTACATGATTCCATTTGAGTAACACATGTCGAATTATCCTCAAAGATAATCGTAGGTGTCTCAAGTACAATGCATCTTATGTTCATATATCATCCATCAAAAACCCTTAAGGGGAAAGTTGGATGATATGACATAACCTTATGTTGATATTGCCTCATTAAAAACTTTATATGAGAAACCACAAGGGAAAACTTATATAAAGAAAAGAGTGCAATATGATGTTTGTAACAAGTTATTAATCAGAGAGACTCTCCCCCTAATACTTGCAAATCTCAAAGTAAATTCATACCAATGCACTCAACACATGTAAAATGTGGATTATGGTAGACTTTGTGAATATCCCTGTGAGATTATCACAATACTTAGTTTGCAAATGTTCATATTCCATATTACAAATGGAACAGAACCTTCTTAATACAAAAATATTGTATTAAGTATAACTTGTCTCCATCTACACAACACAAGTTGCATTACCTTTATAGATAATGACGGTTGATTCAATACAATCAACACCACATAACTTCAGTGTGTGATATGTCATTCTGACAAGCTATACACATTCATGTGAAAGCCATGTAAATACAATATCATAATGATTGGTGGAAATGACCACATATGTTTATTTAAAGACTACCATAAAAATGAGCTTTCCATATCAATGCAAAGCCTTTCAATGATCTAGTATTTGGGGATCTTATATGTAACTAGAATCATTATATCCAATCGGATCATGGGTTGTTCTAAAAGAACACACCAAGATCACTTATGATATTAAGATATCAAAAGATATTCTTAACTTTAATCCTCCAACATTTGGTAGGAGTCGTGCTACTACTAGATAGCCAATCACTGCATAAATAATATCCATCCTGGAACTTTTGCAAGATATATTAGCGCGTCAATATAAGATAATGGACCATATGTCCCAATATCTCATCTCAATCACTATGGCATAAAACAATCTTCCTCTATTATGAGGTAAAACAACCATAGGATACCTTCATATCGAATCAATCAATATGATTTGGATATAGATAGCTTTTCTACAAAATCTTTTGGACAGATGCTTGGATCATAAACACAAAAATGAAATTTTGGCATAGTCCGTATATTCAATCTAAAACTCCGTCTTCAGATTACTACGTGCTATTAATATGTGTTTATTACCAATGATGTCAAGATTATTAAACATCATATAACACTATGAAATCCAATCAAGGACTTCACAATAAACACCCACGTGTAATCAATATTGTATCCCTTTAGTTTAATAAGGGATACACACAAAGTCAATTGTACCAAATTTGACTTATCTAATTTAAGTCATATATTGACTTAACCAATACACAATATGTGTTGCGATTTTATGTATGAGTGTTGGGTATGTGAACTCCTTACCGGAAGCTTCACAAATACACCAAATCAAGTGATCACATAAATATATGCAATCACTACATCTATCAACTATCAACTGCAAAGATAGATGCTTTTGTACTGCCAATTATAATATTATATCGTAAATTTACAATACTTACTATGGAGAATAATTTGCATTGAAAATCAATGCTTGGGCTTTGCGTAAAACCCTTGTGCTACTAGTCTTGCTTTAACCTCACCACCATAATGTTCTCAATCCATGTCACACCCGGTTTTAAGAACAAAACCAGATATACCCTATATGTGAGCCCAGGAAGTCAAATCCCACATATAGCCACAGAACAAGGTAATATCAAAAGACAATACTTAAATACATAACATATAAGGTCAAAGAGATAACCTTAAGAGAGCAAACAGCGGTAAGACACTCCGAACTTCAGGTGAAGACTCCACTCCACAGGGATCAACTGACTGGTTGATCACAAGCCTAACTGCTCGGGACTCTTGCAAACTGGTACCCATCCGGGATTTTTATCCAAAGATTGTAAAGAAAAGACAAGCGTAAGTACTTTCGTACTCAACAAGCATATATGGGGTTCATGAGGCTCAAAAAGTTGACACTGGTTTACTGCGATACGCATTTTTAATTGATTCAAAACTTTACAATTGATGTGTCATAAGTTATGCTTAAGCCCCCAAATTAAAACACATGATCATATAGCAATTGAATGAATAACATAACATCATGATAAAGTGATTCACAAGTAATAACATGTAAACATTGTTTCTGTAAGTTTTCCAATATTAGTCTGTGAGTTTTCCGGGCCGCTCGTGTCCGTGAGCACGGCTGATATATTAGTTTTTAACACTCTGCAGAGGTTGTACACTTTACCCACGAATCGTGATTTACCCTTTCACCAGAGGGGATCAGCCTCTTAACCCACTTCCAAGGAAGGCCGGCAGGGTTCACTATGAAGTCTTTCAAAGGGGCTCGCTGACAAACAACAGACACTACGGATCCACGGGCAAGGGGTATATAGGAGCCCCGGGATGGTACACACACGCAGCGGTCCCCACTCCAGCCGCTCCGCAACTGCTCGGCAATGGCAACTTTCGCGAACTGCCACATGCGAGAGAGTTGCCCTCATACTGAACTAAAGCCAGAGCCATTATAGCCCTCGTGGTTGTACTGTATGTCCCAGCTTTTGCTGACATATAGGGTCCTAGATCCATGTTACTAAAAAGTCAAGTTTTACTTTATCATCTCATATAGTCATTAGTCAAGATTAAATATCATGCTTTGTTAAATAGAGCACTAGCAATAACTACCCATAAGCAAAGGTAACCCGTAAGATTTCAAGGATCAAGGTAATCAAATCTAGGTAAACCCTATGGTAACAGTATTAATCACATGCATATGATTTTATTAAAAACATCATGAATAGGACATCAAGGAAGATCCCATATAATACTTGCCTCAAAATCTTAGATCCTTCTTCTAGCTCTAGTCTTCAAAAGATCTTCTAGAAAGCCAACTTCTTGATCTCCAACGTAACACTCACCGATTGGACAGAATCACAAATCACCACACAAGCATTCTGATCATACAAAGCATACAAACAAGGCTAAATTAGAACAATACACCAATCAATGAAAAGATTAAAAAAACAAAACTACGCATCTCTACGAACACACAGGCGCGAAGAACACATTAAACGGATCTACGATTAGAAAGATACAACTAACGGAAGATTTGCGTTTATAAAAGAGAACTATAAGCTTTTACCTAATTTTAATAACTATATAAAAGAATGGATAAGGTATTTCAAAGAAACACCCAAGTTAGATTAAGTCAAAGTTATATTTGGATCTTGAAATAAAAGTAGAACTAATCATATTTTATATATAAAACAAGTTGCATAGTTATTAATCAAGTTTAGGAGTTAACCATAAAATTATAGAGTTATTCACATGGTATTGAAGATCACTAAAGAAAAGGTTACGCCGATACGAAGCCAACGCAACTTGAACGGGACGAAACGGATTTGAAACGGAGAAAATATGATTTAAACAAGTTTTGGGGATTAAACATGGAAATTAAAAAGGCATTAAATAAATAAATATTTTCAAAGTTCATAAACAGATTTGATTATAGTTTTAACATGTAGATAAAAACTCTACGAATCTAACGCAATTTGAATGGATGAAAACGGAGTTAAAACGAATATTTTATAAACAGAAGAAAACTGAGGTAGAACCGAAATTTATTTTTGGAAGAAAAACAATTACCGCGTGGAAACACGCTTTTCGAGGCAAAAAACGCAAGACCGGCAGGCACTTTAAGTTTGTCGGGTTGCGGTTGGAGCAGTGCGGGCTCGGTGGCGACGGCTGCTCTCGGCGTGGGGAAAAGAGGGGGCTAGGGGGCTGTATTTATAGGGGGAGGGGTGCTGGGCCGCGGGGGGGAAAGCTAGGGGCGGCCTGTGCGGCTCTGGTGGGCCAAGGGAGGGGGCTGGGCCGCGGGGGGGCCTGCTGCGGGAGGGAAAGAGGAGGGGAGGGAGGTTGGGCCGGTCTGGGTGGCCTGCTGGCGCGCGGCCCAAGCGAGGGAGGGGGAAAGGGCTGGTGGGCCGTGGGGGGGAAGCTGGGGAAAAGAGAGGGAGGGGGAGGGAGAGAGAGGTGGGCTGGGAGGGTTTTTTTTCTATTATTTTTTTTTCTTTTATTTGAAAACTATTTCCAAACCCTTTTATTTTCTTAAACCAAAACTCTTTTCAAAACAATTTCAAAACCAAAATGAAATATATTTTATTTTCAAATCTCTTTTCAAAACAAGTTTCCATTTAAATTTTTAAAGAGTTTTTAAATCCTTTTAAAATTTCTTTTGCGTGGAAACCTTTTTGAATCCCGCTTTTGAAATTCTTTTGAGTTTTAACAAAACCACACAAACATTGAATCATATGCAAAGACATGAGTGCACAACCATGTTGCTAATAAAAGGGCAAATTTTAATTTAACGAAAACTTTTTATTTTCCTATGTTTTTATGAGCACCAAAAATCATAATTAAATCATTTTATTACTATTTTTCCAGAAAGCAAAATTTGGGGTGTTACAATCCATCCTTGGATGAAAACACTTTTGTATCACATAGTAAAGATACAATGAGCTCAACACATGTTGGAATGTTGTATACAAATTATTTGTTGGATAACTTGGAATGTTGTATACAAATTATTCAGAGAAGTACGTGTCAACACATGTATCCTTTGAATTATATAATTTTCCGGTCTATCTTAAGTCTCCTGAATGACTCATCGTGACTTTCCAAAATGAGAGTCGGGGGCTTTCCGATATCCCAGCATCAGTATTTAGGTGCACCTCTGAGCTAGGGTTTGTGGATGAAATTTATCCACTGGGTAATAACCAATATTTACCCACAAGGTGTCGCCAACCATAGGTTGACCTGCATTTACTGCTTTAGAAGAAACCTTCTATTGCTAGCATGAATAATCCTACTTTATGGGCATACTTCTCCCCCTCTTATTTACAATTAGGAGTTGAGTGGTTTTACTTGGTACCACCACTCTTTCTAGCACATACTTGCAACAGATTAACAAGTTTAAAAGACACCTTAGTGATCAGTAAATGCATATAGCAGTTTATTTGCAATATTATGCAAATCAATAATTCTTTTAACTCAAAATTCAGTTCATTTAGTATGTGATCCTAAGTCAGAAATGCCTTATGCATGCCAAATAACTTCCTAGCATTATATATGGTACTTCAAGTCTCCCCTAATGCCTGGAAATACTCATTATCATACACAACCATCGTATGGGTCGTAAACTCATAAGAGATTCTAAATACTTAGCAATCGATGGAGCTTGAAATCTGATGATGATCCCTAGTTTTCTATGTGTACCCATCAATGTACACTGTGGTGGTGAGATTGATACATATATGGTGTAATCCAATCTTACGCAAATAGGAAATCTTCATAGATTCCCACGTACTAAATGCATATAGGGGATATGCAATTAATCTCAAGTTAGGAGTGTGTAAATCTGCCTGACCCCAACACGAAATTGGCAAATACCAATTTATTAACAATGTTCCTGCTATTATCTTGATGTCATACTAATGGATTCCATTTATCCTTCTAGATATGTAACTAAAATTTTGTTATAACAAAAATTCAGTAGTGCTCAAGATAATGAGCTCACACATGAGCCATTATTTGCTAAATGCATGGTTGAGTGTGGATCCTTCACACACTCGATATCACCTTATAGGTGTATCTTGACAACCAAGAAATGCTTGAACTGTCCATACAATCTTTGTATCGGACACACTCATACGCATTTGAATACGATCAACATACAAATATGATTTTAAGATAAGAGGGTCTTAAAATCTATTTCCCTATGGCACTTATCGTATCCACACTTTGGGAAAAATATGAACAATATATTTGCCAATAATTTTTCACTCATCCATATGATGACCAAGATGATGATTCTAAATCTAGAATGCATCAATGGTGTAAAAAAATCTTATACGCAACATGTCGTATGGGTTTGCTGTATGCATGATACAACCAAAATGAGACTTATATCATTACTTATATGCCATATCCAATGTTGTCCTTTTGTGTTTCCATATGAAAACAAATTTGGATATCTCTATAATTTGCTAAGATACGGGTTTAATTAGGACATAAATAAATATCCTCAATTGCTAACTCAATATCCTTAGGAACAATGATAGTGGCAAAATAGGCCATACTATCATTGCACCATATCATACGATGGCCAAAAATATTTCCTCTTCTTGCCATAAGAATTAGGAATATATTGCTTTATAATTATGGAGTTTGTGGTACAAAATGTCCACTAGGCACATACCTTTCCCACGATGGAATGGTTCCCATACAATCTATATATGACAAGAATTCAATGAAATTCTCGTCTAATATATAGAAGTCCATAAATATTGTAGAGTATCAAATACATCGATATGATACCCCCAATAGTTATGTGTTGACAACAAATAAATTATATCAATGGACTATGAGATTATTACAATTGTCCATGTCGAATAGTGATGGAATCCAGGGCGAGTTCTTCAAACTCCTTTGAAGTCAGATAATACAACATGTGACAAGCTATTGATTTAATTAATTTAAGGTAAATTAAAATCGCTATGGTGATGTTGAAATCTCAAATGCAAAATTTGGGAGATTCCATATCTTGGCTCTTTGTTTTGGATAGTTGGTGGTAGTCAACAAAATTGTAAACCTTATAACAACTAAAGGTAATCACAAGATGTGTACCTTACAAACAATCATTATTAATGTTGACACACACACATTGTAGATAATCTCTATGTCCGAAACATAGAGTAGATCTTGCAGTAGTAGGCAAACAAATTGTTGCTATAGGTACAGTCTCTGGGTTGATATATTCATATGAATATACCGCAGCCAATGCCTAAGACTCTACTACATGTGTGTAGTCTTTAATAATGAATGATGGTAGTCACCATAAAGGTGTTCCAATCTTATATATTACCAACACAATTAATTAGGATAACACAATGTAGGTAATCATCAAGTCTAAATAAACATGATGTAGACCTCTCAGCAATGGGCGAATAATCGTTGCCATAAGCACGATCTCTAGGCCGAATAATTCAAGATGAATTAAGTGCAACCAATGCCTAGGACTCCATCACTTGTGTTATGAACCCAAATATATCCAAGATATGAATATAATAATTTTGCATAATCCAATTAAGAAGTGCTTAATTAAGAGGATCAACCATTGTTAATACGCAATTCATAAAATTTGGGAAAAAGTCTACATAACCCCCTCAACTATTGGGGGTAGACTACTTAACCCCTGAACTACAAAACCGGTTATTCTACCCCCTGAACTATCAAAACCGGTCAAATAACCCCTCTAGGTGGTTTTGAGGGTGGTTTTGCCTTTTTTTATTTTTTATTTATTTCGGTTGAATATTTGAAAACAACATAATAAATCATAGAAAAATCATAAAATAGAAAATTTAATTTTTTTGGACTCCACATGAGTAGATCTACACATGGAACATATAATATGATATTCTTTAGTAAAACGTTTTTTCTGTAGATTTAGATCTATATTTTTCTGTAATTAATTTAAAAAATTCATAACTGCAATTTTTGTGATCCAATTGTGGTGAAATTTTTATGGTGGGCTAATTACTGTATGCTTCAACTACAGTAAAATTTTCATACCCATTGGATCATGTATAATTTAGTTATAAGTTTATTTGAATTTAACTAAGGTATAAACATATATAAATCTATAGCTAAGTTATACGTGATCCAATGGGTATGAAATTTTTACTATATTTGAAGCATACAAAAATTAGCCTACCATAAATAATTCACCACAATTGGATCACAAAAATTGCAGTTATGAATTTTTATAATTAATTATAGAAAAACATAGATTTAAATCTATAGCAAAAACTTTTTACTAAAGCATATCGTATTATATGTTCAATGTGTAGATTTACTCACGTGGAGTCCAACAAAATTGAATTTTCTATTTTACGATTTTTCTATGATTTATTATGTTTTTTCAAAGATTCAACCGACATAAATAAAAAAGAAAAATACAAAACCACCCTCAAAACCGCCTAGAGGGGGTTATTTGACCGGTTTTTATAGTTTAGGGGGTAGAATAACTGGTTTTATAGTTCATGGGTTAAGTAGTCTACCCCAATAGTTGAGGGGGTTATGTAGACTTTTTTCATAAATTATCAAATTAACAAGGTTAATAAAGTACATGAATATACTCGCTACTGTACTAAATTTACTAAGCACATAGAGCTATAGTTCGGTAGTGACATAATTAATGCAAAATCCGGTAAGAATAAAGCAAAATTATGCACTTGCTATGTTAGCCTAACTAGCAAAAATGGTTTGGCTGCTATTTTGCTTTTTTAGATTAGACTCATATAAGTCTAAATTTATCCATCCTTAATTAACTATCAATTAATTAAGAGGATCTGATTTTGTTATAACTAAAATTAATTACCAAAGAACAAAATCGACAAACTATGTATGTTTAGATATGGATAATTTCTGGTCTTAGAAGCAAACAAAGTATATAAGTAATAACTCTACTATACTACTGTTAGAGTCTATGACTAAAACAGAAAATCATAGACACAGAAAGCATATCGAAACATTAGAATAGTAAATCAACTACCACTAGTAGAGAATAGGCCTTTGAACGATATATTAATTTGGCTTTAGTCTCGGTATTTTTTTGCGGTCAGGACTAAAGTCTCTTGCTCAATTGCTAGTACAACAGTCTTTTACAGGTGGAGCTCTTTAATCCCAACTTTAGTCCCGGTTGGAGTTAAAAACTGGGATTAAAGGTACCAGAACTTTTAGTCCCGGTTGGTAATATCAACCTAGACTAAAGGTAGACCCTTTAGTCCCGGTTGGTGTTACGAACCGAGACTAAAGGTCTCTTGCTGAGTTGGTTCAAAAGGAAACATGTCTCATTCATTGTCAGATGCGTTGGGTAGGTGAAGTGGTAAGTTGTATGCAATGTTGTGCTGGAGGTCTTGGGTTTGATTCTCGCGAGGCGCTGCTGGGAGGATTCTCACGAGGCGCTGTTGGGAGGACCTTTAGTCAGGTCTCCCCTTTAGTCCTGGACGCTTAGTCCCGGTTGGGAAACCGGGACTAAAGCCATATTCTCTACTAGTGTACAATATAATATTTGTGCAATTTATGAGAATTTATATGTCTCAAAATTATCTATTTACACTAGGTAAATAGTTGCATCACAATTTATTTAGATACTAAGTCTAAAACAAGTATTTATATGATATAAATATAATATATTACAGTAATTTATGGAGGCTTATCCCTTTTCATCTATCCCCGGGACGGTTGCCTGTGTAGGCGTCGCTCAGCCTCCATGCCGTTGGCCGGCCTGGTGCGGGCAAGCGTCGCCGTCTAGCGCGTGCGGCCACTGCCGCTGCCGCTAGCCGACCTGATGCAGGCGGGCACTGCCACGACCGGCTTGGCACGTGCAGGCGTAGGCCGCAAGCATATGCCGCGCGGGGCACCAGCCGCGGCGCGGGAGTCGGCCTTCGGTCCGAGGCTTCCTGCCACGAGTGGCGCAGAGGCGTCCAGTCGCCGCTCGTGCATATTGGGGCCGCCGTGGAATCTTGCCGGGGACGGATGGGTAAGCTAGCGTCCAGCCGTCTAGGAAGTAGGAACTCACCGTGAAGAAGATCGTCGCGTACTCCTGTTGTCACGGGTGAGACCTGCGCGTGCCTTTTTTATATATATATGGCTTTGGTGGCCGATTCTTGCTCTTGCAAGTTCCCGGATGTAGTCTTCTCCGCTGAACTAATTTTCGCAGGAGCCACTGGCCGCAGGCACAAGACCGCGCGGGGAGGATATCTCCGGGTCGCCGCAGGACCGCCGGCCACGGCCCACGGCGAGTTCCGGACTCAACCTTAGTGTTAAACGAAAATGGTTGAATGATTGTAACTATGTATTCCAATAAACAGTAACCGGCATGTCAGTTTGTCCAAAGGACATGTCGTTTCGTGTAAAGGTGCCTCTACAGTGAATGATCATTAGCAGTTGCTAATAACGAATATTAACTAATTGATCATATTATTATTTGTCCTAAATAATGATCAATTGATCTTCTTGTAGGCACCGCTGCTTGTTCAATAGTTATAATCTTGAAGCTTTGGAAAAACCCCGTGGGAAAAATCCAAAGTCTATCGATATACCAGACAAAACTCCTTAAAAACCCAGTGGAAAAAATAAGGAGAAAATCATGATATATATGTATAATATCGATATACCAGGCAAAACTCCTTAAAAATCCAGTGGAAAAAATAAGGAGAAAACCATGATATATATATATATATGTAATATCAATGTTAATAGACCCTTTAGGGATACCTAAAGACATAGTCTAAAAACAATTTGATCAAAGATCAATATGTCATAAATATTACTCCCTCCGTCCATTTATCGGGGGCGTTTTACCAAAAAAAAGTTTTCCAAAAGTCGGGGCGTCTAACGTACGGGCCCGTTCCCCATGCACCCGCGCTCCTCGTATCTACACTCGTGCTTATATATGGCCATCGTGTCGTGCCGACACAGCACGGCGGCCCGGCGTGCCGTGTCGTGCCGTACGCGTCGTGCGTCGCCGTGCCGGCCGTGTCGTGCCATCCCCGTGCTTTGTGCCAAGGGTCGGCCCAAGGCACGACACATGGGCCGCCGTGCCGACCCGTGAGCACGCCGTGCCACCCGCCATGCCGAGCTCGCCGCTCGCGCACGCACGAGGAGAAAGGAAGAGGGCGAGGAGGAGCTCGGGGAGAGGGGCAGGAGAGCCTCCGCAGCCCGCGGCGAGCGCGCGGAGGGGGGGAGCTGGCGAGAGGAGCAGCGCGGCGCAGAGGAACTGCGGCGGCGTGAGCGTGCGGCGTGGCGCGAGCGGCGGCGAGGAGGAGCTGCGGCGCGGGAGGAGCTGCGCTGCGCGAGCCGGGAGCGTGACGGCGCGGGGTCGGGTCGGGGTCGGGCGCGGGGGGGGTGCGCGACTGCGCGAGTCGGGGCGGGGGGCGCGGGCTGGGAGGAGGAGAGCTAGGGTTAGGGATGGGCGTTAGCAGGACGTCGTGCCACCGGGCCGTGCCTGTGCCGTGCCGCGGGCCAAGGTGGCGGTCCAGGAACGGCCTGGTGCGTCGGGCCGTGCCGGCACGGGCACGCCGGCACAGTGCTGGGCCGGGCCGAATCCCCATGCCGTGCCATCGGCCCTCGGGCTACATGGCCATCTATACCCGTGCTCCTTGTATCAAACACAACATTGATGCAGCGCCGTCCGCCGTCTCTTCAAGCGCCCCACCCGTTACCCTCCCGTTAGTGATCCTGGCCGTGCGGCCAAGTACAAGAGTCGCAGCACACGTACGCTACGAGAGGCCACGCCGCCGCACTGCGAGTCGCTCCACACACACGCCGCCACACCGCCGCGCTGCTGGAAGACGATGGATCGCCATGACGACGTTGTGCAGTTTGGCGGCAAACGAAATTTGATTTCCAAATTTGGTTGGAGCTAAGAAGAAAAAGGAAAGAAGAGAGAATAGTGCGCGCGATGCTAGACCTGCTGAAAAATTCGAGCGGTGAATAGGGAAGGAAAAGAATTGTGCGTGCGATGTTGTGCATGCTGAAAAGGAAGGGAATTGGAAAAGAATTGCGCGCGATGTTGTGCATGCTGAAAAGGAAGGGAATTGCACGCGCTAACGGCGTTTGGGTCGGGGTTAGCAGAGTAATTACTCGTAGTCCAACAGTTGCATGCGGAGTAAATGGAAACGGTTGTTTTTGAGGCAATCTTGCATGCGCTGACTTTCCTTGGTCATTACACCACAACCTCTGTGAGGAAAATAGATAATATGACATATACTATGTGTTACTATTACCTCATTAAAATTTTATGTGAGAAAACCAAAAGGATAAAACTCATATAAAGAAAAAGAGTATAATATGAATTGGAGTAGGTTATATTTAAAAAGATTCTTCCCCTGATTCTTGCAAGTCTCTAAGTCTTCTCGTACCAATACCGTCAACGCATTTACAGAATGCGGAGTATGATAGAGATTTTGTGAATAAATCTGCTAAATTATCACATGACTTAGTTTGCAAGATTTCAATTTCTCCATTCCTTCGGAGCTCATGGGGTAGAATAGCTTTAGAATAATACGCTTAGTCATATTACTCTTAATATAACCTGAGTAATACATGCCGAATTATCCTCAAAGATAATCGTAGGTGTCTTAAGGTACGATGCATCTTATGTTCATATATCATCCGTCAAAAACCTCTTTGGGAAAATTGGATGATATGACATAACCTTATGTTGATATTGCCTCATTAAAAATTTTATATAAGAAACCACAAGGGAAAAACTTATACAAAGAAAAGAGTGCAATATGATGTATGTAACAAGTTATTAATCAGAGAGACTCTCCCTCTGATACTTGCAAACCTCAAAGTAAATTCATACCAATGCACTCAACACATACGAAATGTGGAGCGTGGTAGACTTTGTGAATATCTCTATGAGATTATCACAATACTTAGTTTGCAAATGTTCGTATGTCATATTAAAAATGGAATAGAACTTTCTTAGTACAATAAAATTGTATTAAGTATAACGTGTCTCCATCTACACAACACAAGTTGCATTACCTTTATAGATAGTGACCGTTGATTCAATAGAATCAAGACCACATAACTTCAGTATGTGATATATCATTCTGTCAAGCTATACACATTCATGTGAAAGCCTTGTAAATACACTATCAGAATGATTAGTGGAAATGACCGCAAATGTCTATTTAAAGACTACCATAAAGCGGTCTTTCCATATTCATGTAAAGCCTTTTAATAATCTAGTATTTGGGGATCTTATATGTAACTAGAATTATTATATCCAATCGGATCATGGGTTCTTCTAAAAGAACACACCAAGATCACTTATGATATTAAGATATCAAAAGATATTCTTAACTTCAATCTACCAATATTTGGTAGGAGACGTGCTACTACTGGATAGCAAATCATTGCAAAATAATATCCAACCTGAAACTTTTGCAAGATATATTAGCGCGTCAATATGAGATAATCTCAATCACTATGGCTTAAAACAATCTTCCTCTATTATGAGGTAGAACAGCCATAGGAAACCTTCATATTGAATCAGTCAATATGATATGGATATAGATAGCTTTACTAAAAAAAACTTGAGGGAAGATGCTTGGATTATAAACACAAAATGAAATTTTTGGTTTAGTCTGTATCTTCAATCTCAAACTCCGTCTTCAAATTACTACGTGTTATTAATATGTGTTTATTACCAATGATGTCAAAATTATTGACCATCATATAGTACTATGAAATCCAATCAAGGACTTCAAATAAACACCCACGTGTAATCAATATTGTATCCCTTACTTTAAGGAATACACACAAAGTCAATTGTACCAAAATTGACTTATCTGCTTTAAGTTAAATATTGACTTAAGCAATACACAATATGTGTTGCGATTTTATGTATGAGTGTTGGGTATGTGAACTCCTTCCCGGAAGCTTCACAATAACCAAATTGAGTGATCACAAAATATATGCAATCACTACATCTATCAACTATCAACTGCAAAGATAGATGCTTTTGTACTGCCAATTATAAGATAGTATCAGAAATTTATAATACTTACTATGGAGAATAATTTGCATTGGAAATCAATGCTTGGGCTTTGCGTAAAACCCCTTGTGCTACTAGTTTTGCTTTAACCTCACCACCACAATATTCTCAATCCATCCTTGGATGAAAACACTTTTGTATCCCTTAGTAAAAGATACAATGAGATGTTGGCATTAAAGCCCAAAACACCTTTCTTTTGGTGAACAAGACTTTCTCTATATGTACTTCAACAACTCAACAAGTTCCAGTTAGAGTGAGAAAATCACTCTGCCATGGACTTATTTGTTGGATAACTTGGAATGTTGTATACAATTTATTTAGAGAAGTATGTGTTGACACATGTAGCCTTTCTATCAGATAATTCTCCAGTCTATCAAGACTCAATGTACCCTGAATGACTCATCGTGACTTCCGAAAACGAGAGTCAGGGCCTTCCGATATCCCAGCTTCAGTATTTAGGTGCACCTCTGAGCTAGGGTTTGTGGATAAAATTTATCCACTGGGTAATAACCAATATTTACCTGCAAGGTGTCTCCAACCATAGGTTGACCTGCATTTACTTTCTTTAGAAGGAAACCTTCTATAGCTAGCGTGAATAATCCTACTTTATGGCCATACTTCTCCCCCTCTTATTAATAATTGGGAGTTGAGTGTATTTACTTGGTACCTCCACTCTTTCTGTCACATACTTGCAATAGATTAACAAATTTAATGACACCTTAGTGATCAGTAAATGCATATGGCAGCTTATTTACAATATTATGCAAGTCAACAATTCTTTGAACTCAAATTTAGTTTATTTAGTACGTGATACCAAGCTTGAAATGCCTTAGACATTCCAAATATCTTCCTAGCATTATATATGGTAATTCAAGTCTCCCCCTAATGCCTGGAAATGCTCATTATCAAATACAACCAGCGTACGGGTCGTAAATAGATCCTCCGTAAGGGGTTCTAGATACTTAAAAATCGACGGAGATTGAAATCTGACGTTGATCCCCAGTTTTCTATGTGTACCCATCAATGTACGCTGTGGTGGTGAGATTGATACGTATACAACGTAATCCAATCTTACGCAAATAGGAAATCTTTATGGATTCCCACGTACTAAATGCATATAGGGGATATGCATTTAATCTCAAGTCAGGAGTGTGTAAATCTGCCTGACCCCAACACGAAGTTGAAAAATACAATTTATTAGCAATGGTCCTAGTATTATCTTGATGCATACTAATGGATTCCATTTATCCCTTTGGATATGTAATAACTAAACTTTTGTTATACCTAACAATCGTCATTGTAGGCATAAAAATTTAGTAGTGTTCAGGATAATGAGCTCACATGTGAGCCATTATTTGCTAAATGCATGGTTGAGTATGAATCCTTCACAACCTTGATATCACCTTATAGGTGTATCTTGACAACCATGAAATGCCTGAACTGTCCATACAATCTTTGTATCGGACACACTCATATTCATTTGAATATGATCAAGAAATCCAAGACATACAAATATGATTTTAAGATAAGAGGATCTTAAAATCTATTTCCCTATGACACTTATCGTATCCAAACTTTGGGAAAAAATGACCAATATATTTGCCAATAATTTTTCACTCATCCATATGATGACCAAGATGATGATTCCAAATCTAGAATGCATCAATAGTGTGAAAAATTCTATACACAACAAGTCGTATGGGTTTGTTGTATGCATAATACAACCAAAATGAGACTTATCTCATAACTAATATGTCATATCCAATGTTGTCCTTTTGTGTTTTCATATGAAAACAAATTTGGATATCTCTATAATTTGGTAAGATATGAGTGTAATTAGGACATAATTAAATATCCTCAATGGCTAACTCAGTATCCATAGGAACAATGATAGTGGCAAAATAAGCCAAACTATCGTTGCATCGTATCATCGATGACCAAAAATATTTCCTCTTCTTGCTATAAGAACTAGGAATATTTTGTTTCCTTAATTATAGAGTTTGTGGTACAAAATGTCCACTAGGCACATACCATTCCCACATTGGAATGGTTCCCATACAATCTATATATGACAAGAATTAAATGAAATTCTCGTCTAATATATAGAAGTCCATAAATATTGTCGAGTATCAAATACATCGATATGATACCCACAATAGTTATGTGTTGACAACAAGTAAATTATATCAATGGACTATGAGATTATTACAATAGTCCATGAGATAAAACAACGTTGATGTCCATTGTCCATGTTGAATAGTGATGCAATCTAGAGCGAGTTCTTCAAACTCCTCTGAAGTCAGTATCCATAACATGAGACAACCCATTGATTTAATTAATTTACACCTGAGGTAAATTAAAAATCACTATGGTGATGTTGTAATCTCAAATGCAAAATTTGGGGGATTCCATATCTTGACTCTTTGTTTTGGAGAGTTGGAGGTAGTCAACAAAATTGTAAACCTTACAACAACTAAAGGTAATCACAAGATGTGTACCTTATAAACAATCATTATTAATGTTGACACACACATCGTAGATAATCTCTATGTCCAAAACATAGAGTAGATCTATCAGTAGTAGGCAAATAAATTGCTGCTATAGGCACGGTCTCTGGGTTGATATATTCAAATGAATATACCACAACTAATGTCTAAGACTCTACTACGTGTTTGGTCTTTAATAATGAATGGTGGTAGTCACCATAAAGGTGTACCATTATGATATTACCAAAACACTTATTTGGGACAACACAATGTAGGTAGTCATCAAGTTTAAATAAACATGATGTATACCTCTCAGTAATGGGCGAATAATCGCTGCCATAGGCACGGTCTCTGGGTCGAATAATTCAAGATGAATTAAGCGCAGCCAATGCCTAGGACTCCATTACTTGTGTTATGAACCCAAATATATCCAAGATATGAAAATAATAATTTTGCAAAATCCATCTTTAATTAAGAAACACTTAATTAAGAGGACCAACCAGTATTAAATTGCAATATATCGACAAAGTACAGATGTACTATCGATAAAGTCATAGACTACAAATGAAAAACTTACTAAGCACATAGTGTTATAGTTAGGTAGTGGCATAATTAATGCAAAAATCTATTAGGATCAAAGCAAAAACCACTTCCTTTGTTAATAGCCATGATCCTACATGGACAACCATGAATTAATTAATTTACCGCATGGTAAATTAAAATCAACATGGTAATTGTTGTTGTATCAAAAGTAATATTTTAAGGTGTATATCTTATCATAGTATTGGATTGTTGTAGGTAATTACAAATTTGTGTGTACCTTACAACCAGATTCATCATAAATTTTGATAAACACAAGACAAGATAATCTCTATGTTAAAAACAAAGAGTAGATCTTTATAGTAGGCAAATATATTGTTGCCTAAGCACGGTCTCTGGGCAAGATAATTCACAAGTGAATTAAATGCAGCCTTTTCTTAGGACTCTACTATCTTGTGTAATATCAAATTAATATGATAAACATAGCTATCCAAAACTTTTATTCTGGTTAAATACACCGTGTAGGTAGTCATCGAGTTTCAAAGAAACAAGATGTAGACCTCTCCATAATAGGTGATTTGATCACTGCTATGGCACGGACTCTAGGCAGGATAATTCACAAAGAATTAAACGCAGCCAATGCCATAGACTCTATTACTTTGTGTTCTTTAACTATAATAAACAAGATATGTATATTGCTTTGAGAATCTATAGTAATTAAAATTTTCTAATTCTATAGATGACGTAGTTAAATTGCAAAGTCTACTCGCAAATTTAACTTGTATGTGGTGCAAAGAAAGTATGGTTTGGGGCACCAACATACCCAATTCTATCATAAAATTCAAGTGTGACTATTATGTTAGTGCAAAACAGGGTTTTTTGGGTGCACTAACAAATCTCAAAAATAATTATCAATGTCACAAATATAATAGGTATGCGGTGCTAAGGGGGATTGGGTGTACCACATATGATAGAAATACCAAATATTGCATAATAATAATTATAAACAAACCACAATTGTATATACAATATCAATATCTAGTAGTGCAGAGCAACAATAATTAATACAACAACTGATGTTGTTGCAGAATTAAACTAGCAAAGCATATGCTAATTAACTAAAATTATTGCTGAAATGAAATAATAAAAGAGAAAAACAAATTACTCAATCAAGCCAGCAGCCAGGGCGGCCCAGCGCGGCCCAGTGCGGCCAGGCGCGGGCGCGGCCCAGAGCGGCCCGAGGCGGGACGAGGCCCAGCGCGGGCGTGGCCCAGCCGGCCAAGTGGCCTTTATATAGTGGCGGTTAGGGTTTGGAAACCCTAACCGCCCCAGCCACCAGCCGCCTGCGCCTTGCTCCGCCTCCGTCATCGAGCCCCCTCTGAAGATGGACGCCATCTAGTGCATCTGCTTCCTCCTCGCCCTTTTCCTCTCATGGCAAATCGGGCCGAGGCCGTTTCTGCCATGGAGGCCGGCCAACACGGCGCTGCCGCTCGTCCACGGCGAGCTCCGGCCATGGAGGCCGTCGTTGCAAGTCGGGAAGGGCAGGTCCCTCCATCGGCCATCCCGAAGATGCTCAGCGGCGGGGAGCCCCTCCCCCTCGTTGGAGGAAGGGGCGAAGCCCGCACCGAGGGTGGAACCGGGCGGGAGGCACTACACCGAGCAAGTGGCTGCCGCATCCGCGTAGGAGAAGCCGCGGGGGGCACTGGGTGCCAGGGACCAGGCCGTTCGCTCGTGGCGCCAGCCGCGAGTGCGGGAACCGGCCATGGGTGCGAGGCAGCCTGACGCAAGGATGAGGCCGCTGGCCGTGGGAACGACAAAGCACGGGGGCGCCGCTGTTGCGGGGCCATGACATGGAGGCTGCTAGTCACAAAGTTGCAGTAGAGGCCGGTGCCTTGTCTTCCCTGTGACAGTGTTGCGAACGAATCTACGACGACCCCGTAGCAACAGCCATGGAACTTCTCTCCGGCGATGTCTCCAGCAAGGAAGACGGTGCTTCTGTGATTACCATGGAGGACGATGGCCCCAAGTACTACAGTACCAACACAGGCCACCGCGAAGCAGCGGTTCTTGGATGCTTCTTCAGCGAATTCCGGCCTCCAGGGAAGAACAACGTGAGTACGAGACCCTGTTGGTACGTACAGATGCATGTGCGTAGTCCTTCTTCTCTCTAGTTTGGGAGAGCAAAGTGCTGATAACTTGTTAAACGAAAATGGTTGAATGATTGTAACTATGTATTCCAATGAACAGTAACCGGTATTTACAGGGTCCGAAAGGACATGTCAGTTTGTCCAAAGGACATGTCGTTTCGTGTAAAGGTGCCTCTACAGTGAATGGTCATTAGCAGTTGCTAATGACGAGTATTAACTAATTGATCATATTATTATTTATCCTAAATAATCTCAACACTTACACTACCGCAAACTACAAGTTCTGCCGTTGCACACATGGGCAGCAGATCAGACGGAGAAATTGATTATTATAGGACTCTAAACGTTGGGTTTCTCCCTAATAGGATTCCTAACGTTTGTTTTTCTAAAATAGGACTCCAATCAATTACAATAAGCTCTAATGACATTATGCATCTTTTTTAATCTCTTTTGTCATCTATAATTACAAGTATTTTTTGTATTGACCATATTACCCCTTATCTAATTTGTTTCATCTACTACGTAAGTTTTTACGAGGCCTGTTGTTACGTACGAGACGTGAGGCTCGACGACACGTGAACGCCGCCTCCCGCCGCCTGCCGTCCGCCATCGACCGTCGGCTCTTGTTCCCTCCTCCACGCCGGCGATCTGCCCTCCATGGATGGAGAACCTCCAGCCGAAGATGTCGCCGTCGTCGGGGCGGTCGCCATGGACGCCGAGGCAACAACTGGGCCTGCTGCCCTAGCCCTAGGCGGGTCGGGGCCTGTTGTCCTGTGCACTGCGGCACCTAGTGCACAGCCGGACGCAGTTCCTGGAGGGCAGGCCATGGCGGTTGGTGTGGTCGATCATCTCCCACAGCCTCCAGTGGAGAACCCTAGCGACGATGTTGTAGCTCTAGCAAGAACTCTGCTGCCCACTGCTCATCATCCGATAACAGAGTTCAATCTTCCGATGCTTGATGTGCAAAGGTATCCAGTCCCTGTTGCCTTTTTGACTTTTGGCCGAATTTGTCTGTGTTTGTTGGTTTGTGTACTAGCGTTATTCTTCTTCTTCATCATCAATCAATCAAGTGCATAAAAAATTTGTTATTGAGTTGTTGATTCAGTTAATTGAGTAACCATGACAGAACCAAGTATTTTTTTTGAGAATAGACAGAACCAAGTATTTAAACTTGGCTATTCCTTCTAATTTTAGTAGTGCATCAAGTATTTACAATCTGTCAATATTTAATCATAGTTGATTGATCCTACTCTGAATATACAGCCTTTGAGCACAAAAATAAATTTTAAGAAGCATTATGTGATCCTACACACGTTCAGTATATGTAGGGAGGCTGTCTACTTGACTTTTTTTTGCAAGCAGACAAGCTAATCTGCACAATAAGCCTAATAAACTTTGTTCTTTGTGAAAGGTCTAGGAATGGCTAGAGGGGGGGTGAATAGCCTAATTAAATTTTCTACAACAACACTTAGCAAACTTGTTAGAATAAAACACGGCGATAAGCAAGTTTGCTCTAGCACTACAAGGGTCGGCAAGCCTCCTATATCAAGTCTAGTTACTAGCAAGATATATCCTATGTCACACACAAGGGCTAGACAACTAGAGCTACTAAGCTAAGCTACACAAACTAAGCTAGAATCTCTACTTTGCAAGAATGAAAGAAAGTAATACAAAGCTAGAGATAGAAGGGTTATACCACCACGAAGGGATGAACCAAAAGATAACCAATCACAATATGAATCCTCGGTAGAGACAAGTTGACACAATGATTTTTTACCGAGGTTCACTTGTTTGCCAACAAGCTAGTCCTCGTTGTAGCGATACACCCACTTGGAGGTTCACGCGCTAATTGGCAATCAAAGCCAAACCCGTTCAAGGGTGCCGCACAACCAACACAAGATGGGAATCCCCAAGCTACGAGCAATCCACTAGAGATACCTTTCGCAAACTCCCGCGGGGTAGTTTCAAGAACCCCTCACAATCCACCGATCGGAGCCGGAGACAATCACCTTCCTCCGCTCAACGATCCTCGTCGCACCAAGCCGTCTAGGAGGTGGCAACCTCCAAGAATAACAAGAGCTCCGCGATGACGACGATCACCAAGTGTCACTAGTATGCAATCAACAAAGCAATGCACTTGGATTCACTCAATCTCTCTAGAATATGTCAAATATGTTTAGAGGGTGAGTGGTGGAAGCTTCTCAAGCAAGCACAAATGTGTGAGTGAGTAGAATGTGCAAGAGATACCCCAAAGGGCCGGCCATATCACCTTATATAGCCCACACTCACAACTAGCCGTTTTGCCCTCAAAACAGAGCCACTACGCGACCTCCGGACGCGCTTTTCACAGGGGGTCCGGACTATCATCAGCGTCTAGATCCACCTACAGCACTGAGCCAACGGCTCTGCTTGAGCCTCCGGTCACAGGGTCCAGACGCACCCGAGGTGCAGTCCGGACCAATGCAATTGCGTTCGGTCGAACCCCCTTTCGAACAACTTCTTCCTGCGCGCACGGCAGCGCGCCACGTGCCTCCGGACGCTCGCAACAGTGAGGGTCCGGACTCTACTGTTCATCGGGTCCAGAAATATTTTCCCGAACACCCGAGAACACCCGAGAGCAGCCTCTGCCTTTTCTTCCACTCTGGACGCATGTCCGAGTCACGGTCCGGATCATCACCTTGCGTCCGGACCCTCTTCCCAGAGAGTTACAGAGAGCGCCAGTCTCCGGACGCGCGTCCAAAGCACTGTGTCCAGAGCAAAGAATGCGTCCGGACAGCTCCTCCTGCCAGCCAGCCCTAGGGTGTGCCTCCGGACCCATCTCCGATGGTCCGGATGCAGCAAACCCTAGCGTCCGGACCCTGTGTCCGGACTGCCTCTTGCTGCCCAAAACAACTCCTCCAACTTCTCCAAGCTTCCAAGAGCCAACACTAAGAGATTCCTCCACTTGTGCACGTGTGTTAGCTTTTAGTTCACAATTATCTTGGATTAAGTTGGTTGTTTCACTAGTTCAATTGATTTTAATGCAATGCATATGAACCTAGTGGCACATGATAACCGTAATCATACTTAAGAGCCCCCTCCTTGATAGTACGGCTATCTATCCTAAATGTGATCACATCCTCTATGATGTCTTGATCACCAAACCGAAAATGGTTCCTAGCAATCACCTTTGCCTTCACACCATTTTCCTTTTCCATCACCATGCTAGAGCTTGTTCCATCCACACTTGATCCACCTTGCTCCATCACATGGTATGTACCAACCTATCTCATGATTCACACTTAGAGATCAAGGTTAGTACTTAGGTGGGTTTCATCAATTACTCAAAACCAAAACACATAGGGACTCTCACTTTGTCATTTCGAGCGTGAGTTTTTTAAGTAATTTTGACCATGAGTTGTATGTTATGTTTTTCCAAGTAATTTTTTTAAAAGTAATTTTTTTGCAAGTATTTTTTTTCAAGGTTGCTCTTTATATTCTATTTATTAGTAGCAATGTTACTAGTACAGTAAAGTAGATTTTGCTTTTTTGTAGGTCCCAAGTAAATGACGTCGAAAATATAGAAAGAGTTGATTGGTCTGCCATACAGATAGTTGAGACACGTGATGATGAAGGTCGAATTGAACTTATGACCGAGAATCAGATGTGCGAGCTTTTAGGATTGGGAGATGAGGGCACGTCAAATATACCTACACAAGCATATGATCGTCGAATGGATGAACAAGGCAATGATAATGAGCTTGGTGAAGATGTTAATGGTGCTGCCATTCCTACCAATGATGTTGTACCGGGTGAGATTATCATTTCATATGATAAGAACAACCCATCAATGAATGTTGGGACACAATACCCAACAATGGAAGAGTTCAAGCTGGCAGTGCGGACATATGCCATCAAGAAGGAGTTCCATTTAGGAGTTGAGAAGTCAACTATGAAGAAATATAGGGGGTTTTGCAAGTCTGGGGATGAATCGACTGGCCCTTGTCCTTGGAGGATAAATGGCTCGAAACTGGACGGAAGCTCTACTATGGAGGTAAAATAATTTTTTATCACTTAATTTAATCATCCAGCTTGTTATGAAATTTAATATCATTTTTTTATTTTGTAGGTAACCGTGTTAGTTGATAAACATGAATGTGTGTCTAGCCAGAGGATGCGGGTTACAACTCCAAGTTGCAAGTGGGTAGCTATGAGGGTTGCGGATATCCTTAGAGTTGAACCAAACATTGGTACTAAGGAACAGCAAACGAGGTTGGAGACAAATCCAATGCATAGGTGTACAATTGGATATGACACTGTCCAACGGGGTAAAAAAAGCTCTTGAAGAGATTTATGGGAAATGGTCATATAGCTTTGAGCTATTGTTTAGGTGGAAGGCCGAGGTGATGAAGCGGAGTTCTGGGAGTGTCATTGAGATTGATGTTTTGGAGGTAGATGGTGAGATATATTTCCACCGGTTTTTTTTGTGCCCTGAAACCATGCATTGATGGATTCATGGAAGGTTGTAGGCCTCATTTGAGTGTAGATGCTACAACACTTAATGGGAGGTGGAATGGTCATTTGGCTGCAACAGTAGCAGTTGATGGTCACAATTGGATGTATCTAGTAGCTTATGGCTTCATAGCTCAGGAAACAACAGACAACTGGACTTGGTTCATGGAACAATTAAAGAAAGCTATATGCGATCTTCCACTCCTTGTTGTTTGTTCTGATGCTTGCAAGGGCTTGGAGAATGCAGTGAAGAATGTATTCACCAATGCAGAGCAAAGGGAATGCTTTTTTTCATATGGCCAGAAACTTTAAGAAGAGATTTAGAGGGTTTGGCCAGATATATCCTGCTGCAAGAGCTTACACAGAGGAGATTTTCTATGACAATATAGCAAAAATGATAAGTGAATCGGCTGCATCGGTGCAATGGTTACGGGCCAATCATAATCTATTATGGTACAGGTGCGGTTTCAATCCAGAAATTAAGTGTGACTATATAACTAGTAACATTGCTGAGTCATTTAATAACTGGATTAGAGAACATAAAGACTTACCGGTCGCTGACCTTGCTGATAAGATCAGAGAAATGATCATGGTACTGTGGAATAAGAGAAGAGCTATTGCATACAGGCTACCTGAAGGTAGGATACTCCCATCTATTATGATTCAGCTAAGGGCAAACACTAGAGGTTTGGGACACCTGAAACCAGTACCATGTTCTAAGTGGAGTGCAGAGGTGTGGGACCATAGCGGCACAATTTCTGTGAGGCATATTGTGAAGCTAGGCCAAAGAACATGTACTTGTCTAGAATGGCAGCACACTGGTAAGCCGTGTCAACATGTACTAGCTTATGCAACCCGCCAAAGGGGAGTGGATCTTGAACAGTTTGTGCATGACTACTACTCTGTGAAAAGATTCCGAGCTGCTTATGGTAGAGAGATTGAGCCAATGACAGATAAAACACAGTGGCCACATGTTGACCTACCATTTGGTGTTGGTGCACCTCTAGGTAAAGTATTTGTTGGAAGAATGAGGAAACTAAGAATCAAGGGATGGGATGAAGGTGGACACAAGAAGAAAGGAAAATCTACCAATGAGCGTGAAGGTGAGGAGGGATGGAATGAGGGTGAAGGTGATAACGATACTGTGGAAACAAATGCAAAGGGACAGAAGAAAATCAGAGGACCTACGACTTGCAAAAGATGCGGGGAAAAATGCCATAGACAAGCTAGTTCCAAGTGCCCATATAATGGGACTGCAAAAAAGGGGTAATTGATTATTTTCTTTATCAACAAACTAGAATGAAAATGTCAATATTAACTTATTTCATCACTTGTAGGAAGCGTAAGTAGAAAGAATGTCACAAAAGAAGGACCGGCGGAACCTAGCACCCCACGGAGGCCAACTAGGGATGAAATCCTACGAGATAGTCCAGGAAGGGTCACTAGAAGGTAAGAAATATTAACACATTTACTCTACATAATAATTGTTTTATATATACATCTAATTGTCGATCGTATTTATGTGCAGCAAGCTAGCGATGTTACTTGGAGAGGGCACATCTTCCCAAAATGAAAACACTAGCCCCGTGAGGATGCCTACCCCAGTGCCACCAAAAAAGATGACTCCAAAAAGGAGAAAGTTAAACATTGGATGATGGAGCATTTTAATTGTGATAAGATGTAACATCATGATTTGTTTCATATGACATTGATTTCGTTTGGAACTACATTTTGGTCTTGTGAGATGAACTTGTTTATGCTACAAACATGCTAAATTTTTGTCATTATATATTACTTGTAATTGTGTATGAATTGATTCTTGTTATATATTACTTGGAACTGTTCATGGTGGCCATTGCCACGGCCAGCTAGCCAAGGCAGCCATGGCCAGCCTGGGCACCTGCGGCCAGCCAGCCAGCCACGGCCAGCCTGGTCACGTGCGGCCAGCCAGCAAAGGCCAGGGCCCATCCAAGGCCAAGGGCTCGGCCGTGGAAAGCCCGCAGCCCGCAGCGGCCTTTTTTCCCCCAAAAGACACAACAATTACGGTCAAAACAAGGAAGGGTAAAATGGTCATGTTAGAAATAAATACATGTATTTAGATGTTAAAAGATATTAAAATAACTCAAAATGTCATTAGAGCTTATTGTAATTGTTTGAAGTCCTATTTCGAATAAACAAATGTTATGAATCCTATTACGGAGAAACTCAATGTTTGAGATCCTATAATAGCCAATTTCTCAGATTAGACGTGTGCAGCCATCGGCCACTACCAATTTCTTGGACCGTGAAGAATATCGAGCGGCAAATTCAAGTGCCATTAAAGAAGTAAGAAATATATATTTTAATCTTTACCTTCTTATTCATAAATAGAACACACGGCTTCTTATTCATGATCATTCCGCGACGAAGACTAGCTTGCCGTTACCGTGGCCTTGAGGATGTACTGTGTACATGAGTAGCATCGTCGAAATCGAATCCTCGTGCTGTGTTGGTAGAGGCACGGGTGCCTCTCTCGTTCGTTCACAGAGCGAAAATGCTGATAATGTGTTGGTTAGAAGTGAAATACAAATGAATAAGTTATTGGAAGAACTATATCTGACTGCATTGATCTCTTATTTATATATATATATATATATATATATATATATATATATATATATATATATATAAAACTGCACTATTTAGCCGTCTGAGTGTTGATTTATATTCAACACTACGGCAGCCAGCTTCACCCCTTCATTTAAATTCCGGCGAGCCCTAAAGTAATAATATTACATTTAAGGTCTTATAGATTTTACTGTTTGACATTAAATGGAGGTAGGTGCGTATGATCAAGAGTATCACATGCATGTTGAGGATTTGATTACTGCGCGTTCATGTATTTGTGCAATTTAATTCCATTGAGGCATGTGGTATTAATAATTGGGTAGAGGTCACCTGTTTTTTTTATTACTTCCATTAAAAATCCCCAGGATTAATTAGCCCATGCGACATTTTTTATTACTGTTTGAATAACTTTACGTGGGACAAAAATCTAAACTGTGTTGTGAACACTAAATTCGTCTGTGCATTACAAAATTATTCCGATGTGGCATTGAGAGGTAAATTCACATGAGCTGATTCTTTTATACGGGTAGGCTAATGTACTGTGTACAAGACTATTTTTTTTGTGACAACTGTGTACAGGATAGGACTGATTTTTTTTTCTCGACATTAATATAACACCAGTAATAGAAACAATCTGGATTGTAGTGTAAACAATGCGGATTGTATTGGGATGTAGTGAATTTGCACCTTAGTTTGCGTGAAATAATTATTTCCTTTGCTAATTGATATAACCAGTAATTAAGAAGTGCCACCATTCGGAAATATTTAGTTCACCTATCTCATGTAATAAAAAAATATTTGAAAAATATTGTGCATTATTCAATTATTTCTTAGAAATTGTATCCAAAATTCTTAAAAAAGATAGTCACTAGCCATTTTTATATTACTGGGTTAAATAGAAATTGTCATTGCTGGGACATTTTTTATTACCTATTGAATTAATTAGCGAATGAATTAATTACTTGTTCTATGTTAAGGTGTAAATTCACTACGTAACACTATATTAATTAATTTTTTATTACTAGTTGAACAACCTTTACTAGGTAACAAAATCCGACATGTCTTGTGCACAGTAAATTTGTTTTGTGTGAGCGTAACAAAATTATTCCACCATGGTCATGGAAGAGTTAAATTCACATGTGCGGGTTTTTTATAAACGAACTGGATAATTTACTTCTAACGGGACATGATTGAATTATTTTTCTCCTCAAGAATATAGCACCTGTAATATAAGAATGCAGATTATAAAAATTCTCATTGCTGGGACATTTTTTTAATTACTGATTGCATCAGGTAGCGAATGAATTAATTACTTGATGTATGTTAAGGTGTAAATACACTACCAAACACTATAGTTAGTAAAAAATTTATTACTGGTTGAATAAAATAAGATTAGAAAAATATTTTACTTCATACAATTATTACCTCGAATAGATTAGGATTTTAGTGGGATATAGTGAATTTGCACCATAGTTTGCGTGAAATAATTATTTCCTTTGCTAATTGACACGGTCAGTATTTAATATTATTCCAACCATTTAGAAAATATTAGTTCACATATCTCATGTAATAAAAAATATTTGAAAAATATTTTGCATTATACAATTATTACCCCGATTAGACCATTCGCTAAGTAATTATATCCAAAATTCTGTAAAAAAGATAATAACATGGTATATTTATAATATTGGTTGGTTTAATAAAAATTCTCATGACTGGGACATTTTTTGTTACTGTTTGCATCAATTAACGAATGAATTAATTACTTGACGTATGTTGAGGTGTAAATTCATTACCAAACACTATAGTTAGTAATTTTTTTAATTACTGATGCCGTAAATTCACATGTGCTGACTTTTTTTATAAACAAAGAGGATAATTTATTGCACTAGACATGGCTGAATTATTTTCTAGTCAAGAATATACTACCATTTAAAAAAATACGGATTATAGTGGGATTTCCTTTGCTAATTGGAAAATAATTATTTCCTTTGCATATTGATAAAACCAGTATTTAATAAACTTCCAACCAGAGGGAAAAATCATTTGTGCCTGGTTGGTTTGTATTACAGGTTGGTTTAATAAAAATTATCATGCATAAGAATTTTATTACTGATTGCATAAATTAGCTAATGAATTAATTGCTAGACGTATGTTAATGTGTAAATTTACCACCGAACACTATAGTTAGTAATTTGTTAATTAATGGTTAAAAAAGATCTTATAAATATTTTACATTCAACAAATATTTACTTGGTTAGACTATACGCTGAGTAATTGTATCCAAAATTCTGAAAAAATAATCACATGAAAGTTTTAAATTACTACTGGGTTAAATACAAATTCTCATTGCTAGGACAATTTTTATTACTGATTGCATCAATTAGTTATTGAATTAATTACTAGACGTATGTTAGTGTGTAAATTCACTACCAAACACTATAGCTAGTAATTTTTATTATGATTATAATTATTTTTTAGATAAATAATTCCCAACAGGTTCATGTAGGATGAACTTAGTGCGAACACATGGCAGATAACTACCCATGAATGTTCAGTTTTGATGATGAGTGATTGATCAACACGTGAGTGTTTCAGTTTGAGTGATTTGAACTAACCTCTTGCGAAAGCAAATGTGTGCTTGTCTATCGGCTTGTGGTGTGCAGGTACTATGCCTAGTGACAGTGGTCAATGACGTGGAGAAGGTCGAGTAGAGGCTTGCCGTGTCGATGGACTGAGAGCGGTGAAGGGCGGAAGCGGGGCTCGGACTGAGGGACCATGGGCGCCGGCGGACTAGCTGTGGTGGCTAGTGTCTACCACCGGCGAGTGCGAGAAGACATGGAGGTAGACGGAGTCGACCGAGTCAAAACGGCGGACGAGCGAGTCGAGCGGAGGCTCAGGGGACTCGGAGTCCGACCGGGCGAGGACAAGGTGGCTCGAGTCGAGCGGTTTGGTGGTTTGGGCCCCAAAACCATCGGAGGACGGTTTCCGAGTTTGGGCCTCAAAACTCGGGGTTCGGTAGTTGAGCCGAAAGCTACCGGTGACGGGTTTCCTGGGTTTGGGCCCCAAAACTTAGGCGGAGATTCCGAGGAAGCGGGGATGGCACGTGGCAGAATCCTGGAGGTTGCGTCGAGGCGACGGCAACTCCTGGCAGGAAGCGGGGCCGTCCATTCAAAATGCGGGAGATATTTTCCGGAGTTTGGACTGCAATGCTTAGGTTAGGTAGTTCACTCATGTATATAGGGGGGTCTTTGGGAAATAGCCAAAGCCCGATAAATAAGGGATGAAGGGGTATCCCTCATCCCATCTCTTGAACCCTAATCATTTGCCCCAACTCTCTCTCTCTCTCTAGTTCATGAGATCCCTAGATTGATTTCACCAACCTCTGTAAGAACTTGAGTTTGTTGCGAGGAATCGCAGGCCGTAACCTTCGTAAGCCATGGTGGCTTCGATTTCGTGATTGTGTCCCCGTTTTGCTTGCGTTCTTCGTGTTTTGCTTTTGCTCTCTCTTTTTCCTGAGATGATTTCTTTTTGTAGGGAGTAGCTTTGCGAAATCCGTTTGAACCAAGTTGTTCGTACTCGTGAGGAGCACCTTTACACCTAAAGAATTTTCCTAAAACCTCACGAGCACACAGATCGGACGTTTTCTTTGCGGTGTTCTTCGTTCTTGCCCGTTTTCCCTAAATCCTCGTTTCCCCTTGATTCTCACCAAATTGAGCGATGATTTCCTCGGGATAGCTCCTCCATAGCACTAGAAACATGCCTACCAAGTTGGGTTGCTAGTGGAGAACATTTGGTCGAGTTTTTGGGAAGATTTGGTGGAGAGAAAATCATTTTTCGCCTTTACTGCACGTTTGTTGGGGGCATTGGACGCTCCGAGGGTTTTGCGTCGGACGCTGGTGCGTGCTGACGTCAGCGTCTGTCGCTCGGCGTGTCTGCGTCTTTCGATTTGGCGTCGGACGCTCTTCAGAGTCCGTCACCCAGCGTACGTCGCGTCTTGTGCGTTGTGCAGTTTTTTTTATCTCGGGTAGGCCGACGGACGATCTTCACAGCGTCCGTCGCCTCGGTAGTTTCTCAGTCTCTGTCAGGCTCTCTGGAAGGCCGACGGACGCTCGCCTAAGCGTCCGTCGCCAGCGTCCGACGCCCTGCCCTGGAGCGTCCGTCGCGCTGTCTTCCAGCGTCCGTCGCCCTGCTGTCTAGCGTCCGGCGCCTGTCTTATGGGCTGTTTTGCTTGGGATTCTTGCCTCTTTCTCATAGGGGTTGAGAACTCATTCTTGGGGGTTTTCGATGAGTTTTCCTCCACTGCCGGTGAGCTTTCACTTGTTCGTTTTTCGTCTGAATCCCTGCTCGCGTTGCTCGGGGGAGTTTGAGCACCCATCAACTGGGTGTGTGTTTTTTGGAACAGTGGCTCGAATATTTCGAGAGAAATTTGAGGCTCCCATTCACCCCCCCCCTCTGGTCGCCGTTCTCAGTCCTTCAATTGGTATCAGAGCCGGTTAAGAATCATTCTACCTTACACGGTTCTTGATCCGCGAAGGCGACATGGAGCGAGGTGTTGGCAAACCTCCATTTTTCGATGGAACGAATTTCGTCTATTGGAAGGTGCGCATGTCCGCTTACCTTCAAGGGCTTGATTCGAAAATTTGGGAGATTTGTGAGAATGCGGACTATGTGGTTCTTGGTGCTCGAATCAATGAGCTACAAATCACGCAACATGCATCGAACGCAAGAGCCCGTAGCATCCTCTTCTCAAGTTTGTCTCCTCCTGAGTTTGAGCGGGTTTCGAGTCTCACTACGGCATGAGAGATCTGGCAAACACTTGTGCGATATCATGAGGGCAACCCTCAGATCAAGTCCAGACTCTTCGACACGTACCGTAGGGAGCACGAGAACTTCGTTCAGTTGGCCGGCGAATCTATTGACGGGATGTTCACTCGCTTCCAATCTATCGTCAACAAGATGCATGCTAATCGAGCCAACTTGCCTTATGATGATCATGAGATGGCTATCAAGCTTTTGCATGCTCTTGATCAGAAGGTGTGGGAGATGAAGGTGGATGTCATTCAGGAGTCACCGGGCTATGATGCCCTGACCGTGGACGAGCTGTTCAGCAAGCTCAAGTCCTCGGAGATTGACCACCAGACCCGGGCCAAGCTTGAGAACCCATCGAACCCATCCATGGCGTTGGTTTCCGGCCCCGGCGGTGTGTCTTCTTCTTCCTCTAACCCTTCACACTTTTCGTTCGCTTTGTCTTTGATGTCTGTAATAGAGGAACAAGTGGAGGCGCTTGGAGATGATGAGCTGGCCTTGGTCATCACTAAGTTCGCACGGTTTCACAACAACTATTTGAACCGATGACGTGGTGGCTCGGCCAAGGGGTGCTACCGTTGCGGTGATGAGGATCACTTCATCGCAAACTGCCCCAAGAAAGCTGCGGGTGACTTCACCAAGCGCAAGGAAAAGCGCGAGCACCGCTTCGAGGACAAGCACAAGGCCAAGGCCAGCTACAATAGGAGATCCTCAAAGAAGGTGATTGACAAGGTGAAGGCCAAGCACCGAGCCTTCCTCGCCTCCCTCAGCGACATTGATGCCTCCTCCGACAGAGGTTCTTCCTCGAGCGACGATGAGTCGAAGGGAGAGGTTGAGGACAAGCTTAACGGCCTCTGCTTCTACGCCGACGCCAAGCACGGTGGTTTTTGCACCATGGCGATTGAAGAAGGCAAGGTCGGGAAGCGCAAGGATGGCCCTGACTACGACTACGACTCCGACACACCCGAGGTATCACCCACCATCGAATCCCTCTCTCTCGTGCTTGAGTCTCTGAACGATACCTTGCTTAGTCAGGATGCTTTGCTCAAGCGTGCCACTTGTGAGAGGAACGAATTCAAGGCGAAGTAACTTAGCACGCTTCATGAGCTAGAGTTTGCTAAGGCACAAGTGGTGGTTACCGAGGAGGTGGAGTGTGATGCATGCGCCATTCACATGTCTGATCTTGTCACTCTCCAGGACAAGTATAGCACTCTACTCGAGGAGGTCAGTGAGCTGAAGGCTAGGTCTAGCTTACTTGGTGCGTGCAAGTCTTGCTTAGGCTTGCGTTCTGAGCTGGCATAGAAGGATGCTAGGATCGCTATGTTAGAGAAGGTCAGCTCAGATAGCACTAGAGAGTCGGATCGCTTTGAGGCTTTGGAGCTTGAGATCGCGTCGTGCAGACACGACAAGATGCGTACCGAGGAAGAAAACACATACCTTCGGTCCATCTTGAGCTGGGTGTCTTGCCGAGAGCCGCAGTTGGGGATGATGCTTAGCCAATGCAAAAGGGCTGGCAGCACGGGAGTAGGCTTTGCTATAGGTGGGAAGGACGATAGCTTGTTCGGTAAGATCGGTGAGTGCAGTGGTTTGAGTGAGAGTAATAAACCCATCACAACTCCCAAGCTTACCAAGATCACTCCACCTAAGCCTACCAACCCCTCTGAGTTTCCTGTGAGAGATGGTATGTTTGAAGAGCCACCCAAAACCACTCCACAGAAGCAAGTGTGGATTGCCAAACCGAACCATCTTTGCAACCCACTTGACACACTGTCAGACATCTCTAGTGATTCCCTTCCTAAGAAAGCTAGAGCCACCCAACCCAACAAGAGAGTGCCTACCAAGAGTGTGGTGAGGTACCATTGTGAGTATTGTGAGCGGGATGGGCACTTGGCTGAGTTTTGCTATAGGAGGAAGAGAGATGATCGGAGGCAGGTTGAGTTGGACAACCGGGACATGTACCACCCACGAGTTGGGGTGCGTGAACCGGAAGTTCAGAGGCGCACTTCTAGGCCTAGAGGTACAATGCCTAAAGGTGCTAGGCCTCAGGAGGCGAGACCACGTGGTGGTCATGCCCGGCGGGGTACCGGTCATGATCCATACAACTACGGGCCTCGTGGCGGTGGTTTTACTTCTCCCTTCGTTAGCGGACCATGTTTTCTCTATCGTGGTGATCGCTATTCCCCCGCGGGGCAGGAGATGTTTGGTTTTTCTGCTAACCCATTTTTTGGGCAAGTGGGACAACACTGGTATCCTTCACAGTTTACTAACCCCAGTGTTGGTCCGTTTGCTCAGCCTATGTATTTTTATTGATGTTGGAAGGAGGACTGGAGGAGACTTGGCTTGTGGATTCTGGATGCTCACGTCATATGATCGGAAGTGCCAAGTGGTTCTCCAGCCTCGACCCCGTGCGCCACACCGAGTACATCACATTCGGGGACAAGAGTAAAGGTAAGGTTGTCTCCCGGGGGTCCATCCGAGTCAATTCGTCTTTTGTCCTCAAGGATGTTGCTTTGGTTGCGAATTTGCATTTTAATCTTCTCTCGGTTTCGCAACTCCTTGAAGACGGTTTTGAAGTGAGCTTTAAGCCAAACTTGTCTCGGATTTTGGACTCTCGTGGTGATCTTGTTTGCCGAATTTTGCCTTTCGGGAAGGTTTTTCGTGTGGATTTTTCTATCTCTTCCGGACCTTCTCGTTGTCTTCTTGTCGGTTCTTCTTCCGAGCTTTGGAAGTGGCATAGGAGATTGGGACATTTGAGTTTTGACTTGCTTGCAAGGCTTAGCTCAATGGACCTTATCCAAGGATTGCCAAAGCTAAAGTTCGAGAAGGATTTGGTTTGCCAGCCTTGCAGACATGGCAAGATGGTTGCTACTTCCCATCCTCCCGTAACTCAAATTATGACCTCACAACCCGGCGAGTTCTTACACATGGACACAGTTGGTCCAGCTCGGGTTAGGTCGGAAGGAGGGAAGTGGTATGTTGTTGTAGTCGTTGATGACTACTCGAGGTACTCTTGGGTGTTCTTTTTGGAGAGTAAGGATGAGGCTTTTCCACTTGTTCGAGATTGCAAAATGAGCTACCTAAGAATTCAAGAATTCAAGAATACTCAATTTGCAACTCTTTGCTCTTCTTTGGGTCTCGATCACCAGTTTTCCTCACCTCACACTCCCCAGCAGAACGGTGTTGTTGAGCGCAAGAATCAGACCCTTGTTGAGATGGCCAGGACGATGCTCGATGAGCATAGGACTCCTAGGCGGTATTGGGCCGAAGCACTCAGTTCTGCTTGCTATGTTTCCAATCACATTTTTCTCCGAGCTTTCAAGAAAAAGACCTCTTATGAGCTGCGATTTGGGAGACCACCCAAGGTAAGTCACCTACGGGTGTTTGGGTGCAAGTGTTTCATCCTCAAAAAGAGCGGTAAGTTGGATAAATTTGAATCACGGTCTTCTGACGATATCTTTCTTGGTTATTCTACTCACTCTCGTGCTTATCATGCACTTAACCTAGAAACTAACCAAGTGATGGAGACTTGTGAGATTACATTCGATGAAACTATGCCCTGTGTTTCCACTACTTTTGAGCTTGCAGGTGATGATGAGGTGAACATAAGCATTTTTGTGGAGGAGGAGCAGGATGATGCCGATTGGGGTGATCCCGAGCCAACTCCACTGGCTGCCCCCGTCGACCCTGCGACATCCACTTCGGCTCACGGTCCCGATCCGACTACTTCCTCTACATGGGGGTCGTTCGAGCAGCTTCCTCAGTCGGTGCCCGTTGCACCTGAGGGAGCTCCAGCTTTTTTCGAGGGGGAGGCCACTTCGTCCAGGCAGGCTCCCCGCCACATCCAGCGACAGCATCCGTTGGAGAACATCATCGGTGACATTAACCGTCGAGTCACACGGTCCAGGTCCTATATCTCTCACTTTGCTCATTTGGCTTTTGTCGCTTCTTTTGAGCCCCGAGATGTTGGACACGCTTTGATGGATCCGGATTGGGTTAATGCCATGCATGAGGAGTTAGAAAATTTTGAGCGAAACCGCGTTTGGGTCTTAATTCCTCCACCACCTAGTTGCCACCCCATAGGTACCAAATGGGTTTTCAAAAACAAACAAAGTGAGGATGGGGTGGTAGTGCGCAACAAGGCTAGGTTGGTAGCTCAAGGCTTTTGTCAAAAGGAGGGAATAGACTATGAGGAAACCTTTGCTCCCGTAGCTCGTTTGGAAGCCATTAGAATCCTTCTAGATTTTGCGGCTTCTAAGGGTTTTAAACTTTTTCAAATGGACGTTAAAAGTGCTTTCTTAAACGGCTACATAGAGGAGGAAGTTTATGTTAAACAACCTCCCGGTTTTGAAAATCCCAAGTTTCCAAACCATGTTTTTAAACTTCACAAAGCTCTGTATGGTTTGAAACAAGCAACTAGAGCATGGTATGATAGGCTAAAAACCTTTTTTCTTGCTAAGGGTTTTAAAATGGGATCGGTAGATAAGACGTTGTTTCTCCTCAAGCAAGGCAAAAACACTCTCCTTGTCCAAATTTACGTGGATGATATCATCTTTGGTGGTTCTTCTCATGCTCTTGTTGCCAAGTTTACAGATCTTATGAGTAGGGAATTTGAGATGAGCATGATGGGAGAGTTGACCTTCTTTCTCGGGTTGCAAATCAAGCAAATCCGGGAAGGGACGTTTGTGCACCAAGGCAAGTACACAAAGGATATCTTGAAGAAGTTTGACATGGGCGAGGCAAAGCCCCTCTCGACGCCCATGTCGACCACGACTGCCTTGGATGCGGATGGGGAAGGAGAAGCGGTGGATCAGACGGAGTACCAAAGCATGATCGGATCGCTTCTGTACTTGACGGCGACTCGGCCGGACATTCAGTTCGTCGTCTGCTTGTGTGCATGCTTTCAGGCGTCCCCACGGACTTCGCACAAGCAGGCGGTGAAACGCATCATGAGGTACTTGCGCTTCACTCCTGAGTTTGGTTTGTGGTTTTCCGCCTCTTCCTCTCTTGGTCTTTGTGGTTATTCAGATGCGGATTTTGCCGGTTGTCGTCTTGATCGGAAGTCTACTTTAGGGACTCGCCAGTTTCTCAGGTCTTCTCTTGTGTCTTGGTCTTCTCGCAAACAGTCTAGCGTGGCACAGTCGACGTGCGAAGCTGCGTACGTTGCCGCTACTAGCTGTTGCTCTCAGTTGCTTTGGATGATTGCGACTTTGAAGGATTTTGGTCTTGAGCTTACTAAAGTGCCTCTGCTGTGTGATAGCACGAGTGCCATTAGTGTGGCCAAAAACCCTGTGCTTCATTCTAAGACCAAGCACATTGATGTTCGATTTCATTTTTTGAGAGATCACTATGAGAAGGGCGACATTGACCTCCGGCATGTCGATACCCAAAACCAGCTTGCGGATATTCTCACTAAACCTCTCGATCAAGCTGCGTTTTCTCGCCTTCGGGGTGAGTAGGGTGTTTGCTTTCCTTTTTTAGTTGAGGGAAGTTCTTTGTGTTTCATAGTTCTTTTTGGTTCTTGTTTGACTTTTCTTTTTCTTTCTTTTGGTGTGTTTAGATTTCAATTGGTGTCATTGCATTTTGCATCTCATTTGCATTTGTGACATAGTTCATTTTGAGCTTCATACTTATAGCCGATATAATGAATCTATGCTTTGTTTGAGGTGTTTTATGTGTCTATGGTGTTGCCTAACTTAGACTCTCTTTGATCTCTTGATATGCAATAGAGCTAAGTTAGAAGAGCTTTAAAACTGAACTTAATTCCCCATGTCACCTATGAAATGGCACTAGCATGTGTAGGCTTTTGAAGATTCTTCTTGGCTGCCTTGTATATAGCTTGTAACTATGGCCCTTCATTGTTTCATTCACTTCCATTGAGCACCATGCTTGAAATTGATCTAAAATGAAATTGCTCTCTGAATTGTGTATTAGAAAGATCGAGTTGGGTTTGCATTGTGAGCACTTCACCGTGTGTTCGAGACTGCTTCCCATATGGGTTGATACTTGAGCGGTGTCGTGTATGACCAAAACCGGTGTGTTAAGTCCTTTGACTTCGCCCGGTTGGTAAGTAGTGGCATCACTTTGCTTCCAACCACTCGCATACAACTTAAATGTGCCTAAAACTGAAATTTGGCTACAAAACTCTAAAATTTGAAAAATTCATTCAGTTGGGTTATTGGCTTGTTGTATAAACTTTGCTAGGGATAGTTTTACCTCCTATACATAAGATTGCTTTGAGATAGGTCCTATCTTGTTTGCCATGTCTAGTTGTCTCTAGGAGGTGATACCCATTCCTTGCTCACACATGTAATGCTCTCTAAAATAGTTTCTAAAGTGATCTTTAGCTCAACCTGAGTCTTAGTTGGGCACGTAGAGCTTTTCCTATTCTCACAGGATCACATCACTTAGAGCATCCTTTCATTGTCTTAGCTCTATGTATGAAGCTTGTTGCACTCATTTTGCATATCATGGCATTTGTGACCGGTTCTTGAGTTTTGAGTTTTGATGAGATTCATGTGTCAACAAGGGGGGGGGGAGAGATGTGCATTTCACTTCATCTACACTTAAGGGGGAGAGTTGTGCATCGTGGGAAGAAAGCATGGGGGAAAGATATGTGGTCAAGGGGGAGAAAATGTGCTCTTTGTGAAAATCTTTGCTTCTTTGACTCTTTTCATCCTTCTTGGTATCTTGAGTGTGCTTTCGCCCAGGGGGAGCTTTTGCTAGATGTGTTGAGCCTTTGCCTCTTTTGGAGGGTTTAGCTTGTGTTTTGGCTCCGACAGGTTTCGATTGGCTTCTTGAGCTTTATGCGCTTCAATTGGTTTCTTTGAGCTTCTCTTGTTGCTTCTTTTGGTACTCTGAGTTTTGAGAGCTGTGATTGGTATCTTGCTTTGCTAGCGGTGTTGAGCCCTTTTTCTGCCTCTTCTTGAGGGCTAGTTTCATTTTGCTTGGTTGCGTTGAGCCGTTGCCCATGTCTTTGGGAACCAAGTTTTGGATGCGTTTTGCTTCTCTCAAGTGACCTCGTTTTGGCTTTCTTAGCTTTTGGTCATTTGGAGAGCTTTACCTTGTGGCTCAAATCTGAAATGCACTTGTGTTGACAATGCACTCATCAAGGGGGAGATTGCGAACACATGGTAGATAAGTACCCATGAATGTTCAGTTTTGATGATGAGTGATTGATCAACACGTGAGTGTTTCAGTTTGAGTGGTTTGAACTAACCTCTTGCGAAAGCAAATGTGTGCCTGTTTATCGGCTTGTGGTGTGCAGGTACTATGCCTAGTGACAGTGGTCAATGGCGTGGAGAAGGTCGAGTAGAGGCTTGCCGTGCCGATGGACTGAGAGCGGTGAAGGGAGAAAGCGGGGCTCGGACTGAGGGACCATAGGCGCCGACGGACTAGCTGTGGTGGCTATTGATGAGGACATCACCGGCTTAGATATGACCATGTCAACCACTTCTATACCAAAGGTGAAACCATTCTATATGAGGTTTATCATTGTTACATTTGATGAATGGGTGTTGCACTATGAAGTGTGTATGTTTTCATTTTCAGAATTGCTTACATGGATCAAGGAAGGGTTAGATTGCATATGGAAAGCATGGATGGTCAATGAAGTTGATTGGGGACCAAATCTAAGTGTTCCTAACGTTCTCCACCAGGCCACCACGTCATATTGGATCCAAGGAAACAAAGAGTCCAAGTCCAACACGTTTTGGAAAGTTCAATTCGGACTGCAGAAGAGTCCAAACTTGCGACGGTTGCCACGACTTCATACGGACTCCGATTGGGACGTTATAGGACTTTTTGGAAAGCTTATCAAGTCTACTTTCCAATGGGTCCGGACTCATACCTATATCCTATCAGATGCGTGCGCAGTAGACAATTTAATACCGAGATCTTTTCTGCCAACGGTGCTGCGTCACCCTATTTTGGGCCGATGGCCCGTGTATCAAGTTGAGTCCATTAGGGACTCATCCTAGGGTTGTAGGACGACACTAGGACCCTTGTGGTCGTCCTCCCTCCTCCTTATATCCCGCTAGAGCCGCGACAAACAGATTGGGTTTTGTTTAGATGAAAGTTTAGCTGCTGCTACTTCCTTGTAGACGCGTGTGTCGACTAGACCATCCGTTCTACTTGATTCGGAACCCCACCTTCATGTGTATCACATCTGATCTTTCATCTCTTATTTGCAATTGAGTGCTTGTTCTACTTGTTCTTGCTTGTTCTTCGATTGCTTGCAGGAATAACCCTAGTGGTTTGGTTGGTTGTGATCCGCAAGATCGTGAGCAACCGCTGGATTTGGTGTATCGATCGCTAAGGCGCAGCGTCCTTGGATGGTTGTAGTCGGATCGTGAACGTCTCTCCAGTCAAATCGTAGTTATCAATCTCCATCGAATGATCGGGACATCCATACCCTCATCAAGTGGTATTCAGAGCAAGGTTTCATCGGTGAGAGATTTCAGTTTGCTTTTAATTTCCTAAAGTCCAGAAAAAGCCAACAAAAAATAGTAATTCGTTTGCCATAATCCCATAGACCTTTTGAGCCTTTTACTAGTATTACTTAGTACGAGCTTGTTGAGTTTGGTTTACATCGGTTGAGTCGTGTTGCTGGTCTTAGGGTTAGGCTTTTAGAGTTTCGAGTTCTTGTCACGTTTTGGTCACTATATCCGCTGCATTTACCATCACCATATACATCTCCACTACATCATATATTTTTCCTTTGCAATTATTGCTACCATATATATCTTTGCTGCACCATATCCATCCACCCTATTTTTTTTCTCATCAAGAAGATCTGATTTAGGCACACAAAAAATCAGGATTGCTAGTTCTATTCTTGTTCGAGAAACACATTGTCAATTGCTTTTGTTGAAATCTGATTTGTCAAGTTTCAGATTTGTTCTAGTTGAGGAGAGTTAAAGAAAAGATATTTGAGGAGAGTTAAAGAAAAGAAAAAAAAATCAGAAAGAAAAAGAAAAGAAAAGAGCATAACAGAAAAGAAAAACAAAGAGAAAGAGAAAAGAAACAAAAGAAGAGAAAAGAAAAAAAAGAAGAGAGGAGGAAAAGAAAGGGAGTGTTTTGCTTGCTGTTTTTGTGCCTTTTCCTGCTGTACTGTGACTTCGTTTGTGTCTAGGCTCGCGTCTCTAGCACGGTCTAGCCTAGGACCAGCACGGTACCTCCGTTGAACAATTTCTCAACTTGCTTTTGTGACTAATGTGGTGCTAGTACTTCCTTGCATATTATTTTTTAGCCCTCCTATAGCTCCACATATCCAGATACAGCTTGACAGGTGTTGTTGCTACGGTGTCGATACACTACATCCAAGGTTTCCGACTTGCTGGTTGTTGCAACCCCCTGTTTTGCTGGGTAAGAACTTGTAAGAATTTGTTTGATCGAGTTTAGAGTGAGAGAATTACAGCAACCACATCCTACTAGTTGATAGGAACATAAATACTATTGTGTATGTTTCTTGTTTTGTTCTAATCATGACAGGAATCTACATGGAAATTGGAGATGATCAGATTGTCTATTCCAATCACTTTGCTAGGGGTGTGACAAGTGATAACCATGCTACTCATGAGGTATGTGATCTTTGGTTTGATAAAATAAAATCTGCAGTACCTTCTTTTGAAGGAAACTATGATCCTCATGCATATATTGAATGGGAGCTACATGTAGATAAGGAATTTAAAAAATATAATCTGTCTGAAAAACAAAAGGTTAGCATTGCTTCAAGTGTTCTTATCAACTATGCTTTAACTGAGTGGAAACACCTTTGTAGATTTGATAAAGCTCCTCAATCATGGAAAGATATGAAAAGACATTTTAGAGATGTTTTTGTTCCTAGCTATTATTCTGATATTTTGTATGGCAAATTGCAATCTATAAAACAAGAAAACAAAACTATAGCAGAATACTTAGATAGACTGAAATTATGTTTGCTACGTTGTGGCTTTGAAGAAAACGATGAGTTTCTAGAACATAGATTTTTGCAAGGTCTTAATGTGCAAATTCAGAATATCCTTGTTGATAAACATTATAAGACTTTTGGTGAGTTGTTTGATCTTGCTTGTGAATTTGAAATAACTCTAAAAACAGATCTCACAAATACTATAGAAGCATATGTCTCTCCTATTACTAACAATTTGCAGCAAGGGGATGCCAATATACCAATGGGCATTGATCAATCTGAGATTAGAGGTGACACATTAAAGGAGAGCATGAATCTAGCTGCAAAAACACCATTTGCGAAGAGCATCAAAGGTAAGTTAGATGGTTGTAACATAAATCAAGGTGAGCATGCTTTAGTTGAACTGCATTTGTCCACTAATCTTGATATCCTTGATCAACCAATAGTGGAGCCCATCGCTGATTTTCCTTTGTCACACTTTCATATGCTTGATATTCCATGTGACAAAGAAGAGTTGTGTGATAATGAATTACTTATATCCATACCACAACTACCAAATAAAGCTAAAAATTCTAAATCAATGAGTGCTGAATTCCAACATATTGTTCATATTGTAAATGAAAAAGAAGAAGCTCAATTGTTGTCATCTTTACATACAATAGGGTACATTGAGTTTGATGATCTTTGTGAGCTTAGCTATTTGCAGAATAAATTTATTGGTAGATTTGAATTGCCATGTTCTTCTAATGTTAGTTTCCATGCTATTGGAAAATATAATTGTAAAGAGGAGTATATGGTACATCGAATTTACATTTGCTTAGTTCTGCAATCTTCTTTTATTGTGAAAAGATGTGATCAATTAGAAGTATACAATAACAATAACCATGCCATGTCAAGCTTCCCTAGTTTTATTTCAAAGAAACAGGATAACTATCAAGAATGGGAGTATGGTTTGCTTGTCTCTACAACACATCCTCCGACAGTGGTCAAACCGAGGACGGTTTGCTGTCAAGAAAGGGAGAATGATGAGGACATCACCGGCTTAGATATGACCATGTCAACCACTTCTATACCAAAGGTGAAACCATTCTATATGAGGTTTATCATTGTTACATTTGATGAATGGGTGTTGCACTATGAAGTGTGTATGTTTTCATTTTCAGAATTGCTTACATGGATCAAGGAAGGGTTAGATTGCATATGGAAAGCATGGATGGTCAATGAAGTTGATTGGGGACCAAATCTAAGTGTTCCTAACGTTCTCCACCAGGCCACCACGTCATATTGGATCCAAGGAAACAAAGAGTCCAAGTCCAACACGTTTTGGAAAGTTCAATTCGGACTGCAGAAGAGTCCAAACTTGCGACGGTTGCCACGACTTCATACGGACTCCGATTGGGACGTTATAGGACTTTTTGGAAAGCTTATCAAGTCTACTTTCCAATGGGTCCGGACTCATACCTATATCCTATCAGATGCGTGCGCAGTAGACAATTTAATACCGAGATCTTTTCTGCCAACGGTGCTGCGTCACCCTATTTTGGGCCGATGGCCCGTGTATCAAGTTGAGTCCATTAGGGACTCATCCTAGGGTTGTAGGACGACACTAGGACCCTTGTGGTCGTCCTCCCTCCTCCTTATATCCCGCTAGAGCCGCGACAAACAGATTGGGTTTTGTTTAGATGAAAGTTTAGCTGCTGCTACTTCCTTGTAGACGCGTGTGTCGACTAGACCATCCGTTCTACTTGATTCGGAACCCCACCTTCATGTGTATCACATCTGATCTTTCATCTCTTATTTGCAATTGAGTGCTTGTTCTACTTGTTCTTGCTTGTTCTTCGATTGCTTGCAGGAATAACCCTAGTGGTTTGGTTGGTTGTGATCCGCAAGATCGTGAGCAACCGCTGGATTTGGTGTATCGATCGCTAAGGCGCAGCGTCCTTGGATGGTTGTAGTCGGATCGTGAACGTCTCTCCAGTCAAATCGTAGTTATCAATCTCCATCGAATGATCGGGACATCCATGCTTTCCATATGCAATCTAACCCTTCCTTGATCCATGTAAGCAATTCTGAAAATGAAAACATACACACTTCATAGTGCAACACCCATTCATCAAATGTAACAATGATAAACCTCATATAGAATGGTTTCACCTTTGGTATAGAAGTGGTTGACATGGTCATATCTAAGCCGGTGATGTCCTCATCACAACCGCTGGATTTGGTGTATCGATCGCTAAGGCGCAGCGTCCTTGGATGGTTGTAGTCGGATCGTGAACGTCTCTCCAGTCAAATCGTAGTTATCAATCTCCATCGAATGATCGGGACATCCATACCCTCATCAGCTATGTCTGGCACCGGCGAGTGCGAGAAGACATCGAGGTAGACCGAGTCGACCGAGTCAAAACGGCAGACGAGCGAGTCGAGCGGAGGCTCAGGGGACTCGGAGTCCGACCGGGCGAGGACAAGGTGGCTCGAGTCGAGCGGTTTGGTGGTTTGGGCCGCAAAACCATCGGAGGACGGTTTCCGAGTTTGGGCTTCAAAACTCGGGGTTCGATAGTTGAGCCGAAAGCTACCGGTGACGGTTTTTGCGGGTTTGGGCCTCAAAACCTGGGCGGAGCTTCCGAGGAAGCGAGGATGGCACGTGGCGGAATCCTGGAGGTTGCGTCGAGGCGACAGTAACTCCTGGCAGGAAGCGGGGCCGTCCATTCAAAATGAGGAAGATATTTTTCGGAGCTTGGACTGCAATGCTTAGGCTAGGTAGTTCACTCATGTATCTAGGGGGGTCTTTGGGAAATAGCCAAAGCTCGATAAATAAGGGGTGAAGGGGTATCCCTCATCCCATCTCTTGAACCCTAATCATTTGCCCCAACTCTCTCTCTCTAGTTCATGAGATCCCTAGGTTGATTTTACCAACCTCTGTAAGAACTTGAGTTTGTTGCGAGGAATCAGAGGCCGTAACCTTTGTAAGCTATGGTGGCTTCGATTTCGTGATTGTGTCCCCGTTTGCTTGTGTTCTTCGCGTTTTGCTTTTGCTCTCTCTTTTTCCCGAGATGATTTCTCTTTGTAGGGAGTAGCTTTGCGAAATCCGTTTGAACCAAGTTGTTCGTACTCGTGAGGAGCATCTTTGCACCGAAGGAATTTTCCTAAAACCTCACGAGCACACAGATCGGACGTTTTCTTTGCGGTGTTCTTCGTTCTTGCCCGTTTCCCCCCCAAATTCTCGTTTCCCCTTGATTCTCACTAAATTGAGCGATGATTTCCTCGGGATAGCTCCTCCATGGCACTAGAAACATGTCTACCAAGTTGGGTTTCTAGTGGAGAATATTTGGTCGAGTTTTTGGGAAGATTTGGTGGAGAGAAAATCGTTTTTCGTCTTTACTGCACGTTTGTCGGGGGCGTCGGACGCTCCGAGGGTTTTGCGTCGGACGCTGGTGCATGCTGACGTCATCGTCCGTCGCTCGGCGTGTCTGCGTCTTTCGATTTGGCGTCGGACGCTCTTCAGAGTTCGTCGCGTCTTGTGCACTGTGCAATTTTGTTTTGATCTCGGGTAGGCCGACGGACGATCTTCACAGCGTCCGTCGCCGACCGTCCGTCGCCTCGGTAGTTTCTTAGTCTCTGTCAGGCTCTCTGGAAGGCCGACGGACGCTCGCCTAAGCGTCCGACGCCCTGCCCTGGGGCGTCCGTCGCGCTGTCTTCCAGCGTCCGTCGCCCTGCTGTCTAGCGTCCGGCGCCTGTCTTTTGGGCTATTTTGCTTGGTATTCTTGTCTCTTTCTCATAAGGGTTGAAAACTCATTTTTGGGGTTTCCGGTGAGTTTTCCTCCACTGCTGGTGAGCTTTCACTTGTTCATTTTTCGTCTGAATTCCTGCTCGCATTGCTCGGGGGAGTTTGAGCACCCATCAACTGGTGTGTGTTTTTGTGGAAGAGTGGTCCGAATATTTCGAGAGAAATTTGAAGTTCCCATTCACCCTCTCTGGTCGTCGTTCTCGGTCCTTCAATCTTGTTATTGTGACGTCCGATCTGTAGGACTGTAGATAAGAATAATGCAATCATAAAAAATCTAAAAAAATGACTCCGTTGATTGTGGTCAACGAAATTATCGCGGGGACAAATAATCAAAGGTTCAATAGAAAAAATGAAAACATTAAACATCTGAATAATGTCGCTCATGTTCAAAACTTTCCCTCGTCAATCTGTACAAAAACTCTAGAAAATATAAAAATATTAAACATCGGAATACTGAATAATGTCACGCACGTTAAAAAACAATATACATCTGAATATATAATGTTACTCACGTCCATCACTTCCTAAAAAAATCAACCAAATTCATTAAAAAAATCCAACGACAGTTGAAGCTCCTGAGATCCCACACATTTGTACAAACGTTCGACCAAATTCATTAACAAACATCCAATACAACATCCATCATCTAACTCCTAAGATAGAGTAGAGAGCACCATGCTTCTCGGTTGGCCACCATGAGGCTTGATCTTCGTTGACCCCGGCCAGAACGGAGGAATAGGCACTAGAGCTTCAAGAGGAGACACTGCAAGATCCAGGTAACAGAGATGCAAGCACGTATGCCACACTCACCAGTGGGGAAGACGAGGACATCATACCTGATGAAGCAGAGACGCGAAGGCGTGAGGGGCGACGTCCACCTCCATGTCGAGTGATTGGAATGGTCGCCGCCACATCTCGATCCATCGGGATGGCCATGCACGCCGCCGCCTCTAGAACCGCCGGGATGGCCATGGGATGCCGCTGCCGGATGCATGGGAGAGACCTTGCCGCCGCCACCGACGACTCCATTTGCTGGGGCCGAGCGACGCCAACCCAATGCCGCTGATGTCGTCGCCATGTGCTCCGCCTCCCTTCGTCTCCCTCGGCTCTCTACCACTGCATGCTCTGCACGGGTGGCGATGGAGATCTTGCGACAAGCAGCTCGGGTGCGCCGACGCAGGCAGGGAGCCCGAGGATGCGACGGTGCTGAGGCTGAGAGGGCGAAGTCGAATCCGTCCCTCCGCCTTACCATTGCAGCCTGTGCAAGTGACATCCACCTCATCGCCACTGCCGCGCCTTTGGTGTCCGTCGATGCATCGCCACGCTCAACATTTTGATCTGTTTTGGGGAAGAAGAATAAGAAGTGTATATGGAACCTGAGAGGATTTTGACGCGTAGATTCTCCGTGCCGTTCATCCTCTTGTCCTCGCCTCGCTCACAAGCCAAGCACCGGGAAGCCGAGCCCGTCGCCACGGAGCTACGCCGGACGGCCCAACGCTCACGCCTCGAGCTGCCGTAGCGCCGGCCACCCCCACGGCAGTGCCGCTGTCGTCCGGCCAGCAACGCGTTCGACCAGCACCGCAGTTGCCAAGGTCCCTCCGCTGGCTCTCAAGATCGTCGCCGCCGCCATGAGCCCCTGCTCATGGGCTGGGTAAATAAATAATTAATCGGCAAACGCTGGATTAACGCAGCCTTTATGGGCGGGCAGAATAAAAAAAAAATGAATGCGTATATTACGGACCCGAGGACTACAGAAAACATACCTATTATTCCAGTTTGTGCATAGAGTAATAAACAAATAGAAGGATACTAGTAGCATTAATTATTGTAATTATTGATTTGTCGCCGGAGGTAAGAGGTGCTCTGCCGTGGTGCTGAATATTATTTGAAGCCCAGACTGTAAAATAGTATATATATATATATATATATATATAATATATATATATATATATATATATATATATATATAGAGGAATGTCACGAAAGGACATGATTGTTCCCAAAGAACACGTCTTTTTTTAGGACTAAACTACAGTTGGATGAGATGACTTCGTGAAGAGACGTCTATTTGTGAAAATAGATGTCTAGTCGTGTTGTTTCACAACAAGTACTGTGGTTTCACACTCGTCAAGCAGCGGACGTGGTGTCCCCCTAGCCCCAACCAGGGTTCACGGAACCGTTCGGTTACCGCGGTTACCGAACTTACTGCCCACCACCGGTTCGGATTCGGTACCGGTTTAAATTTAAATTTCAAATTTGAATTTAAAAAAATAGAAAATGCTAAAAAAATTCCTAAAAATAGTTCATGATTTATAGAGTTGAATG
>CM039124.1:22739597-22817323 GCA_022036555.1 Microstegium vimineum | reverse complement strand
GAAAACCCCAAAACCCCTAAACATGAGTTTTGGGTCAAATGGGATGATTGGGTGTGTCCGTTGCAAAAAAACCAACTGCCAATATTTTCGTATCAAACGTGGCCAGAATGGCCTTCCCTGGCCGATTTTTCGCACCACTTTTCGTGCCGGAACCAAAACCCGAAAAACCGCGCTAAACATGATTTTTGGTCAAATGGGATGAATGGGTGTGTCCGTTGCGAAAAAACCAACTGCAAATATTTTCGTATCAAACGTGGGCCAGAAATGGCCTTCCCTGCCGATTTTGCACCACTTTTCGTTGCCGGAACCGAAACCCCGAAAACCGCGCTAAACATGAGTTTTGGTCAAATGGGGATGATTGGGTGTGTCCGTTGCGAAAAACCACTGCAAATATTTTCGTATCAAACGGGGTTTCAGAATGGCCTTCCCTGGCCGATTTTTGCACCATTTTTCGTGCCGGAACCGAAACCCCGAAAACCGCGCTAAACCATGAGTTTTGTGTCAAATGGGGATGATTTGGGTGTGTCCGTTGCGAAAAAACCAACTGCAAATATTTTCGTATCAAACGTGGCCAGAATGGCCTTCCCTGGCCGATTTTTGCACCATTTTTCGTTGCCGAACCGAAACCCCGAAAACCGCGCAAACATGAGTTTTGGGTCAAATGGGGATGATTGGGTGTGGTCTGTTGCAAAAAAACCAACTGCAAATATTTTCGTATCAAACGTGGGAGAATGGCTTCCCTACAGATTTTTCCCATTTTCGTTCAGAACGAAAACCCAAAACCCGCGCTAAACATGAGTTTGGGTCAAATGGGGATGATTGGGTTGTCCGTTGCGAAAAAACCAACTGCAATATTTTCGTATCAAACGTGGTGAGTAGAATGGCCTTCCCTGACAGATTTTCGCACCATTTTTCGTTCAGGAACAAAAACCCCAACCCGCTAAACATGAGATTTGGGTCAAAATGGGGATGATTGGGTGGTTCCGTTGCGAAAAAAACCAACTGCAAGTATTTCGTATCAAACGTGGCCAGCAATGGCATTCCCTCCGATTTTAACACATTTTTCGTTCCGGAACAAAAACCCCAAAACTACGCTAAACATGAGTTTTGTGGTCAAATGGGGATGATTGGGTGTGTCGTTGCGAAAAAACCAACTGCAAATATTTTCGTATCAAACTGGTCAGAATGGCCTTCCCTGGCCGATTTTTGCACCACTTTTCGTGCCGCAACCGAAAACCCGAAAACCGCGCTAAACATTGTTTTGTGTCAAATGGGCATGATTGGGTGTGTTCCGTTGCGAAAAAACCAACTGCAAGTATTTTCGTATCAAACAGGCCAGAATAGCCTTGCCTGGCCGATTTTTGCACCACTTTTCGTGCCGGAACCGAAACCCCGAAAACCGCGCTAAACATGAGTTTTGTATCAAATGGGGATGATTGGTGTGTCCGTTGCGAAAAAACCAACTCAAATATTTTCGTATCAAACGTGGTCAGAATGGCCTTCCCTGGCGATTTTTGCACCATTTTTCGTTGCCGGAACGAAAACCCAAAAACCGCGCTAAACATGAGTTTTGGTAAATGGGGATGATTGGGTGTGTCCGTTTGCGAAAAAAACCAACTGCAAATATTTTCGTATCAAACGTGTGGTTAGAATGGCCTTCCCTACCGATTTTTGCACCACTTTTCGTTCCAGAACCAAACCCCGAAAACCGCGCTAAACATGAGATTTTGGGTCAAATGGGGATGATTGGGTGTGTCCGTTGCGAAAAAACCAACTGCAAGTATTTTCGTATAAACGTGGCAGAATGGCTTCCCTGACAGATTTTCATCCATTTTTCGTTCCGGAACAAAAACCCCAAAACCCGCTAAACATGAGATTTTGGTCAAATGGGGATGATTGGGTGTGTCCGTTGCGAAAAAACCAACTGCAAGTATTTTCGTATCAAACGTGGCCAGAATGGCATTCCCTGACAGATTTTCATCCCATTTTTCGTTCCGGAACAAAAAAACCCCAAAACCTCGCTAAACATGATGTTTTGTGTCAAATGGGGACGATTGGGTGTGTCTGTTGCAAAAAAACCAACTGCAAGTATTTTCGTATCAAACGTGGCAGAATGGCATTCCCTGACAGATTTTCATCCATTTTTCGTTCCGAACGAAAATCCGAAAACCCGCTAAACATGAGTTTTGTGTCAAATGGGGATGATTGGGTGTGTCCGTTGTGAAAAAACCAACTGCAATATTTTCGTATCAAACGTGGCCCAGAATGGCATTCCCTGACAGATTTTCATCCCATTTTTTGTTCCGGAACAAAAACCCCAAAACCTCGCTAAACATGAGATTTGGGTAAAATGGGGATGATTGGGTGCGTCCGTTGCGAAAAAAACCAACTGCAAGTATTTTCGTATCAAACGTGGCCAGAATGGCATTCCCTTACAGATTTTCAACCCATTTTTCGTTCCGAACAAAAAACCCCAAAACCTCGCTAAACATGAGTTTTGTGTCAAATGGGGATGATTGGGTGTGTCCGTTGCGAAAAAACCAACTGCAATATTTTGTATCAAACGTGGTCAGAATGGCCTTCCCTAGCCGATTTTTGCACCACTTTTCGTTCGCGAACCGAAACCCGAAAACCGCGCTAAACATGAGTTTTGGGTCAAATGGGCATGATTGGGTGTGTCCGTTGCGAAAAAACCAACTGCAAGTATTTTCGTATCAAACTGTGCCAGAATAGCTTCCTGCGATTTTGCACCATTTTCGTTCCGGAACAAAAACCCCGAACCCGCTAAACATGAGTTTTGGTCAAATGGGGATGATTGGGTGTGTCCGTTGCAAAAAAACCAACTGCAATATTTTCGTATCAAACGTGAGATGGCCTCCTGGCGATTTTTGCACCATTTTCGTTCCGGAACCGAAAACCCAAAAACCGCGCTAAACATGAGTTTTTGTCAAAATGGGATGATTGGGTGTGTCCGTTGCGAAAAAACCAACTGCAAATATTTTCGTATCAAACGTGGTCAGAATGGCCTTCCCTGGCCGATTTTCGCACCACTTTTCGTGCCGGAACCGAAACCCGAAACCGCGCTAAACATGAGTTTTGGGTCAAATGGGGATGATTGGGTGTTCCGTTGCGAAAAAACCAACTGCAAATATTTTCGTATCAAACATGGCAGAATGGCCTTCCCTGGCCGATTTTTGCACCACTTTTCGTTCCGGAACCAAAAACCAAAAACCGCGTAAACATGAGATTTTGGTCAAATGGGGATGATTGGGTGTGTCCGTTGCGAAAAAAACCAACTGCAATATTTTTCGTATCAACGTGGCCAGAATGGCATTCCCTGACAGATTTTACCATTTTTCATTCCGGAACAAAAAACCCCAAAACCTCGCTAAACATGAGTTTTGTGTCAAATGGGGACGATTGGGTGTGTCCGTTGCAAAAAAACCAACTGCAAGTATTTTTGTATCAAACGTGGCTACAATGGATTCCCGACAGATTTTTCATCCAATTTTTCGTTCCCGAACTGAAACTCCGAAAACCCGCTAAACATGAGTTTTGTCTCAAATGGGGATGATTGGGTGTGTCCGTTGTGAAAAAAACCAACTGCAATATTTTCGTATCAAACGTGGCCAGAATGGCATTCCCTGACAGATTTTCATCCCATTTTTCGTTCCGGAACAAAAACCCCAAAACCTCGCTAAACATGAGATCTGGTAAAATGGGGATGATTGGGTGCGTCCGTTGCGAAAAAACCAACTGCAAGTATTTTCGTATCAAACGTGGCCAGAATGGCATTCCCTTACAGATTTTCAACCATTTTTCGTTCCGGAACAAAAAACCCCAAAACCTCGCTAAACATGAGTTTTGTGTCAAATGGGGACGATAGGGTGTGTCGTTGCGAAAAAACCAACTGCAAGTATTTTTGTATCAAACGTGGCCAGAATGGCCTTCCCTAGACAATTTTCGCCCATTTTTCGTTCGGAACCGAAACTCCGAAAACCCCGCTAAACTGAGTTTGGGTCAAATAGGGATGATTGGGTGTGTCCGTTGCGAAAAAAACCAACTGCAAGTATTTTCGTATCAAACGTGACCAGAATGACATTCCCCGACAGATTTTCATCCCATTTTTCGTTCCGGAACAAAAACCCCGAACCACGCTAAACATGAGTTTTCGGTCAAATGGGGATGATTGGGTGTGTCCGTTGCAAAAAAACCAACTGCAACTATTTTCGTATCAAACGTGGCCACAATGGGATTCCCCGACATCCCATTTTTCGTTCCCGAACCGAAACTCCGAAACCCCGCTAAACATGAGTTTTTGCTCAAATAGTGATGATTCGGTGTGTCCGTTGTGAAAAAACCAACTGCAAGTATTTTCCTATCAAACGTGGCCAGAATGGCCTTCCCTGGCCGATTTTCGCCCCATTTTTCATGCCGGAACCGAAACTCTGAAACCCCGCTAAACACGAGTTTTGGGTCAAATGGGGATGATTGGGTGTCTCCATTGCGAAAAAACCAACTACAAGTATTTTCGTATCAAACATGGCCAGAATGGCATTCCCTGATAGATTTTCATCCCATTTTTTGTTCCGGAACAAAAAAGCCAAAACCTTGCTAAACATGAGATTTGGGTCAAATGTGGATGATTGGGTGTGTCCGTTGCAAAAAAACAAACTGCAAGTATTTTCGTATCAGACGTGGCCAGAATGGCATTCCCGACAGATTTTCATCACATTTTTCGTTCCAAAACAAAAACCCCGAAACCGCGCTAAACATGAGTTTTGGGTCAAATGGGGATGATTGGGTGTCCGTTGCGAAAAAACCAACTGCAAGTATTTTCGTATCAAACGTGGCCACAATGGGATTCCCCGACATCCCATTTTTCGTTCCCGAACCAAAACTCCGAAACCCGCTAAACATGAGTTTTGGCTCAAATGGGGATGATTGGGTGTGTCCGTTGTGAAAAAACCAACTGCAAGTATTTCCGTATAAAACGTGGCCAGAATGGGATTCCCCGACAGATTTTCATCCCATTTTTCGTTCCCGAACCGAAACTTCAAAACCCGCTAAACATGAGTTTTGGGTCAAATGGGGATGATTAGGTGTGTCCGTTGCGAAAAAAGCATCTGCATGTATTTTCGTATCAAACGTGGCCAGAATGGCATTCCCTGACAGATTTTCATCCCATTTTTCATTCCGGAACAAAAAACCCCAAAACCTCGCTAAACATGAGTTTTGTGTCAAATGGGGACGATTGGGTGTGTCCGTTGCAAAAAAACCAACTGCAAGTATTTTTGTATCAAACGTGGCTACAATGGGATTCCCGACAGATTTTCATCCAATTTTTCGTTCCCGAACTGAAACTCCGAAACCCGCTAAACATGAGTTTTGGCTCAAATGGGGATGATTGGGTGTGTCCGTTGTGAAAAAACCAACTGCAACTATTTTCGTATCAAACGTGGCCAGAATGGCATTCCCTGACAGATTTTCATCCCATTTTTCGTTCCGGAACAAAAACCCAAAACCTCGCTAAACATGAGATCTGGGTAAAATGGGGATGATTGGGTGTGTCCGTTGTGAAAAAACCAACTGCAAGTATTTTCGTATCAAATGTGGCCAGAGTGGCATTCCCTGACAGATTTTCATCCCATTTTTCGTTCCGGAACAAAAAACCCCAAAACCTCGCTAAACATGAGTTTTGTGTCAAATGGGGACGATAGGGTGTGTCCGTTGCGAAAAAACCAACTGCAAGTATTTTTGTATCAAACGTGGCCAGAATGGCCTTCCCTAGACGATTTTCGCCCATTTTTCGTTTCGGAACCGAAACTCCGAAACCCCGCTAAACACGAGTTCTGGGTCATATAGGGACGATTTGGTGTGTCCGTTGCAAAAAAATCAACTGCAATTATTTTCGTATCAAACGTGGCTAGAATGGCATTCCCCGACAGATTTTCATCCATCTTTTGTTCCGGAACAAAAACCCCAAAACCGCGATAAACATGAGTTTTGGGTGAAATGGGGATGATTGGGTGTGTCGATTGCGAAAAAACCAACTGCAAGTATTTTCGTATCAAACGTGACCAGAATGACATTCCTCGACAGATTTTCATCCCATTTTTCGTTCCGGAACACAAAAACCCCGAAACCGCACTAAACATGAGTTTTCGATCAAATGGGGATGATTGGGTGTGTCCGTTGCGAAAAAACCAACTGCAAGTATTTTCGTATCAAACGTGGCCAGAATGGCATTCCCCGACAGATTTTCAGCCCATTTTTCGTTCCGGAACAAAAACCCGAAACCGCGCTAAACATGAGTTTTGGGTGAAATGGGGATGATTAGGTGTGTCCATTGCGAAAAAACCAACTGCAAGTATTTTCGTATCAAACGTGGCCAGAATGGGATTTCCCGACAGATTTTCATCCCATTTTTCGTTCCGGAACAAAAACCCCAAAACCTCGTTAAACATGAGATTTGGGTCAAATGGGGATGATTGGGTTTGTCCGTTGCGAAAAAAACCAACTGCAAGTATTTCCGTATAAAACGTGGCCAGAATGGGATTCCCCGACAGATTTTCATCCCATTTTTCGTTCCCGAACCGAAACTTCGAAACCCCGCTAAACATGAGTTTTGGGTCAAATGGGGATGATTAGGTGTGTCCGTTGCGAAAAAAGCATCTGCATGTATTTTCGTATCAAACGTGACCAGAATGGCATTCCCCGACAGATTTTCATCCCATTTTTCGTTCCGGAACAAAAACCCCGAACCGCGCTAAACATGAGTTTTCGGTCAATTGGGGATGATTGGGTGTGTCCGTTGCGAAAAAACCAACTGCAAGTATTTTCGTATCAAACGTGGCCAGAATGGCATTCCCTGACAGATTTTGATCCCGATTTTCGTTCCGGAATAAAAACCCCAAAAACTCGCTAATCATGAGATTTGGGTAAAATGGGGATGATTGGGTGTGTCTGGTGCGAAAAAACCAACTGCAAGTATTTTCGTATCAAACGTGGCTAGAATGGCATTCCCTGGCCGATTTTCGCACCATTTTTCGTGCTGGAACCGAAACCCTGAAACCGCGCTAAACATGAGTTTTGGGTCAAATGGGGATGATTGGGTGTGTCCGTTGCGAAAAAACCAACTGCAAGTATTTTCGTATCAAACGTGGCCAGAATGGTATCCCCCGACATATTTTCATCCCATTTTTCGTTCCGGAACAAAAACCCTGAAACCGCGCTAAACATGAGTTTTGGGTAATAAGGGGATGATTGGGGGGGGGGGCGGGCTGTCGGCTCCCACAACCCTATCCGCCCGGTCCCTTCCCCATTCCGCCCGAGCGCCGCGCTCTCCGCCCCGCGCCTTGGTTACCGACCGGACGGCGGTGGTTACCGAGGGGATTTGGTCGGTAACCGCCCCCACCGCCAGACCTCCCTCCCCCGAGCGGTTACCGACCGGGCGCACGGTAACCGACCGGGTTCCGAAGGTAAGCTTTTTTTTGTTTTTTTCATTTCCTTGCATTTGTAGTTGTTTTAGTTGTAGGATTTAGTTATAACAAGCTCTAGGATGTAGGATTGATGGAGTATAGGATGTAGAAAATATTTATTGTAGGATTTAGGTAGGATTTGACTTAGGATGTATATAGGAGTTAGGATTATTTGGTTTAGGATTTAGGATTTGCGGTTGGATTTGCTTTAGGATGTATGTAGGATTTAGGATTTAGGATTTTATTGATATAGGATTTAGGATTTAGGATTTAGGTAGGATTTAGGTGTATGTTAGGATTTAGGTTTATTTGCGGTATGATTTGATGCATGTGTTTGATTTGTTTGTGTTCGATGTGTTCGACATGTATGGGTTCCACTTTTGAACTCCTTTTTTTTGTCTTTTTGAGCACATACCTAACATAATGGGTTCCACTTGCAGCTCAGTGGTGGTTGCTGTTCGGCAGACACACTCCAAATCTACAAAAACTTGCGTTGAGGCTTGTTGCACAATGTGTATCCTCTAGTGGATGCGAGCGCAACTGGAGTACATTTGCCTTAGTGCACATGAAGGTTTGTAATCGCTTGTCCCACAAAAAACTAAACAAGCTAGTGTATGTGAACTTCGCCTGTGACTCGCGGATGCCTCCATACCACCTAGGCGTGAGGAAGAAGACTTCATTGACCAATTCACGCAGATATCCTTTTACGATAGGGATAATCCGGTTCGAGACTGGATGGAGTATGACAGATCCAACAAGGCTCCAGTTCTCGACGAAGAAGATGAAGAAACGGACATCCCTCTTCCGTCCCGTATTGTGAGGTACGTTGATGTACTTTGTTAGCCACTAACAAACCATACTTTTAATAATATGATTCATACTTTTAATAATACGATCTTGGGCCCATCAGTTATTGGGTCCGTAGACATGTGGGTGACTCGCATCTTGGCAAAAGAAAATACCAGACGGGACCTAGGCAAGAGGACCCCAAAAGCCAGAAACGAAAGGGGAAGCGAGTGCAACAACCTGTCACCAGCGATGCTTCGACAGATGATGGCGAGGAGGGTGAGGAAAGTCCACGGTACCAGGAGTCCGATGACAGCAGCTCAGCACATGACAGTGGAGACGGTGATAGTGGTGACGATGACACTACAGCTGGTGGTGGTGGTGGTGGTGGTAGTGGTCTTGGTGATGCTGGTGGACTTCTGATGAGGACATCACCGGCTTAGATATGACCATGCCAACCACTTCTATACCAAAGGTGAAACCATTCTATATGAGGTTTATCATTGTTACATTTGATGAATGGGTGTTGCACTATGAAGTGTGTATGTTTTCATTTTCAGAATTGCTTACATGGATCAAGGAAGGGTTAGATTGCATATGGAAAGCATGGATGGTCAATGAAGTTGATTGGGGACCAAATCCAAGTGTTCCTAACGTTCTCCACCAGGCCACCACGTCATATTGGATCCAAGGAAACAAAGAGTCCAAGTCCAACACGTTTTGGAAAGCTCAATTCGGACTGCAGAAGAGTCCAAACTTGCGACGGTTGCCACGACTTCATACGGACTCCGATTGGGACGTTATAGGACGTTTTGGAAAGCTTATCAAGTCTACTTTCCAATGGGTCCGGACTCATACCTATATCCTATCAGATGCGTGCGCAGTAGACAATTTAATACCGAGATCTTTTCTGCCAACGGTGCTGCGTCACCCTATTTTGGGCCGATGGCCCGTGTATCAAGTTGAGTCCATTAGGGACTCATCCTAGGGTTGTAGGACGACACTAGAACCCTTGTGGTCGTCCTCCCTCCTCCTTATATCCCCCTAGAGCTGCCACAAACAGATTGGGTTTTGTTTAGATGAAAGTTTAGCTGCTGCTACTTCCTTGTAGACGCGTGTGTCGACTAGACCATCCGTTCTACTTGATTCGGAACCCCAACTTCATGAGTATCAGATTTGAACCTTTATCTCTTATTTGCAATTGAGTGCTTGTTCTACTTGTTCTTGCTTGTTCTTCGATTGCTTGCAGGAATAACCCTAGTGGTTTGGTTGGTTGTGATCCGCAAGATCGTGAGCAACCGCTGGATTTGGTGTATCGATCGCTAAGGCGCAGCATCCTTGGATGGTTGTAGTCGGATCGTGAACGTCTCTCCAGTCAAATCGTAGTTATCAATCTCCACCGAAAGATCGGGACACACATACACTCTCCAGGCAAAGTGATGACGACCCGTAGGGTTCGCAGTCCGATCTTTCGATGAGAGTTGGTGGATAACTCGATTTGTGGATGGAGATGACGTTCACGGCTCGACTACAACCGTCCAAGGACGCTGCGCCTTAGCAACCGATACACCACCTCCGATGGCTGCCGTGATCTTGCGGCGCGACAACCAGCCACTAGGGCTCCCGTCCTGCAAGCAATCGAAGAACCAGCAAGAACAAGATGAACAAGCACTCAATTGCAAGATTAATATGAAGGTTTCAATTTGAGAACACAATATGGTGAGGTTCTGATGACAATCAAACGGACGGTTGATCCAACACGCGCGCTGAAAGGCGGTAGCAATAGCTAACTCGACGAAACAAAACCTAAACTGTTTGTGGCAGCTCTAACGACTTATAAGGAGTTGGGAGGACGACCACAAGGGTGTTGGGGTCGTTCTCCAACCCTAGGACGCGTCCCTAATGGACCCAACTTGATACATGGGTCACAGGCCCAAAATAAGGTGACGCAGCACCGGTGGACAGAAAAGGTCTCGGTACAAAAACGATGAGTCTGGACGCATCTGATAAGGTATAGCCATGCTTCTAGATCCGTTGGAAAGTAGACTTGATAAGCTTTCCAAAAAGTGTGAGAATGTCCCAATCGGAGTCCGTATGAAGTCGTGGCATCCATCACAAGTTGGTGCTGTCCTGCAGTCCAAATCCAGCTAGCGCCCATCCCGTGTCCCGCTGATCCTCTCCATTGTTCTTGATGATTGAGTTCACGGGCACGAGCACGAGTAATAGGACCAAGTGGTGCTAGAGATGGTGTTGGTGTTGGTGGAGTAATAGGACCAAGTTATCAATCTCCACCGAAAGATCGGGACAACCATACTCTTTCGGTGGAGATTGATAACTACGATTTGACTGGAGAGACGTTCACGATCCGACTACAACCATCCAAGGACGCTACGCCTTAGCGATCGATACACCAAATCCAACGGTTGCTCACGATCTTGCGGATCACAACCAACCAAACCACAAGGGTTATTCCTGCAAGCAATCGAAGAACAAGCAAGAACAAGTAGAACAAGCACTCAATTGCAAATAAGAGATAAAGGTTCAAATCTGATACTCATGAAGGTGGGGTTCCGAATCAAGTAGAACGGATGGTCTAGTCGACACACGCGTCTACAAGGAAGTAGCAGCAGCTAAACTTTCATCTAAACAAAACCCAATCTGTTTGTGGCGGCTCTAGGGGGATATAAGGAGGAGGGAGGACGACCACAAGGGTCCTAGTGTCGTCCTACAACCCTAGGATGAGTCCCTAATGGACTCAACTTGATACACGGGCCATCGGCCCAAAATAGGGTGACGCAGCACCGTTGGCAGAAAAGATCTCGGTATTAAATTGTCTACTGCGCACGCATCTGATAGGATATAGGTATGAGTCCGGACCCATTGGAAAGTAGACTTGATAAGCTTTCCAAAACGTCCTATAACGTCCCAATCGGAGTCCGTATGAAGTCGTGGCAACCGTCGCAAGTTTGGACTCTTCTGCAGTCCGAATTGAGCTTTCCAAAACGTGTTGGACTTGGACTCTTTGTTTCCTTGGATCCAATATGACGTGGTGGCCTGGTGGAGAACGTTAGGAACACTTGGATTTGGTCCCCAATCAACTTCATTGACCATCCATGCTTTCCATATGCAATCTAACCCTTCCTTGATCCATGTAAGCAATTCTGAAAATGAAAACATACACACTTCATAGTGCAGCACCCATTCATCAAATGTAACAATGATAAACCTCATATAGAATGGTTTCACCTTTGGTATAGAAGTGGTTGGCATGGTCATATCTAAGCGGTGATGTCCTCATCAACTTCGTTTCACAGGTATCAATTGCTACAGACATTTTTTTTCCTATCTATGACTATTGACTAGTACTAATTATGGTCGGCTGCAGGCGAGACGGACTTCACACATGCTACTCAGGACCGCGACCATGGGCAGCCGGAATCGCAGAGGAGAGCTTACGACCTGACGGACTGCTACAGCACGCCACAGTACTCCTCTTCCTCGTACAGTGATACATCGTACGGTGGTGGTTATACCTACCCCGTTCCTAACATCAGCACGCAGCCGGCCACTAGATGGGTCTACGAATGGCAAGACCCGGATTTCTACAACATGTTAGTGCAGGAATGGGAGACCACAGCTCATTGGACAGGTCAATCATGGATAGACTACAAGGCTAAGCTCCAGACACATGGTATCGCTCTAATGTCCACCGCGGAGTATGAGGAGGCGTGCTGAAACAGGATTTTCCCTTATATTCTACGCCAGTGACCATGATGTTTGCATGTCTACGACACAAGGTATTTCCATGGACGATTTGTTGTTGCAACGGTGAACTACGTTATTTCCGTTGTGAATTTGTGACTAGTGCATCACTATGATATTTCGATGGGTTGTCCATTTGTGTCACACTATTTTCCCCTGAATTGTGTGTTCTATTTACATCATTATGTGCAAAGGTCATGCAAAAAAATGGATTTTTTCAAGCAAAAAAAAAAGAGCACCCGGCGGTTAGGAGCGGTTACCGACCAAACCGGACGGTAACCGGCCCTAACTGACCGGTTATCGGTCGCCAACCGTTTGAACTACGGGGTTTGAATTCAAAATCCAAACCGTTCGGTTTGGGGCCGGTTTGGGCGGTAACCGACGGTCACCAGCAAACCGCCGGCCACCGGTTGCCGGATCCAAAACGGTAAGTAAAACCCTGGCCCGAATGGCATTCCCCGACAGATTTTCATCCCATTTTTCGTTCCGGAACAAAAACCCCGAAACCACGCTAAACATGAGTTTTGGGTCAAATGAGGATGATTGGGTGTGTCCGTTGCGAAAAAATCAACTGCAAGTATTTTCGTATCAAACGTGGGCAGAATGGCATTCCCCGACAGATTTTCAGGGAGCTTTTGTATCATGTTGTTTAAGACTCTGTTTAATTTGGATTTTCGTTATGTGTAAGCCCAATTTGGAATTTAAGTCCAGACATTGTTTTGGCAAAGAATATGGAATATTATTTGTATGCTTATGACGAGTAATTAATTCTGTGATGTTATGTGGAAGGATGAGTAATTATATATGGTTGTGTGCTTGATATTACATTTTGTACAACACGGTATTTATTCATTGTTCAATATAACATCACCTAATTGTTGCTTGTTAATGGGATATACAGATGTCGGCTAACACTCGTCGCACTAACCGGGGTGATGGAGAGGCAGCTAGGGAAGACCTGCCACCACCACCACCACCTCCGATCACACCGGAGGCATTCTTTGGCCAGTTTCTGGGCAGCCAAAGAAGTGTGGAGGAGATGCAGCGCCAGATGAACGAGACCTTGCGCAACATCGCCGCTAACACGGCTCAGCAGCACATGCAACAACAAGGGCCCGTGCCTAATCAGTACAGCTCCTACAAGGATTTCATGGACACGCGTCCTCTGTTCTTCAAGGAAGCTACTGAACCACTGGAGGCCAATGAATGGCTGCACTCCATGACACAGAAGTTCCGACTTCTGCGCCTGACGGAGGAGCTAAAGGCGGAGTATGCCGCGCACAGGCTGGAAGGACCAACGAGTATCTGGTGGTCCCAATACCGCGACAACTTGCTTGCTGGTACTATGGTCACCTGGGAACTGTTCTCCACTGCTATGCGCCGTCACTACATCCTTGATGGAGTGATGGATATGAAGCTCACTGAGTTCATGAGGCTTGCTAAGGGAACCAGGTTGGTGACAGAGTATGATACATCCGACCCAAGTAGGGTTGGCCGAGGCCCGATAAATTGAGGTTGCCCGGACCCCAACAGTTCTTAGGCACACGCACTTAGAGAAAGGCCCAATCTCCCTAAAAGACTAGTCTGATAGGGGGAGGGTGGCTCTCCCTTTTAAGGTGGCTTCCTCCTCCCAAGCTAAGCAAGGTGGGATTATTCAGAGGCTCACACGTTCACCGCCCGACTACAACTGGGCCACTTGGCCCATTATTTGTTGCGTCTTTGCCAACGGGTAATAATGGAGGATGTCCTCATCAGAGTACCTCGCCAGCTTCAACTGCCTGGCCTGCTATGCTCCTGACTTTGTCAACACCGAGATGGGCAACGGCTACCGCCTCACCTTCAGCGACTTCATCAGCGACTGCTTGAACCAGGAGGCCAACGACAATAGGTTGCATGCAGAGACCCGTCGTCGAGTCCCAGAGGGAGGATCCTACCAGAACAGGGGTCCTAATGCTTCAAGGCCAGCGTTTCGTCCACCACAGGATGGTGCACGATTCCGTCCACCTCAAGGGAAGATGACCAATGCTCGTGCTCGTCCAGGCTACCAGAGGCCCTTCACTGCACCCATGCAGCAGAACAAGGACAAAGCTACAACACCTAGAGCTGGAGGGTAGAATACGCTCTATATGGTGGGGCCGTGCTACAACTGCGGTCAAGCTGGACACCTGTCACGTTTCTGCACGAAGCCAAGGAAGCAGTTCAACCCTCCGCAGAAGCCTCGCACAGCATCCACCACACCACCTTGGAGGAAGTACCAGAGGGAGAACCCATCACAGCTAGTCCGTTCCTTGTTAATCAATGTCCTCCAGTTATCTTGTTTGATTCTGGAGCATTGCATTCATTCATTAGTGGGAACTTCGTGCTGCGGAATCAGCAGAAGGTGGTAGATTTGGAAAAGGAGTATCAGATTAGTGCAGCTGGAGTTGTCCTATATACTCGTAAAATGGTAAAGGATGTAGAAATTACCATGGGAACGACATCGATCAATGTCAGCCTCATCGTAATACCTGAGCTAGGCCTAGATGTCATTCTTGGTATGAAATGGATGAAAGCTTGGAAAGTGCATCTAGATATAGCCCAGCGTGCAGTATCTATCACCAACCCATAGAATGGAGCCACCTTTGGAATCCTCTTACCTAAGAATCCGAATCAGTTGGGAGTCATGTTTGCCATCATTGCAGAGTTGTTGGATAAGATTCATGTAGTTTGTGAGTTTCTGGATGCGTTTCTTGATGATCTTCCAGGGTTACCCCTGGATAGAGATGTTGAGTTTGCTATAGAGTTGGCTCCCGGAACAACACCTATATCCAGGAGGCCATATAGGATGCCACCCAACGAGTTAGCAGAACTCAAGAAGCAACTTCAGAAGTTGCTAGAGATGGGTTTGATCCGCCCGAGTTGTTCACCTTGGGGATGTCCCGCCATCTTTGTGAAGAAGAAGGATAAAACTTTGAGAATGTGCGTGGACTATCGCCCCCTTAATGCAGTTACCATCAAAAACAAATATATGTTGCCTCAGATTGATTTGTTGTTCGATCAATTATCTAAAGCAAAGGTGTTCTCTAAGATAGACTTGAGGTCAGGTTACCATCAGATTAAAATCAGAAATGAGGATGTACCTAAGACCGCTTTCTCCACCCGATACGGTTTATATGAATATCTGGTGATGTCTTTTGGATTGACAAATGCGCCTGCGCATTTCATGTACTTGATGAACACCGTGTTCATGCAAGAGTTGGAAAAGTTTGTTGTGGTCTTCATCGACGACATCTTGGTATACTCGGAAAATGAAAAAGACCATGTCGAACACCTAAGAATAGTGATGAAACGGTTAAGAGAGCATACGCTTTATGTTAAGTTTAGCAAGTGTGAGTTCTGGTTGACCAAGGTGCCTTTTCTGGGTCATATCCTGTCAACAGAGGGTATCTCAGTGGACCCCTCAAAAGTACAAGAAGTCATGAATTGGAAAGCACCTGTTAATGTGCATGAGGTTCGTAACTTTTTGGGATTGGCTGGATACTACCGTCGTTTTATCCCGGACTTCTCTAAGATAGCTAAACCTATGACAAGGTTAACTCTAAAAAATAAGAAGTTTGAATGGAGCTTAGAATGTGAAACAGCATTCCGTACCTTGCGGACACTGTTAACAACTGCACCAGTTTTAGCACAACCAACCTTGGAGGAACCTTTCGATGTGTTTTGTGATGCCTCGACCGTTGGTTTGGGATGTGTGTTGATGAAAAATGGAAGAGTCATTGCTTATGCCTACGACAACTTCGACCGCATGAGGAGAATTACCCAACACATGACTTGGAGTTAGCAGCGGTTGTGCATGCTTTAAAGATATGGAGACATTACCTAATGGGTAACTTGTGTCACATCTTCATGGACCATAAAAGTTTGAAGTACTTGTTTACCCAGTCTGAATTGAACATGAGACAGCGGAGATGGCTAGAGTTAATCAAGGATTATAACTTGGAAGTGCACTACCATCCTCGAAAAGCGAATGTTGTAGCAGATGCTTTGAGCCGCAAATCTCATTGCAACTTGCTGAAACCTCTGTTAGAAGATGGATTCGATCTAATGCATCCTTTGGTGTTAAATAATATTGTTATCCAATGCACCTTGGATAGTGATATTATTGAGGGATAGAAATCAGAAAAAGAGCTCATGGAAACCAAACAAAGGTGTTGATGTCCTCATCATCCTCCCCTTCTTGCATTTGAGTCGTCCTCGACTCAAGCTCATCTTCCTGTCCCAAATATGGCTTCAAATCTGCAATGTTAAATGTGGGACTAATCCCAAAAGCTACAGGAAGATCAAGCTTATATGCATTCTCATTAATACGTTTTAGCACTTTAAATGGTCCATCAGCTCTAGGCAGCAATTTAGATTTTCTCAATTCAGGAAACCTATCCTTTCTCAAATGCAACCAAACCAAATCACCAGGTTCAAAAATCAATTGCTTTCTACCTTTATCACCAGCAAGCTTATACTTAGCATTCATGTGCTCTATGTTTTTTTAGTTGTTTCATGCAATTTTAACATCAACTCAGCACGTTGCTTAGCATCAAAATTCAAGTGTTTAGAAGTTGGTAGAGGCATTAAATCAATAGGAGCACGTGGTAACAAGCCATAAACAACCTCAAATGGGCACATCTTGGTAGTAGAATGCACTGAACGATTATAAGCAAACTCAATATGAGGCAAACAATCTTCCCACATCTTAATATTCTTCTTTAAAACAGCCCTTAACATAGTAGACAAAGTTCTATTCACAACTTCAGTTTGACCATCAGTTTGGGGATGACATGTGGTAGAAAATAAAAGCTTAGTCCCCAATTTACCCCATAAAGTTCTCCAAAAATGGCTAAGAAATTTAGCATCTCGATCAGAAACAATTGTGTTTGGCACACCATGCAAACGAACAACTTCGCGAAAGAACAAATCAGCAATATGTGTAGCATCATTAGTTTTATGACAAGGTATAAAGTGTGCCATCTTAGAAAATCTATCCACAACCACAAAAACACTATCACGGCCCTTCCTAGTCCTTGGCAATCCCAAAACAAAATCCATAGAAATATCTTCCCAAGGTGCGTTAGGAACAGATAGAGGCATATACAAACCGTGGGGATGTAATCGTGACTTTGCCTTTTGACAAGTGGTGCAGCGAGCAACAAATCGCTCCACGTCTCTCCTCATCTTTGGCCAAAAGAAATGACCAGCAAGTATGTCCTCCGTCTTCTTTGCTCCAAAATGTCCCATCAAGCCACCTCCATGCGCTTCCTGAAGCAACAACAAACGAACGGAGCTAGCTAGGATGCATAGCTTGTTAGCTCTAAACACAAAGCCATCATTTAGAACAAATTTATTCCATGCTTTTCCATCCTTACATTGCAGCAACACGTCTTTAAAATCATTATCATGTATATATTGTTGTTTAATTGTTTCCAAACCAAAGATCTTATAGTCAAGTTGTGTTAATAAAGTATATCTCCTAGACAAAGCATCAGCAATGATATTCTCTTTCCCTTTCTTGTGCTTAATGATATAAGGAAAAGATTCAATAAATTCAACCCACTTAGCATGTCTACGGTTCAGTTTTACTTGACTATGAATATGCTTTAACGATTCGTGATCAGAATGAATAACAAATTCTTTGGGCCACAAATAATGCTGCCATGTTTCTAATGTTCGCACGAGAGCATACAATTCCTTATCATAAGTAGAATAATTCAGAAGAGGCCCACTTAGTTTCTCACTAAAATATGAAATGGGTTTACCTTCTTGTAACAAAACACCACCCAATCCAATTCCACTAGCATCACATTCAAGTTCAAAAGTTTTATTAAAATCAGGAAGTTGGAGAAGAGGTGCATTTGTCAACTTATCTTTCAACATGTTGAAGGCCTTCTCTTGTGGGGTTCCCCAAGAAAACACGACTCCCTTCTTCGTAAGCTCATTCAATGGTGCAGCAATGGTGCTGAAATCCTACACAAAGCGACGATAGAACCCAGCAAGTCCTAGAAAACTCCGCACTTGGGTGATAGTCTTTGGTACTGGCCAACCCTGTATAGCGTCCACCTTGGCTTTATCAACCTCAATTCCCTGTGGAGTAACAACATAGCCAAGAAAAGAAACACGATCTGTGCAAAAGGTGCACTTATCAAGGTTACCAAATAAACGTGCCTCCCGTAGAGCTTTAAAAACAACACATAAATGATCAATATGTTCTTCCATAGATTTGCTGTAAATTAATATATCATCAAAATAAACAACAACAAATCTTCCAATGAAAGCACGTAAAACCTCATTCATCAATCTCATGAAGGTACTAGGTGCATTAGTTAACCCAAAAGGCATGACTAACCACTCATACAAACCGAACTTAGTTTTGAAAGCAGTTTTCCATTCATCTCCCAATTTCATGCGAATCTGATGATACCCGCTACGCAAATCCACTTTGGAAAACACAACAGCACCACTCAATTCATCTAGCATGTCATCTAATCGTGGAATTGGATGAAGATATCGAATAGTAATATTATTAATAGCCCGACAATCCACACACATACGCCACGATCCTTCTTTCTTAGGCACTAAAATAACCGGAACAGCACAAGGACTTAGAGACTCACGTATGTAACCTTTGCCGAGGAGTTCTTGCACTTGACGCTGAATCTCCTTTGTTTCTTCTGGATTGGTCCTATATGGTGCACGGTTGGGCAATGAGGCACCAGGAATCAGGTCAATTTGGTGCTCAATGCCTCGAAGTGGTGGCAGGCCCGATGGTACTTCACTTGGGAACACATCCGAATACTCCTGCAAAATGTTAGCGACAGCAGGAGGCAAAGAACGCTGCATATCATGAAGGGAAATCAATACCTCTTTGCATACTATAGCATAAGCAACAGTAGTGGAAGCATTCAACTCATTAATATCAGATTTAGTAGCAAGCAAACAATTTCCTTTCAATTTTATCTCCTCTTTCATATCAGCAACAGATTGGTCATTTGTATTGCTCTCACTTTTAGCTTTTGAGGCTTTAGCTACATCATCTTGCATAATAGCTTCAGGGGACATAGGATGCAACACAATTTTTCTATCATGATATAGAAAAGAATATTGATTTGTTCGACCAGAATGCATAGAATCTCTATCAAATTGCCAAGGTCGACCTAGCAGCACATTACAAGCTTGCATAGGCACAACATCACATTCAACCACATCTTTATAGGATCCAATGGAAAAATTGATTCGCACAAGTCTAGTTACCTTTGCCTTACCGCTGTTATTTAACCATTGAATGTAATATGGATGTGGGTGTGGTTTGGTGGTAAGCGCAAGCTTCTCCACCATGTCACCGCTTGCCAAGTTGTTACAGCTACCTCCATCGATGATCATGCGACATGAACGCTCCTTGATGACACACCTTGTTTGGAACAACGTGTGTCGCTGATTTTGCTCCGCCCTCTCCATTTGTGCACTAAGCACACGCTGTACAATGAGGCTCTCATAGTGGTCGGCTACACCTGCATTAATATGTTCTTCCACATATTCGTCACTACCTGCATGGTCAGCCGCAAGCAATGCAAGTGTATCATCATCAAAATCACTAGCAGATGAATACTCACCATCATCTTTGACTATCATAACGCGCTTGCTTGAACACTCGCGCATCATATGGCCGTATCCCTTGCATCGATGACACTGAATGTCTCTTGTTCTACCTGTAGATGCCACGGACGAAGCACTTGCACTAGGCTTCTGTACCGTCTTCGCCACTGAATTCGCTGGAGTAGCACGAAGCTTGTCGCTAGTAGGAGCTGGTGTAGTCGTAGTAGTAGTCGTACGGGGCTGCCATGAATTAGTCTTCCTTGCAGAAAAGTTAGTCCTAGCACTCGCACGTCGCCCCTGCACTTCTCTTTCAGCTTTACAAGCAAGATGAAACAAACGGGTTACGTTAGTGTACTCTTTATATGCAAGGATGTCCTGAATTTCACAATTTAACCCACCCAAAAATCTTGCCATAGCAGGTTCCTCATCCTCCTCTAAATTACAACGTAACATACCCATTTGTAATTCTTGATAATACTCTTCTACACTTTTAGCACCCTGTCTTAGTTGTTGGAGTTTATGTAGCAAATCACGTGCATAGTAAGAAGGAACAAATCTAGCCCTCATGATTTTTTTCAAAGCATCCCAAGTCTGTGGTATGTTCCTAGGATTTTTCTTACTATACTCTATCCACCATACAGTAGCAAAGTCGCTAAACTCACTAGTAGCAGCCCTAACACGTGTATTCTCAGGAAATTCATGACATGCAAACTTTTGGTCAACAGCAATTTCCCATGAAATGTATGCATCAGGATCATACTTGCCATCAAAAGGAGGTATTTTAAATTTAATCTTACTAAAAGCATCATTGTTATTGTGTACCTCACGTCGACGGTGACCCATACCTCTTCGATTTAAGTGTAGGCGACGTTGATCACGAAGGTCATTGTCATCAAGATCCATATCTCCAGAGTAAGCATCCTCATCATTATCTTCGACCCGCTCCTCGTCATTGTTGCTGTCATCATTCTTCTCTTTGTCTCTTGTGTGGAAGTCATCAAAACGTTGTAGAACAACAATAAGGCTTTTGTCCATACGAGCCATCGATGCTTCAACTCTTGTAAGCTTGGTGGTGGTGGTGAGTTGGGCGGACTCCAACTGCCCAATCTTTTCATTGGTCACCTGTAAATCTCTATCAAGTCCATCTGCGTGCAGCTGCACCTGTCTTGTAAAATGCTGAATGATGCCCTTGGTGCGTGGAGTTTGTGGCATCTGGTTATTGTCCTCTGTTCCTGACATGGTTTAAAAGACAAGAACAACAAGAATACAAGTGAAGAAATAAAAGCCCTACAACTATTAGGATGTAGCTACAGCAAGGCACTCTCTCTCAACCTGTTTCTCAAGCTCTTACCAGTTCTTACCTTGCTCGAACAAGAGGGGTCAACAACCAGCAAGTCTGCAACCGTGGAAGTGAATGTATCGGTACCGTAGCACAACACCTGTCAAGTTGTAGTCGAATATGTGGAGCTGTAGGTGGCCAATGTTATGGACAAGGATAGATACTAGCACCACGTTAGTCACAAAAGCAAGTTGAATAATCGTTCAAAGGTGGTACTGTGCTGGTCCTAGCCTAGACCGTGCTAGAGATGCGAGCCTGGACACAAAGGAACTCACAAACACCACCTATCCAAAGGAGGGAAAAACACAAAGATCAGCCCCCCCCTTTTTTTTGCTTTTTTTTTGCTTTTTTTTGCTTTTTTTTTGCTTTTTTTTTGCTTTTTTTTCAGGGATCCTCAAAACTGATTATATGAACAAAGAGATGTCAAAAGAGCAAAACACCACACACACTTTTTCCAAAAGTGCAGGGGTATATAGATAATTAAAGTAAGCTTCGCTGTAATATGGTATGAAACTTGTAGTCCCGACTTGTAGTGCGCAAACTTAATTATGGAAAACAACGTGGACGGAGGCAATTTATAGCAGCGAATACCAGGGTAGTACTCGGACTTGATTCCCGAAATCAACTCGGACTCGAACTTGACAGTAGCGAATACCAGGGTAGTACTCGGACTCGATTCCAGAACACAACTCAAACTCGAACTGGACAGCCGCGAATACCAGGGTAGTACTCGGACTCGAACTTGACAGCAACGAAGTCTACTTAGACTCGGACTAGAACGTGACAAGAACTCGAAACTCTAAAGGACTATAACTAAAATCAGCAACTCGACACAACCGATGCAACCGATGACTCAACAAGCCCTAACTAAGTAGTACTAGCAAAAGGCTCAACGGGTTTATGGGATTACGGAAAACTAATCTACTATTTTTTTGGCTTTTCTGGACTATAGGAAAATTTTTTTTGTGAAGAATTGGAAGTCTCTCACCGATAAACCTTGCTCTGATTACCAAGTGATGACGACCCGTAGGGTTCGCAGTCCGATCTTTCGATGAGAGTTGGTGGATAACTCGATTTGTGGATGGAGATGACGTTCACGGCTCGACTACAACCGTCCAAGGACGCTGCGCCTTAGCAACCGATACACCACCTCCGATGGCTGCCGTGATCTTGCGGCGCGACAACCAGCCACTAGGGCTCCCGTCCTGCAAGCAATCGAAGAACCAGCAAGAACAAGATGAACAAGCACTCAATTGCAAGATGAATATGAAGGTTTCAATCTGAGAACACAATATGGTGAGGTTCTGATGACAATCAGACGGACGGTTGATCCAACACGCGCGCTGAAAGGCGGTAGCAATAGCTAACTCGACGAAACAAAACCTAAACTGTTTGTGGCGGCTCGAAAGACTTATAAGGAGTTGGGAGGACGACCACAAGGGTGTTGGGGTCGTTCTCCAACCCTAGGACGCGTCCCTAATGGACCCAACTTGATACATGGCCCATCAGCCCAAATTAAGGCGACGCAGCACCGGTGGACAGAAAAGGACTCGGTACAAAAACGACTACTCTGGATGTGTCCGATAAGATATAGCCTTGGTTCTGGATCCGTTGGAAAGTAGACTTGATAAGCTTTCCAAAAAGTGCGAGAATGTCCCAATCGGAGTCTGTATGAAGTCGTGGCATCCATCACAAGTTGGTGCTGTCCTGCAGTCCAAATCCAGCTAGCGCCCATCCCGTGTCCCGCTGATCCTCTCCATTGTTCCTGAGCAAAACAAGAGTGCACGTGTCTCCATTGTCTAAATATAATGGACAAGAGTTTGAGAATAAACTTACTTGATGGTTGAGTTCACGGGCACGAGCACGAGTAATAGGACCAAGTGGTGCTGGAGATGGTGTTGGTGTGGTGTTGATGTCCTCATCACTAAAGATCAGGCTCTGCGAGATAGAATCCTCAACGAAGCATATAACTCTAAGTTATCAATTCACCCTGGCAGTAGTAAGATGTATCATGACCTCATGACAAGGTATTGGTGGTCAAAAATGAAGTTGGATATTGCGGAGTATGTCGCAAAGTGTGATACATGTTGTCGCATTAAGGCCGTACACATGAAACCTGCCGGTTTGTTACAACCTCTTTCTATACCTGAGTGGAAGTGGGAAGATATCAGTATGGACTTCATCACAGGGTTACCTACCACTTCCAAAGGAAATGACTCAATATGGGTTATCGTTGATCGCTTAACCAAGGTAGCTCACTTCATACCAGTCAAGGTTACCCATCAACCGCATCAGTATGCAGAGTTATATGTTCAGAATATCTTAAGGTTGCATGGTATTCCCAAAACCATCATATCCGACAGAGGATCTCAGTTCATCGCTCGTTTTTGGGAACAGTTGCACAAAGAGTTGGGAACGAAGTTAATTCGAAGCTCAGCTTATCACCCTTAGACAGATGGACAGACGGAAAGAGTGAATCAAGTGTTGGAAGACATGTTGAGAGCATGTGTTGTGTTAGCAAAAGGATCTTGGGAGAAATGGTTACCTTTGGCAGAGTTCTTGTATAACAACGGTTACCAAGAAAGCATTAAGATGGCACCATTCGATGCCTTGTATGGATGCAAGTGTAGAACCCCCGTCAATTGGGTTGAATCAGGAGACAAAGGATTCTACGGTACGGACTATGTGAAGGAGGCAGAAGAAATAGTTCACGATGTTCAACAACATATCCGTGCAGCTTAGTCTCGACAGAAAGAGTATGCAGATCAAAGAAGGAGACCTTTGGAGTTTCAAGTTGGTGACTATGTGTATCTTAAGGTATCACCCATGAGAGGTGTCCGTCGTTTTGGAATTAAGAAAAAGTTAGCACCCCGATATGTGGGACCTTATCGGACTATTGCCAAGAAAGGCAAGGTAGCTTACTAAGTGCAGTTACCCCCAGAAATGAGTGCTATCTTTCCAGTATTCCATGTATCTCAGTTTAAAAAGTGTCTTCGAGTTCCAGAAGAAGAAGCAGTTCAGAGTTCTGACATTGTGATCAGATCGGATTTGGAGTATCTTGGATACCAAGACCAGAGTTACCAGGAACCGAGAAGTGAGAACTTTCAAAGTTCTTTGGAGTCATCATGGTCCCAATGATGCAACTTGGGAGACCAAGGCCTACCTAAGCACAAACTATCCCGTCTTTTATAATAAATGGTACAAAACCCAAATCTCTGGACGAGATTTCTTTAAGGGGGAGGGCTATGACACCCTGTGTCAAGCTTGAATTAGGATCATCATTAGCCACTAAGCATAAGCATTGCATTGCATTCATTTTTATATATGTCATAATGTGTGTTTATTTATATACTTCACACTAGAATTGAATAGGTGTTTGTGCTCTACTCTTGTTCAACATGTTTAGCTAAGTTTGCTATGCTTAGATTAATGAGTAGATTGTTTGTCTTGTTAATCACCCTACCAAATTAAGCTTAGTTTATTTGTTAAGAATAAAAGTAATTCTTTTCTTAAATGGCTTAATTGGTTTTTAATCTAGAACCCTGTAAATTAATAGTTTTTAGAAAATGTGACCTACATGAAAAATGTAGAGCATATTATTCTGAACAACTTTGGTTTAAGTTCCAAATCTTAGTTTGGAGTTTTTGAAACTGTTTTGAAGCCACTTCAGTTTGAATCAAATAAAAGAAATGGGAAAAGGAAAAGAAATCGGAAACGGACCGAGTCTCGCCTTTCGGCTCGCTTGGCCTTACCCGCGGCCCAGCCAGCACCCCGCTCACACCCGCGCGCCCCGCGCACGCATGGTGCACGCACGGTGCACGTGCAACGCACGCGCCGCTCACGCGCGAGCGCGAGCGCCCGCGCCCGACCGCGGCTGTGCCGTATGTCGGCATTGCCTACCGCGTGGCCGACGATTCCTGCCAACGAGTGCCGAACACGCCTCGCCGCTCGCTGACGCCCTGCGCCGCACCGCGCCGACAGCACTGCCTCTGCCGCTGCCGCGCTCCGCCAAGCCACAGACGTGCCGCGTCACTGCGCTGCGCCACCTTCACGCCGTGTCGTCGCGTTGCTTTAAACACTGCCGCAGTGCCTGCCGCCGACCAGCACCCGCTCCGTCTCGATCGCGTTCGAGCGCGTATCCGCGCTAACGGCGCGAGGACCGAGCGCTACGCCCTGCCAACACACCTGCTCGCCACTCGCCGCCTCTGCACGCGCAGACACACCACGCTGCGCCGCGCCTGCCCTCGCCGCCGCAGTGCCGCATCTGGTCAGCCGCTCACCCCGTCGCAGTCGTGATAGAGTGCCGCATCCACCCTAATGGCACTAGGACCAAGTAGCACCCCTGCCCGCACGCTGCCGCCCCTGCCGCGCGTCGCGGACCACGCCACGCCACTGCCACTCGCCGCACCATCGCATCACGGCCCCCACCGGCCATGTCGGTCGGCCATGACCGCGCCAACAGGAGCGCATACACCCCCTGCCCCTCTCGCACTCGAAAGCACTCACCCGCACTCGCTCTCTCGCTCGCGCTGCCTCTGCTCTCGCCGCGCCGAGCACGAAACGCACCGCAGCGCCCCCTTTTCGAATTCGCCACCACCCGAGCATCTTTGCCCGGTCCACCTCGCACTCGCACTTGACGAGGACATCACCGGCTTAGATATGACCATGCCAACGACTTCTATACCAAAGGTGAAACCATTCTATATGAGGTTTATCATTGTTACATTTGATGAATGGGTGCTGCACTATGAAGTGTGTATGTTTTCATTCTCAGAATTGCTTACATGGATCAAGGAACGGTTAGATTGCATATGGAAAGCATGGATGGTCAATGAAGTTGATTAGGGACCAAATCCAAGTGTTCCTAACGTCCTCCACCAGGCCACCACGTCACTTTGGATCCAAGGAAAGAAAGAGTCCAAGTCCAACACGTTTTGGAAGTCCAATTCGAACTGCAGAATAGTCCAAACTTGCGACGGTTGCCACGACTTCATACGGACTCAGATTAGGACGTTCTAGCACTTTTTGGAAAGCTTATCAAGTCTACTTTCCAACGGATCTGGACTCATACATATATCTTACCAGATGCGACCGCAGTTGATGATTTAATGCCGAGACCTTGTCTGCCAACGGTGCTACGTCACCATATTTTGGGCCTATGGTCCGTGTATGAACTTGAGTCCATTAGGGACTCATCCTAGGGTTGTTGGACGACCCCAGGACCCTTGTGGTTGTCCTCCCTCCTCCTTATATCCCCTAGAGCCGCCACAAACAGATTGGGTTTTGTTTAGATGAAAGTTTAGCTGCTGCTACTTCCTTGTAGACGCGTGTGTCGACTAGACCATCCGTTCTACTTGATTCGGAACCCCACCTTCATGAGTATCAGATTTGAACCTTTATCTCTTATTTGCAATTGAGTGTTTGTTCTACTTGTTCTTGCTTGTTCTTCGATTGCTTGCAGGAATAACCCTAGTGGTTTGGTTGGTTGTGATCCGCAAGATCGTGAGCAACCGCTGGAATTGGTGTATCGATCGCTAAGGCACAGCGTCCTTGGATGGTTGTAGTCGGATCGTGAACGTCTCTCCAGTCAAATCGTAGTTATCAATCTCCACCGAAAGATTGGGACACCCATACACTCATCAGCACTCGCCTTCGCCTCGCACACGCCCTGCTCGCCTCGCCATTGCCATCCGAACTTCTCAGTCGCCGGAACGTCGTCGCCGTTCCTCGGCTCGGAGTTTCCATCGCAATGACCAAACACCGTTCACCCCTCTCCGACCCACTTTCGTCGCCTCCATCTTCGTGGAAGCTACACCGGAGGTAGTAGAGGTGAGAACATCCTTCGTCTAGCTCTAGTTCACCTTGGAACGGCACAGCACCGTTGGTCGTGTGCCATTGCCGCCGCCGCAGAGCTTGCACGTGGCCGGACCTCCTCGGAGCTCCTCCGGTTCAACCAACGCTCGCGCAACACTCCCCACACCACCGCGGTGCTCACGCAACCTCTAGCCTAGCACCACACCACCGGTAATCACCCCGCCGCTTCGCACCGCCGCCATTGCGCGCCGCCGGCTCGCTACAGGGTCACGCCGGTTCAACAAACCCCACCGGTCGACGCGCGACGTCACCACGAGTCTAGTGCATCCAACCTCACCGCCGGCGAGCTCTCCGTCGGCGAGAACGAGCCGGTCAGCACCGGTGCTCTGCCCTGGCTCGCTGCCAGGTGGACCCTGCGTTGACTGCAGGTCCCGCCTGTCAGTCCACCCTCCCGTGTGCACTGGGCCGAGCCCATCACTGTTCATCCACGGTGATGAGTGTGTGGGTGTCCCGATCTTTCGGTGGAGATAGATAACTATGATTTGACTGGAGAGACGTTCACGATCCGACTACAACCATCCAAGGACGCTGCGCCTTAGCGATCGATACACCAAATCCAGCGGTTGCTCACGATCTTGCGGATCACAACCAACCAAACCACTAGGGTTATTCCTGCAAGCAATCGAAGAACAAGCAAGAACAAGTAGAACAAGCACTCAATTGCAAATAAGAGATGAAGGATCAGATGTGATACACACGAAGGTGGGGATCCGAATCAAGTAGAACGGATGGTCTAGTCGACACACGCGTTTACAAGGAAGTAGCAGCAGCTAAACTTTCATCTAAACAAAACCCAATCTGTTTGTGGCGGCTCTAGGGGGATATAAGGAGGGAGGACGACCACAAGGGTCCTAGTGTCGTCCTACAACCCTAGGATGAGTCCCTAATGGACTCAACTTGATACACGGACCATCGGCCCAAAATAGGGTGACGCAGCACCGTTGGCAGAAAAGATCTCGGTATTAAATTGTCTACTGCGCACGCATTTGATAGGGTATAGGTATGAGTCCGGACCCATTGGAAAGTAGACTTGATAAGATTTCCAAAAAGTCCTATCACGTCCCAATCGGAGTCCGTATGAAGTCGTGGCAACCGTCGCAAGTTTGGACTCTTCTGCAGTCCGAATTGAACTTTCCAAAACGTGTTGGACTTGGACTCTTTGTTTCCTTGGATCCAATATGACGTGGTGGCCTGGTGGAGAACGTTAGGAACACTTGGATTTGGTCCCCAATCAACTTCATTGATCATCCATGCTTTCCATATGCAATCTAACCCTTCCTTGATCCATGTAAGCAATTCTGAAAATGAAAACATACACACTTCATAGTGCAGCACCCATTCATCAAATGTAACAATGATAAACCTCATATAGAATGGTTTCACCTTTGGTATAGAAGTGGTTGGCATGGTCATATCTAAGCCGGTGATGTCCTCATCATTCTCCCTTTCTTGACAGCAAACCGTCCTCGGTTTGACCACTGTCGGAGGATGTGTTGTAGATACAAGCAAACCATACTCCCATTCTTGATAGTTATCCTGTTTCTTTAAAATAAAACTAGGGAAGCTTGACATGGCATGGTTATTGTTATTGCATACTTCTAATTGATTAGTTCTGTTCACTATAAAAGGAGTTTGTATATTTGAGCAAATGTAAATTCGGTTTACCATATACTCATCTTCATAATTATAGTTGCCAATAGCATGAAAACTAATATTAGAAGAACATGGCAATTCAATTCTATCAGTCAGATTATTCTGCAAATATTTAAGCTCACAAAGATAATCGAATTCAATATATCTGATTGTATGTAAAGATGACAACAATTGAGCTTCTTCATTTTCATTTACAATATGAACAACATGCTTGAATTCAGCACTCATTAATACAGAATTTGTAGCTTTATTCACTAGTTGTGGTATGGATATAAGTGATGCACTATCACACAACTCTTCTTTGTCACAAGTAAAATCAAGCATATCAAAGTGTGACAAAGGAAAATCAGCGACCAATTCAACAATTGATTGATCTATAATATCATGATTAGTTGGCAAATTTAAGTCAACTAAAGTATTCTCACCTTGATTTAGTTTACAAGCATTTGACATACCTTGGATGCTCATCTTAATTGGTGTAGGTGTAGCCAGATTCACGCTCTCTTTAAATGTTTCACCTCCTATCTCAAATTGATTGTTGTCGACATGTATATTATCATCTACTTCCTGCAAATTGTCAGTAATAGGAGAGACAAATGCTTCTATAGTATTTTTATGTTCCCTTTGTAGATTTACTTCAGCATCACAAGCAAGATCAAACAACTCATCAAAATTCTTATAATGTTTATCAACAAGTATATTTTGAATTTCCACATTAAGACCATGCAAAAATCTATGTTCCAGAAACTCATCGGTTCCTTCTAAGCCACAACGTAGCAAACCCAATTTTAGTTTCTCTAAATATTTTGCTACAGTTTTGTTTCCTTGTTTTATAGATTTCAAGTTTCCATTCAAAATTTCAGAATAATAGCTAGGAACAAAAACATCTCTAAAATGTCTTTTCATATCTTTCCATGATTGAGGAGCTTTATCAAATCTACAAAGGTGTTTCCACTCAGTTAAAGCATACTTAATAAGAACACTTGAAGCAACTTTAACCTTTTGTTTTTCAGATAGATCATACTTTTTAAATTCCTTGTCTACATGTAGCTCCCATTCAATATATGCATAAGGATCATAGTTTCCTTCAAAAGAAGGTAGTGCAGATTGTAGTTTATCTAGCAAAGCATCACATACCTCGTAAGTAGCAAGCTTATCACTTGTCATACCACTAGCAAAGTGATTCGAATATGCAACCTGATCATCTCCTTTTTCCATGTAGATTCCTGCCATGATTAGGAGATAACAAGAAACATACACAATAGTATTTATGTTCCTATCAACTAGTAGGATGTGGTTGTTGTAATTCTCTCACTCTCAACTTGATCAAACAAATTCTTACAAGTTCTTACCAAGCAAAACAAGAGGTGGCAGTAACCAACAAGTCGGAAACCCTGGAAGTAGTGTATCGATACCGCAGCAACAACACCTGTCAAGCTGTATCCGGATATGTGGAGCTATAGGAGGGCTAAACAATAATGTGCAAGGAAGTACTAGCACCACATTAGTCACAAAAGCAAGTTGAGAAATCGTTCAACGGAGGTACCGTGCTGGTCCTAGGCTAGACAGTGCTAGAGACGCGAGCCTAGACACAAACGAAGTCACGGTACAGCAAAAACAAGGCACAAGAATAGCAAGCAAAACACTCCCTTTCTTTTCCTCCTCTCTTCTTTTTTTTCTTTTCTCTTCTTTTGTTTCTTTTCTCTTTCTCTTTGTTTTTCTTTTCTGTTATCCTCTTTTCTTTTCTTTTTCTTTCTGATTTTTTTTCTTTTCTTTAACTCTCCTCAAAAACCTTTTCTTTAACTCTCAACTAGAACAAATCTGAAACTTGACAAATCAGATTTCAACAAAAGCAATGGACAATGTGTTTCTCAAACAAAGTAGAACTAGCAATGCTGATATTTTTTTGTGTGCCTAAATCAGATTTGGATGTGAAAAAAAATGTGGATGGATATGGTGCAGCGAAGATGTATATGGTAGCAACGATTGCAAAAGAAATATATATGATGTAGTGGAGTTGTATATGGTGATGGTAAACATAGCGGATATAGTGACCAAAACGTGACAAGAACTCGAAACTCTAAAAGCCTAACCCTAAGACCAGCAACACGACTCAACCGATGTAAACCAAACTCAACAAGCCCGAACTAATCAATACTAGTAAAAGGCTCAAAAGGTCTATGGGATTATGGGAAACGAATCTACTATTTTTTGTTGGCTTTTTCTGGACTTTAGGAAATTAAAAGAAAACTGAAATCTCTCACCGATGAAACCTTGCTCTGGATACCACTTGATGAGTGTGTGGGTGTCCCGATCTTTCGGTGGAGATAGATAACTACGATTTGACTGGAGAGACGTTCACGATCCGACTACAACCATCCAAGGACGCTGCGCCTTAGCGATCGATACACCAAATCCAGCGGTTGCTCACGATCTTGCGGATCACAACCAACCAAACCACTAGGGTTATTCCTGCAAGCAATTGAAGAACAAGCAAGAACAAGTAGAAAAAGCACTCAATTGCAAATAAGAGATGAAGGATCAGATGTGATACACACGAAGGTGGGGATCCGAATCAAGTAGAACGGATGGTCTAGTCGACACACGCGTCTACAAGGAAGTAGCAGCAGCTAAACTTTCATCTAAACAAAATCCAATCTGTTTGTGGCGGCTCTAGGGGATATAAGGAGGAGGGAGGACGACCACAAGGGTCCTAGTGTCGTCCTACAACCCTAGGATGAGTCCCTAATGGACTCAACTTGATACACGGACCATCGGCCCAAAATAGGGTGACGCAGCACCGTTGGCAGAAAAGATCTCGGTATTAAATTGTCTACTGCGCACGCATTTGATAGGGTATAGGTATGAGTCCGGACCCATTGGAAAGTAGACTTGATAAGCTTTCCAAAAAGTCCTATCACGTCCCAATCGGAGTCCGTATGAAGTCGTGGTAACCGTCGCAAGTTTGGACTCTTCTGCAGTCCGAATTGAACTTTCCAAAACGTGTTGGACTTGGACTCTTTGTTTCCTTGGATCCAATATGACGTGGTGGCCTGGTGGAGAACGTTAGGAACACTTGGATTTGGTCCCCAATCAACTTCATTGATCATCTATGCTTTCCATATGCAATCTAACCCTTCCTTGATCCATGTAAGCAATTCTGAAAATGAAAACATACACACTTCATAGTGCAGCACCCATTCATCAAATGTAACAATGATAAACCTCATATAGAATGGTTTCACCTTTGGTATAGAAGTGGTTGACATGGTCATATCTAAGCCGGTGATGTCCTCATCATTCGGGCCGAATTCTGAAATGCTTTTCCTTTTTCTATTGTCAGTAAATCGGTTAATGCTTGTTTATTTCATATCTGGAGTTTGGTAAATCGTAAAATGGTGAAATAAATGGTGTTAGAATCTATAAATGAATATCTTCCTGTTAAAAATATAAAAGTAATTTTTGGAGAATGTCTTCAGTACTAATGCTTAAATAGTTCTTTTCTGCAGTTATCAAAATTAAATGTGTTTCTGCCTGAAATCTTCAAATAAAAATGTGAAGTTTTTATGCTAGCTTTGTTATCCTGTGTAGAAGCTAGGAAAAATATATAGATGTCATGTTTCTATGTAGAATTAATTAGTTCTCTATTAAAATGTGTTTCTTCTGCTTTCTTAGATTAATTCCTGTGGTAAATCTGTGCATAAACAAATCATGAAAATTTTTGTGTAGTCTCTGTATACCATGATCTATCTAGGAAAAATATAATATGTTGTATGTTGTATGGCAGAAAAGGTACTTGTAGTTCAAGTGTTTGTTTCTAGGGTTTTCTTAAGAAATTCCTATAGAGAATAATCTGGTAGTGTTAATCATGGAACTTTCTTGATAAATATGTTTCTAAGTAAAGAACCTGTTAAAAATAAGATATAGCATGTTTCACCCTGTTAGCCAGTAGGTCTGGTTCTTAGTGCTTTTTCTGCATTTAAATTCATCTTTTTTGTATCTGGTAGCTAGTAGCCTTGCTTTGGATGAATCCTCTACAGTAGCATCCAGTAGGCCTGCTCTGTCCTCTGTAATTTTGGTAGATTTTTCTGAGCAGTTTATAATAGGCTTGCTGTGTAAAGTGGAACTAGCGGGAATACTTAGGGTAATTCTAAAAAGCAATCTTTGAGTGTTTAATTCTTGTTCAAGCATCATCCCTGAACCATCAAGTTTACTTATATGCATTGAAAACATCCAGGTAAGTAGAGGAACCCTAGGTGCCACTTCCAGAGGAAGGAGTCCAGGAGGTGCAGGAGCTGAACGAGGAGTACCACGAGCTCGACACTAACCTCCCCGAGTGCCCTGACCACCAGCCCTCCACCTTCACTCAAGGCAAGCCCCGGAGCATCCTTAAGCCTCCCAGTATTTACAATTAATCTACTTGAGTATTTTATATTGTGATGCATTAAGTGCTAGGAGTTGGATGAATCCCAATTGTTGCATTTCCTTCCTTGACTATTGAATTACATACCTTGTTAACCTAATAAATAAAAGTAAAAGCAACCGCTTAGCATGCTTAGCTCAAATGGTTACCTTTATATTCATAGTATTATCCCATGGGGGTAATACCGATCACGGTTGGCTATATTTTGCTATCGTGGGAAAGAACCAATGGTAGTAATGAAATGCGGTCAACTGGAAGGCAAGGGCACCAAGAGGTTTAGACTTGGGGGCAGTTCGTCTGTTGGATCGTATAGGTTTGTATACGATGGTGGCCCTCTTAAATATTCGAATGCGCCCTTTCACATAGGGGTCGTTGGGAGTATCGACCCCGAAGCCGAGTAAACACTGTCCGGGCCGACTCTCAGCCTACTTCTAGCACCCTCTAGTTTGGAGATACGACCTGCCCGGTGGTGGCCAACTGATTTCTCCAATTGGGTGGGTTACTCTGAGATCGCGGCGGTACTACCTGGACTTTGTTGAGCGGTAACCCAATGCATGGACCCGACGGGGAAAGTGTGGGCGTGTGTTAAAGGTAATCTTGCCAGCTGGTTGTATATCGATTCGAGTCGCCGCCTCCCACTGGATAGTGGGGGATTATGCTGAGCTTCACCACGGTACAACTCCATGTGACATTGTAATGGTTCTACTAAAATATTGATGAAGGAATTGGATATGGTTTTATTATATTGGTTGCTTAGATCAAGTGAGTGCTCTAGTATAGGTGCAAAACCTAGAGATAAATAATAGGATGGAAAATGGCTGCTCTCTAATATTCTTAGTTGTTTCATCTTTCTCGTGTTTCCGCAAAAGAAAAGTTTATCCAGATCCACATAAATAGCCATGCATATCCTTGGAGTCTTTATTTTCAGTTAGACGGGTAAGTCTAGCTGAGTACATTCCCATACTCAGGATTTACCCTGTTTCTTGCAGATGGCCAAGTATACTTTGGCTATTGTAAGCATTGTCTCTATCCTGTCGAAGGAGAAGAGGAATAGGCTTTGGGCAAGGTCTTCTACGAGCTCATCTTTTGTTGTTGTTGGACGAGATCTCGTGGGCACCCCTATCTATTAATGGTATTAGCGTGGAGTAAAACTTTGGGTTCGAGTTTCAAAACAATGTTTCATTTGGCCACATGTGTTGTGGCATGAGTACTACTTTATTTGGGACAAAGTGTTGTAATAACTTTATTTCGTACTTCAAGTTTTTCGTTTAATTGTTGGTTCGTTCGAATGTGCATACCTGAGTTTGCGCGATCTTGGTTGGAGATACGATTGTTAGAAATCCTTCGAGATTTCCGGACTACTGGGATTATATGGGCTCAAGTGTTTAAAGTGGTCGTTAAATCGGTTACTTTGGTACTTGATCTCTTATAATTTGGGCGGTTCTGCCACATGTTTGGTGATGGTGCCGATGGCTTCGAGGCTCAAGATGCAGAGCCAGCTTGTGGTTTTATGCCAGAGTCGTCATCATTTTTGGCGCCGGATCCAAGGCCGGAAATGAGGAAGAGGTCGACGATGGTGCATGAGGAGCCGGAGGTAGTGGAGGAGATTCCTCGTGCCAAAAATGAGCCGAAGGTGACGCCATTTCGTACTTTTCATTGTGATGGTGATGACTTTGTTGTTGTCGAGGATGACGAGGTTGAGGAGGAAACGGCTGCCCTCCTTAGCGATGCTAGCGATCTGCTCGGACAGTTCAAGGTAGCTTCGGACTCTTGTCTTAGTTGTGCGTTGTCTCTGTGCTTCTTCTATATAGCTTGTTGATGTGTCGTCGCAGGGGTTGTTTGAGTCCTGGAGGGAGCGTAAGATGATGGCCGACGTGCTTGCGAAGCTGTCCTCTAAGAATGAGCGTCTTTGTGGTGACGTTGCTCATGTCGAGGGTCAGTTTGCAGGGCTGGAGGAAAGTTTGGATGCGGCGCACCGGTGCTCGGAAGTGTTAAGGGCTGCAGTCCGAGATCGAGAGTGGGAGACCAGCAAGCTTCAATCTCTCGTTGATGATCTTCGCGTTTGTAAGTCTTCGTTCTCTGTGGCTTTGAATGTTGGTGTCTTGTCTTTGTGATAATTTTTCTCGTTTGTCGCGTAGAACTGCTTGATGCTCAAAAGGCAAAACGCCCCGCAGAGGAGAGGGTTGATGCTACCGAGAGAGAGATGTACAAGATGCGGGAGATGCACAAAGGTAGCATTTCACTGCCTATTGTTACTTTTGAATGGCTTCCTTACTTGGTGTTTGCTACTTCCACAGTTCACTGGGACAATGTTCGTCTTCAATTTGCAGACATGCAGGCGAAAGTGGATTCCTATTACGACAACTTCTGGTCGCTAGCGCGTGAGATCGCCTTTGTGGTAAGGTGTGTTGATGGTTGGGAGCTCATTCCTGAACCCGCTGGCTGGGTGACCATGGAGAGTGTGTTAGCGGGGGTCCGCGGCCTGTGGGGCATACTTCAATTGTTTACGACTTCGGCGGCGGAGTGTGGCTGTTCATGGCATGGCTATATTGCAATATCATTATCCAAAGATCAAGCTTGGTCGCATGGAGACCGGGTTCGCATCAGGGATATCGGATGAGGATGCAAATCATCTGGAGGCGGCTGTCGATCGTGTCGCGAAAGTTGTAGCTAAAGATGTTGATTTGTTCTCTGCTGGGCAGTGGTAGTTTGTATCGTAGATACATTAATTCGGGCGTGTAAGTGAAAGCTACAAAGCTGTAAAATATCCATGCGGTGAACTTTTGTTTCACTTGTATGCCCTGTCGTGCCCCCTGCCGTAGCGATGAATCATTCGGCCCCAGGTTCCCCGTGGCCCAGATCGTAGAGCCCCAAGCTACTTCACGCGTAAGTACCACAGAGATTACCAGGGGGGTAAGCTGCTAGCAACCTGCGGCGCAGAGGGTGAACAGCTCATGCACGCTTAAGGTGGTGCTAGGGACAGAACCCTTTTCCGAGAGGCTCGATTGTGGCGTGACTAGGGCCTGTGGAGACCGTTCCTGCAGACGCTGGGCGCAAAGCCATGCTGCTTGTAGAGTCGTCGACCGTACCATGGTCGTATACAAATTCTGGGCACACATCCTCATAGCCTTCAACTCAGGTGATGTCTCATTTGATAAAGATGCATCATCTAAGAGGTCTATCGACATGATCATAGCGTATAGGGTAGCTAATTCTATACGTTATGAAGTTGATAGACCAGATTTGAAGGTTTCCGGTTATGGCCAGGCTATTTGGAGAATGCCGTGATGCGTTTGGAGAGGTCGTCGAAACACTGTGGGAGTGTTTTGGAGAGCTCGTGGACCGCCGTATATTCCTTGCTAGACATTGGGTCACCATGGATGTTTTGTTGGAGTCAGAGTATGTATAAAGGACAAAGAAGAACAAATTACTTTATTTATTCATCGGGGATAACCGGTACAAACTTTATTGGACCTCTTCAAGTGCCTAAACTGCTTGTATTGCCCGTCTTGTGGATCTTCACGTGTGTTTGCGAGGTAGGTCAACGTTGGATGTTAACGCTTGTATTTCCTTCGGCCTCTTGGCGATCGGGTTGTCGGTAGTGCTGGAGCTGTATTTGTCATTGGGGCGGGGCCTCGCGGCGGCGTTTATTGTTTGTTGTCCACACCCATATGCGACTTTTAGATCGGTGCGGAGGCTGAGGATGCCTTGATGTGTTGGTATTTTGAGCACCATATAGGTGTAATGTGGTACTGCCATAAGCTTTGCGAGTGCCGGTCGGCCGAGGATTGCATGGTAAGCTGTTTGGAAGTCAGCGACGATGAAGTTGATATTCTCGATTTTGAAGTGATTCTGGTCGCCGAGTTGTACCGGGAGCGTAATTTGTCCTACTAGTGTGGATGCCTTATCTGGGAGTATATCCCAGAAAGGGAAGTTGAAGGACCGAGAACCGCGAATAGAGGGGGGGTGAATGGGAGCCAAATAAAATTCAACTCAAAGACTTGGCCCTTGTCCCAAAATCACACCCAAAACTTGACCTCGGAAGAACTGACTCGAACACGACCTAACAAGTAGGCGGACACCTTAGGAAGACCCCTAAAGGTGCAGCGGAGCGGTCGGAGAAGATGGAGAACGATCAAAGCCACGTACTCGAAACCGATACACCGAGAGTGGTACTCTCAACCCCTAAAGAGAAGAGGCAAGAGCACACCCAAAAATACTTATGAGAACTGGTCTCAAACATACCTAATCAGGTTCCTTACGTGAATACAAATCCAACACAACAAACAGAACTTGATTCGGAGTCCGGACGAGAGAGAAACGGCCAAAACAACGAACAACAGTGAGCACACAACCACTCGCCTTGGTCCGGTGGTGAGGTCCGACGGTGAGGTCCGGAGGTAGGTGCGTTTCTGTTGTTTTTTGGCTGTACCACCGGACCACTCGCTATGGTCCGGTGCTATGGTCCGGAGGGTGGTCCGACGTTGTTTCTTCACAAAAACAGCAACACAGTGAGCTCTAGACCTCCGAACTAGTGGTCCGACGGCACCACAGGACTAGTCCGGAGGGTGGTCCAGAGCTAGGGGCTGCTCTGGACACTTTCGCTCAGACCACAGGACCACTCGCATATGGTCCGGAGCCTTGTCCAAGGTGGTCTGACAGGTGGTCCGGAGCTCACGAACAGCGCACAGAAAACCTGTGAACACCGATTTCTCTCCGCCAAATCTTCCCAAAACTCAACCAAATGAACTCCAACTGCAACCAAACTTTGTAGGCATGATCCTTGTACAGATGGGGAGCTATCCCAAAGAAATCCTTGCTCAATTTGGAGAGGATAAACGGGAACACTCGGATTTGGGGGAGAAGGAGAAGAACAAAGAACGCCACAAAGAAATCACCCGATCTACGCGCTCATGAGGTTTGAGGAGAAATCCTTCGGTGCAAAGATGCTCCTCACAAGTACGCACAATTTGGTTCAAATGGATTTTGCAAAGCTACTCTCAACAAATAGAAAACATCTCGGGAAAAAGAGAGAGCAAATGCAAAACAGAAAGAACACAAGCAAAACGGGGACACGATCACGAAAGCGAAGCCACCATGGCTTACGGAGGTTACGGCCTCCGATTCCTCGCAACAATCACAAGTTCTTACACCGGTGACATGGTGGATCTCAAGCAAGAAGAAGCTAGGGGAGGGAAAACCTAGGAATAGGTGGTTGAGGGAGTAATGCAAGAGATGAGGATGAGGATACCCCTTCATCCTCTATTTAACAGGGCTTTGACTATTTCCCAAAGACCGCCCCTAGATACATGAGTGAACTACCTAGCCTAAGCATTGCAGTCCAAGCTCCGGAATATATCTTCCTCGATTTGAATGGATGGCCCCACTTCTTGCCGGGAGTTGCCGTCGCCTCGACGCAACATCCAGGATTCCACAAAGTGCCATCCCCGCTTCCTCGGAAGCTCCGCCTAGGTTTTGAGGCCCAAACCCAGGAAACCCGCCACCGGTAGCTTTGGGCTCAACTACCGAACCCCGAGTTTTGCGGCCCAAACTCAGAAACCGACGCGGATGGTTTTGAGGCCCAAACCACTCGACGCGAGCCACCTTGTCTTCGCCCGGTCGGACTCCGAGTCCCCTGAGCCTCCTCTCGACTCGCGCGTCCACCGTCTTGACTCGGTCAACTCGGTCTACCTCCATGTCTTCTCGCACTCGCCGGTGCCAGGTACTAGCCGCCACAGCTAGTCCGCTTGCGCCCATGGTCCCTCAATCTGAGCCTTGCTTCCGCCCTTTACCACTCTCAGTCCATTGGCACGGCAAGCCTCTACTTGACCTTCTCCACGCTATTGACCACTGTCACTAGGCATAGCACCTGCACACCACAAGCCGATAGACAGGCACACATTTGCTTTCGCAAAGGGTTAGAATAAACCGCTCAAACTGAAACACTCACGTGTTGGTCAATCACTCATCATCAAAGCTGAACATACATGGGTACTTATCCACCATGTGTTCACAATCTCCCCCTTGATGAGTGCATTGTCAACACAAGTGCATTTCAGATTTGAGCCACAAGGTAAAGATCTCCAAATGACCAAAAAAGCTGAGAAGGCCAAAACGGGGTCACTTGAGAGAAGCAAACACGATACCAATTAAAAGAGAGAGGCAAAAAATGATACCAATTAAAAGCATCCTTCAAAACACCTCATGACAAAGCCACTTAGTGAGGCCAAACAAAAGCATATGGGCGCAACCAAAATGAAACAAAGCTAGCCCTCAAGAAGAGGCAGAAATGGGCTAAACACCGCTAGCAAGTCCAAGATACCAATCACTGCTCTCAAAGCTCAAACTTCCAATTTAAACACTAGGGGAGCTCAAAAGATAGCAATTGAAACCACTTACGTCCCCTAATGCTCAAGAAGCAATCGAAACCTGTCGAAGTCAACAAAAACAATCTAGATCCTCCAGAAGAGGCAAAGGCTCAACACATCTAGAAAAAACTCCCCCTGGGAACTAGCATTCTCAGGATACCAAGAAGGGGTGAAAAGAGCCAAGTCAAAGAGATACCAATTAAGCTCAAAAAGCACATTTGCTCCCCTTGGATGTAGATGGCTGAAAATGGAATGAAATGCACATCTCTCCCCCTTGTTGACACATGTAGCTCATCAAACATCAACAACTCAAGATCCGGCTACAAATGCCAAGAAGTGCAAAATGAGTGCAAAAGCTTCATACTTAGAGCTAAGACAATGAATAGATGCTCTAAGTGATGTGATCTTGTGATAATAGGAAAAGCTCTTCGTGCCCAATAAAGACTCAAGTTGAGCTTAAGATCACTTTAGAAGCTATTTTAGAGAGCATATCATGTGAGAGCAAGGAATGGGTATCACCTCCTAGAGACAACTAGACATGGCAAACAAGATAGGATCTATCTCAAAGCAATCTCATGTATAGCAAGTAAAACTATCCCTAGCAAAGTTCATACAACAAGCCAATGACCCAACTGAATTAAGTTTTCAAATTTCAAAGTTATGCAACCAAAATTCAGTTTTAGGCACATTTAAGTTGTATGTGAGTGGTTGTAAGCAAAGTGATGCAACTGCTTACCAACCGGGCGAAGTCAAAGGACTTGACATACCGGTTTTGGTCATACATGACACCGCTCAAGTATTGACCCATATGGGAAGCAGTCTCGAACACACGGTGAAGTGCTCACAATGCAGACCCAACTCGATCTTCCCAATTCACAAAACAGGGAGCAATTTCATTTTAGATATTAATCATGGTGCTCAAAGGTAGTGAATGAAACAATGAAGAGCCATAGTTACAAGCTATATACAAGGCAGCCAAGAAGGATCTTCAAAAGCCTACACATGCTAGTGCCATTTCAGAGGTGACAAGGGGAATTTAAATTCAGTTTTAAAGCTTTTCTAACTTAGCTCTATTGCATATCATAAAGATCAAAAAGAGTCTAAGTTAGACAAAACCATAGACACATAAAACACCTCAAACAGACCATAGATTCATTATATCGGCTATAGATATGAAGCTTAAAATGAACTATGTCACAAATGCAAATGAGATGCAAAATTTAATGACACCAACTCACACTAACAAGACACCAAATTAGAAGAAGGACAAAGAGAAGACAAAAGGAACCAAAAAGAACTATGATACACAAAACTTTCCTCCTCTAAAAAGGAAAGCAAACACCCAACTCGCCTCGAAGGCGAGAAAATGCAGCTTGATCCAATGGCTTAGTGAGAATATCCGCAAGCTGGTTTTGGGTCTCGACATGCCGGAGGTCAATGTCGCCCTTCTCGTAGTGATCATGCAAAAAGTGAAAGAGGACCTCAATGTGCTTGGTCTTCGAATGAAGCATGGGATGTTTAGCCACACTAATTGCACTCGTGCTATCACAAAGCAAAGGCACCTTAGTAAGCTCAAGACCGAAATCTCTCAAAGTGGCTATCATCCAAATCAACTGCGAGCAACAGCTAGCCGCGGCAACGTACTCAGCTTTGCACATCGACTGTGCCATGCTATACTGCTTGTGAGAAGACCAAGAAACCAACGAAGACCCAAGAAACTGGCAAGTCCCAGAAGTGGACTTCCGATCAAGTCGGCAACCGGCAAAGTCAGCGTCAGAATAACCGCAAAGCACAAGAGAGGAAGAGGTGGAGAACCAAAGACCAAATTCGGGAGTGAAGCACAAGTACCTCATGATGCGGTTCACCGCCTGCTTGTGCAAGGTCCGTGGGGATGCCTGAAAATGTGCACACAAGCAAACGACGAACTGAATGTCCGGCCGGGTCGCTGTCAGGTACAGAAGCGACCCGATCATGCTTCGGTACTTGGTCTGGTCCACCGCCTCTCCTTCCTCGTCCGCATCCAAAGCAGTAGTGGTTGACATATGCGTTGAGAGGGGCTTTGCCTCGCCCATGTCAAACTTCTTCAAGATATCCTTCGTGTACTTTCCTTGGTGCACAAACGTCCCTTCCCGGGTTTGCTTTATTTGCAACCCGAGAAAGAAAGTCAACTCTCCCATCATGCTCATCTCCAATTCCCTACTCATAAGATCTGCAAACTTGGCAACAAGAGCATGAGAAGAACCACCAAAGATGATATCATCCACGTATATTTGGACAAGGAGAGTGTCTTTGCCTTGCTTGAGGAGAAACAACGTCTTATCTACTGATCCCATTTTAAAACCCTTAGCAAGCAAATAGGTTTTTAGCCTATCATACCATGCTCTAGGTGCTTGTTTCAAACCATACAAAGCTTTGTGAATTTTAAAAACATGGTTTGGAAACTTGGGATTTTCAAAACCGGGAGGTTGTTTAACATAAACTTCCTCCTCTATGTAGCCATTTAAGAAAGCACTTTTAACGTCCATTTGAAAAAGTTTAAAACCCTTAGAACTCGCAAAAGCTAGAAGGATTCTAATGGCTTCTAAACGAGCTACGGGAGCAAAGGTTTCCTCATAGTCTATTCCCTCTTTTTTGACAAAAGCCTTGAGCTACCAACCTAGCCTTGTTGCGCACTACCACCCCATCCTCACTTTGTTTATTTTTGAAAACCCATTTGGTACCTATGGGGTGGCAACTAGGTGGTGGAGAAACTAAAACCCAAACGCGGTTTCGCTCAAAGTTTTCTAACTCCTCATGCATGGCATTGACCCAATCTGGATCCATCAAAACGTGTCCAACATCTCGGGGCTCAAAAGAAGCGACAAAAGCCGAATGAGCAAAGTGAGAGATAGGACCTGGACCGCGTGACTCGACGGTCAATGTCGCCGATGATGTTCTCCGGTGGGTGCTGCCGTTGGATGTGGCGAGGAGCCTGCCTGGACGAAGTGGCCTCCCCCTCGACAGCAGCTGGAGCTCCCTCAGGTGCAACAGGCACAGACTGAGGAAGTTGCTCGAACGGCCCCCATGTAGAGGAAGTAGTTGGATCGGGACCATGAGCCGAAGTGGACATCGCAGGGTTGACGGGGGCAGCCAGTGGAGTTGGCTCGGGATCACCCCAATCGGCATCATCCTGCTCCTCCTCCACAAAGATGCTAGTGTTCACCTCATCATCACCTGCAAGCTCAAAAGCAGTGGAAACACAGGGCATAGTTTCATCGAAGGTAATCTCATAGGTCTCCATCACTCGGTTATTCTCGAGGTTAAGTGCACTATAAGCACTAGAGTGAGTAGAATAACCAAGAAAGATACCGTCAGAAGACCGTTATTCAAATCTATCCAACTTACCGCCCTTTTTGAGGATGAAGCACCTCCACCCAAACACCCGTAGGTGACTTACCTTGGGTGGTCTCCCAAATCGCAGCTCATAAGAAGTCTTTTGCTTGAAAGCTCGGAGAAAAAAGCGATTGGAGACATAGCAAGTAGAACTGAGTGCCTCGGCCCAATACCGCCTAGGAGTCCTATGCTCATCGAGCATCGTCCTGGTCATCTCAACAAGGGTCCGATTCTTGTGCTCAACCACACCGTTCTGCTGGGGAGTGTGAGGTGAGGAAAACTGGTGATCGAGACCCAAAGAAGAGCAAAGAGTTGCAAAGTGAGAATTCTTGAATTCTGTGCCATTGTCACTGCGGATAGCTCTCATGGCATTCTTAGGTAGATCATTTTTCAATCTCAAAATCAGATCTTGAACAAGTGGAAAAGCCTCATCCTTACTCTCCAAAAAGAACACCCAAGAGTACCTCGAGTAGTCATCAATGACTACAACCACATACCACTTCCCTCCCTCCGACCTAACCCGAGCTGGACCAACTGTGTCCATGTGTAAGAGCTCGCCGGGTCTAGTGGTCATGATCTCAATCACACGAGGATGGGAAGCAGAAACCATCTTGCCATGCCTGCAAGGATGGCAAACCAAATCCTTCTCGAACTTCAGCTTTGGCAATCCTTGGATAAGGTCCATTGAGCTAAGCCTTGCAAGCAAGTCAAAACTCAAATGTCCCAATCTCCTATGCCACTTCCAAAGCTCGGAGGAAGAACCGGCAAGAAGACAACGAAAAGGTCCGGACGAGATAGAAAAACCCACACGAAAAACCTTCCTGAAGGGTAAAATCCGGCAAACAAGCTCACCACGAGAGTCCAAAATCCGAGACAAGTTTGGCTTAAAGCTCACTTCAAAACCGTCTTCAAGGAGTTGCGAAACCGAAAGAAGGTTAAAATGCAAATTCGCAAACAAAGCAACATCCTTGAGGACAAAAGCAGAGTTCACTCGGATGGACCCTCGGGAGACAACCTTACCTTTACTCTTGTCCCCGAATGTGATATACTCGGTGTGGTGCATGGGGTCCAGGCTGGAGAACCACTTGGCACTTCCGTTCATATGGCGTGAACATCTGGAATCCACAAGCCAAGTCTCCTTCAGTCCTCCTTCATACATCAATAAAAAGACATAGGGTGAGCAAATGGACCAACACTGGGGTTAGTAATTTGTGAAGGATACCAGTGTTGTCCCATTTGCCCAAAGAATGGGTTAGGAAAAAACCAAACATCTCCTGCCCCACGGAGGGATAGCGATCACCACGATAGGGAAAACGTGGTCCGCTAGAGAAGGGTGGAGTAAAGTCACCGCCACGAGGCCCGTAGTCATATGGGTCACGACCGGTACCCCACCGGGCACGACCACCACGTGGTCTCACCACCTGAGGCCTAACACCTTGAGGCATTGTACCTCTAGGCCTAGTAGTGCGCCTCCAAACTTTCGGTTCACGCACCCCAACTCGTGGGTGGTACATGTCCCGGTTGTTCAACTCAACCTGCCTTCGATCATCTCTCTTCCTCCTAAAGCAAAACTCAGCCAAGTGCCCATCCCACTCACAATACTCACAATGGTACCTCGCCACACTCTTGGTAGGCACTCTTTTGTTGGGTTGGGTGGCTCTAGCTTTCTTAGGAAGGGGATCACTAGAGATGTCTGGCAGTGTGTGATGAGTGTGTGGGTGTCCCGATCTTTCGGTGGAGATTGATAACTACGATTTGACTGGAGAGACGTTCACGATCCGACTACAACCATCCAAGGACGCTGCGCCTTAGCGATCGATACACCAATTCCAGCGGTTGCTCACGATCTTGTGGATCACAACCAACCAAACCACTAGGGTTATTCCTGCAAGCAATCGAAGAACAAGTAAGAACAAGTAGAACAAACACTCAATTGCAAATAAGAGATGAAGGATCAGATGTGATACACATGAACGTGGGGTTCCGAATCAAGTAGAACGGATGGTCTAGTCGACACACGCGTCTACAAGGAAGTAGCAGCAGCTAAACTTTCATCTAAACAAAACCCAATCTGTTTGTGGCGGCTCTAGGGGGATATAAGGAGGAGGGAGGACGACCACAAGGGTCCCAGTGTCGTCCTACAACCCTAGGATGAGTCCCTAATGGACTCAACTTGATACACGGGCCATCGGCCCAAAATAGGGTGACGCAGCACCGTTGGCAGAAAAGATCTCGGTATTAAATTGTCTACTGCGCACGCATTTGATAGGATATAGGTATGAGTCCGGACCCATTGGAAAGTAGACTTGATAAGCTTTCCAAAAAGTCCTATAACGTCCCAATCGGAGTCCGTATGAAGTCGTGGCAACCATCGCAAGTTTGGACTCTTCTGCAGTCCGAATTGAATTTTCCAAAACGTGTTGGACTTGGACTCTTTGTTTCCTTGGATCCAATATGATGTGGTGGCCTGGTGGAGGACGTTAGGAACACTTGGATTTGGTCCCCAATCAACTTCATTGATCATCCATGCTTTCCATATGCAATCTAACCCTTCCTTGATCCATGTAAGCAATTCTGAGAATGAAAACATACACACTTCATAGTGCAGCACCCATTCATCAAATGTAACAATGATAAACCTCATATAGAATGGTTTCACCTTTGGTATAGAAGTGGTTGGCATGGTCATATCTAAGCCGGTGATGTCCTCATCATTCTCCCTTTCTTGACAGCAAACCGTCCTCGGTTTGACCATTGTCGGAGGATGTGTTGTAGATACAAGCAAACCATACTCCCATTCTTGATAGTCATCATGTTTCTTTAAAATAAAACTAGGGAAGCTTGACATGGCATGGTTATTGTTATTGCATACGTCGAATTGATTAGTTCTGTTCACTATAAAAGGAGTTTGTATATTTGAGCAAATGTAAATTCGGTTTACCATATACTCATCTTCATAATTATATTTTCCAATAGCATGAAAACTGATATTAGAAGAACATGGCAATTCAAATCTACCAGTCAGATTATTCTGCAAATATTTAAGCTCACAAAGATCATCAAACTCAATGTACCCTATTGTATGTAAAGATGAAAACAATTGAATTTCTTCTTTTTCATTTACAATATGAACAATATGCTGGAATTCAGCACTCATTGATTTAGAATTTTTAGCTTTATTCGGTAGTTGTGGTATGGATATAAGTAATTCATTATCACACAACTCTTCTTCGTCACATGGAATATCAAGCATATGAAAGTGTGACAAAGGAAAATCAGTGATGGGTTCCACTATTGGTTGATCTAGGATATCAAGATTAGTGGACAAATGCAGTTCAACTAAAGCATGCTCACCTTGATTTATGTTACAACCATCTAACTTACCTTTGATGCTCTTCGCAAATGGTGTTTTTGCAGCTAGATTCATGCTCTCCTTTAATGTGTCACCTCTAATCTCAGATTGATCAATGCCAATTGGTATATTGGCATCCGCTTGCTGCAAATTGTTAGTAATAGGAGAGACATATGCTTCTATAGTATTTGTGAGATCTGTTTTTAGTGTTATTTCAAATTCACAAGCAAGATCAAACAACTCACCAAAAGTCTTATAATGTTTATCAACAAGGATATTCTGAATTTGCACATTAAGACCTTGCAAAAATCAATGTTCTAGAAACTCATCGTTTTCTTCAAAGCCACAACGTAGCAAACATAATTTCAGTCTATCTAAGTATTCTGCTACAGTTTTGTTTTCTTGTTTTATAGATTGCAATTTTCCATACAAAATATCAGAATAATAGCTAGGAACAAAACATCTCTAAAATGTCTTTTCATATCTTTCCATGATTGAGGAGCTTTATCAAATCTACAAAGGTGTTTCCACTCAGTTAAAGCATACTTAATAAGAACACTTGAAGCAACTTTAACCTTTTCTTTTTCAGATAGATCATACTTTTTAAATTCCTTGTCTACATGTAGCTCCCATTCAATATATGCATAAGGATCATAGTTTCCTTCAAAATAAGGTAGTGCAGATTGTAGTTTATCTAGCAAAGCATCACATACCTCGTAAGTAGCAAGCTTATCACTTGTCATACCACTAGCAAAGTGATTCGAATATGCAACCTGATCATCTCCTAATTTCATGTAGTTTCCTGCCATGATTAGAAGAAAACAAGAAACATACACAATAATATTTATGTCCCTATCAACTAGTAGGATGTGGTTGCTGTAATTCTCTCACTCTCAACTTGATCAAACAAATTCTTACAAGTTCTTACCAAGCAAAACAAGAGGTGGCAGTAACCAACAAGTCGGAAACCCTGGAAGTAGTGTATCGACACCGCAGCAACAACACCTGTCAAGCTGTATCCGGATATGTGGAGCTATAGGAGGGCTAAACAATAATGTGCAAGGAAGTACTAGCACCACATTAGTCACAAAAGCAAGTTGAGAAATCGTTCAACGGAGGTACCGTGCTGGTCCTAGGCTAGACCGTGCTAGAGACGCGAGCCTAGACACAAATGAAGTCACGGTATAGCAGGAAAAAGGCACAAGAACAGCACACTCCTTCTTTTCCTCCTCTCTTGTTTTTCTTTTTTTTTTCTCTTTCTCTTTCTTCCTCTTTCTTTTTTTTTCTTTTCTTCTCTTTCGAACTTTTCTTCTTCTTTTCTTTTACTTTGCACAACTAGCAAGAATCTGAATCTTAACAAATCAGATTTCAGTAAAGCAATTTACAAAGTGTTTCTATTTCTTTTTAGGGAACAACAAGAAAAGAACTAGCAAGGCAGATTTGTATTTGTGTGTCCAAAGCAGATTTTCACGGTGTAGAAAAAAAATTGGAGATGGATATAGTGCAGGAAAGGTGTATATGATAGCAATGATTGCAATGGAGATATAAATTATGTAGTGAGATGTGTATGGTGGTGGTGATGGCAGCAAATATATATATGGCAGTGGAGATATGATAGTGACCGAAACGTGACAAGAACTCGAAACTCTAAAAGCCTAACCCTAAGACCAGCAACTCGACTCGACCGATGCAAACCAAACTCAAAAAGCCCGAACTAATCAATACTAGTAAAAGGCTCAAAAGGTCTATGGGATTATGGGAAACGAATTTACTATTTTTGTTGGCTTTTTCTGGACTTTAGGAAATTAAAAGCAAACTGAAATCTCTCACCGATGAAACCTTGCTCTGAATACCACTTGATGAGGGTTTAGCTGCTGCTACTTCCTTGTAGACGCGTGTGTCGACTAGACCATCCGTTCTACTTGATTCGGAACCCCACCTTCATGTGTATCACATCTGATCCTTCATCTCTTATTTGCAATTGAGTGCTTGTTCTACTTGTTCTTGCTTGTTCTTCGATTGCTTGCAGGAATAACCCTAGTGGTTTGGTTGGTTGTGATCCGCAAGATCGTGAGCAACCGCTGGATTTGGTGTATCGATCGCTAAGGCGCAGCGTCCTTGGATGGTTGTAGTCGGATCGTGAACGTCTCTCCAGTCAAATCGTAGTTATCAATCTCCACCGAAAGATCGGGACACCCATACTCTCATCAAGTGGTATTCAGAGCAAGGTTTCATCGGTGAGAGATTTCAGTTTGCTTTTAATTTCCTAAAGTCCAGAAAAAGCCAACAAAAATAGTAAATTTGTTTCCCATAATCCCATAGACCTTTTGAGCCTTTTACTAGTATTGATTAGTTCGGGCTTTTTGAGTTTGGTTTGCATCGGTCGAGTCGAGTTGCTGGTCTTAGGGTTAGGCTTTTAGAGTTTCGAGTTCTTGTCACGTTTCGGTCACTATCATATCTCCATTGCCATATATATATTTGCTGCCATCACCACCACCATACACATCTCACTACATAATTTATATCTCCATTGCAATCATTGCTATCATATACACCTTTCCTGCACTATATCCATCTCCAATTTTTTTTCTACACCGTGAAAATCTGCTTTGGACACACAAATACAAATCTGCCTTGCTAGTTCTTTTCTTGTTGTTCCCTAAAAAGAAATAGAAACACTTTGTAAATTGCTTTACTGAAATCTGATTTGTTAAGATTCAGATTCTTGCTAGTTGTGCAAAGTAAAAGAAAAGAAGAAGAAAAGTTCGAAAGAGAAGAAAAGAAAAAAAAAAGAAAGAGGAAGAAAGAGAAAGAGAAAAAAAAAGAAAAACAAGAGAGGAGGAAAAGAAGGAGTGTGCTGTTCTTGTGCCTTTTTCATTGCTTATTGGAATCTGATTTGTCAAGATCCAATTTTGTTATAGTTGTGCAAAGTAAAAGAAAAGAAGAAGAAAAAAAAATCAAAAAGAAAATAGAAAAAAAAGAAGAAAAGAAGAGAAAGAGAAAGAGAAAAGAAAGAAAAGAAGAGAGGAGGAAAAGAAAGGGAGTGTTTTGCTTGCTATTCTTGTGCCTTGTTTTTGCTGTACCGTGACTTCGTTTGTGTCTAGGCTCGCGTCTCTAGCACGGTCTAGCCTAGGACCAGCACGGTACCTCTGTTGAACAATTTCTCAACTTGCTTTTGTGACTAATGTGGTGCTAGTACTTCCTTGCATATTATTTTTTAGCCCTCCTATAGCTCCACATATCCGGATACAGCTTGACAGGTGTTGTTGCTACGGTGTCGATACACTACATCCAAGGTTTCCGACTTGCTGGTTGTTGCAACCCCCCTGTTTTGCTGGGTAAGAACTTGTAAGAATTTGTTTGATCGAGTTTAGAGTGAGAGAATTACAGCAACCACATCCTACTAGTTAATAGGAACATAAATACTACTGTGTATGTTTCTTGTTTTGTTCTAATCATGACAGGAATCTACATGGAAATTGGAGATGATCAGATTGTCTATTCCAATCACTTTGCTAGGGGTGTGACAAGTGATAACCATGCTACTCATGAGGTATGTGATCTTTGGTTTGATAAAATAAAATCTGCAGTACCTTCTTTTGAAGGAAACTATGATCCTCATGCATATATTGAATGGGAGCTACATGTAGATAAGGAATTTAAAAAATATGATCTGTCTGAAAAACAAAAGGTTAGCATTGCTTCAAGTGTTCTTATCAACTATGCTTTAACTGAGTGGAAACACCTTTGTAGATTTGATAAAGCTCCTCAATCATGGAAAGATATGAAAAGACATTTTAGAGATGTTTTTGTTCCTAGCTATTATTCTGATATTTTGTATGGCAAATTGCAATCTATAAAACAAGAAAACAAAACTATAGCAGAATACTTAGATAGACTGAAATTATGTTTGCTACGTTGTGGCTTTGAAGAAAACGATGAGTTTCTAGAACATAGATTTTTGCAAGGTCTTAATGTGCAAATTCAGAATATCCTTGTTGATAAACATTATAAGACTTTTGGTGAGTTGTTTGATCTTGCTTGTGAATTTGAAATAACTCTAAAAACAGATCTCACAAATACTATAGAAGCATATGTCTCTCCTATTACTAACAATTTGCAGCAAGGGGATGCCAATATACCAATGGGCATTGATCAATCTGAGATTAGAGGTGACACATTAAAGGAGAGCATGAATCTAGCTGCAAAAACACCATTGCGAAGAGCATCAAAGGTAAGTTAGATGGTTGTAACATAAATCAAGGTGAGCATGCTTTAGTTGAACTGCATTTGTCCACTAATCTTGATATCCTAGATCAACCAATAGTGGAACCCATCGCTGATTTTCCTTTGTCACACTTTCATATGCTTGATATTCCATGTGACAAAGAAGAGTTGTGTGATAATGAATTACTTATATCCATACCACAACTACCAAATAAAGCTAAAAATTCTAAATCAATGAGTGCTGAATTCCAACATATTGTTCATATTGTAAATGAAAAAGAAGAAGCTCAATTGTTGTCATCTTTACATACAATAGGGTACATTGAGTTTGATGATCTTTGTGAGCTTAGCTATTTGCAGAATAAATTTATTGGTAGATTTGAATTGCCATGTTCTTCTAATGTTAGTTTCCATGCTATTGGAAAATATAATTGTAAAGAGGAGTATATGGTACATCGAATTTACATTTGCTTAGTTCTGCAATCTTCTTTTATTGTGAAAAGATGTGATCAATTAGAAGTATACAATAACAATAACCATGCCATGTCAAGCTTCCCTAGTTTTATTTTAAAGAAACAGGATAACTATCAAGAATGGGAGTATGGTTTGCTTGTCTCTACAACACATCCTCCGACAGTGGTCAAACCGAGGACGGTTTGCTGTCAAGAAAGGGAGAATGATGAGGACATCACCGGCTTAGATATGACCATGTCAACCACTTCTATACCAAAGGTGAAACCATTCTATATGAGGTTTATCATTGTTACATTTGATGAATGGGTGCTGCACTATGAAGTGTGTATGTTTTCATTTTTAGAATTGCTTACATGGATCAAGGAAGGGTTAGATTGCATATGGAAAGCATGGATGGTCAATGAAGTTGATTGGGGACCAAATCCAAGTGTTCCTAACGTTCTCCACCAGGCCACCACGTCATATTGGATCCAAGGAAACAAAGAGTCCAAGTCCAACACGTTTTGGAAAGTTCAATTCGGACTGCAGAAGAGTCCAAACTTGCGACGGTTGCCACGACTTCATACGGACTCCGATTGGGACGTTATAGGACGTTTTGGAAAGCTTATCAAGTCTACTTTCCAATGGGTCCGGACTCATACCTATATCCTATCAGATGCGTGCGCAGTAGACAATTTAATACCGAGATCTTTTCTGCCAACGGTGCTGCGTCACCCTATTTTGGGCCGATGGCCCGTGTATCAAGTTGAGTCCATTAGGGACTCATCCTAGGGTTGTAGGACGACACTAGGACCCTTGTGGTCTTCCTCCCTCCTCCTTATATCCCCTAGAGCCGCCACAAACAGATTGGGTTTTGTTTAGATGAAAGTTTAGCTGCTGCTACTTCCTTGTAGACGCGTGTGTCGACTAGACCATCCGTTCTACTTGATTCGGAACCCCACCTTCATGTGTATCACATCTGATCTTTCATCTCTTATTTGCAATTGAGTGCTTGTTCTACTTGTTCTTGCTTGTTCTTCGATTGCTTGCAGGAATAACCCTAGTGGTTTGGTTGGTTGTGATCCGCAAGATCGTGAGCAACCGCTGGATTTGGTGTATCGATCGCTAAGGCGCAGCGTCCTTGGATGGTTGTAGTCGGATCGTGAACGTCTCTCCAGTCAAATCGTAGTTATCTATCTCCACCGAAAGATCGGGACACCCATACGCTCATCAAGTGGTATCAAAGGAGATACCACTTGATGAGTGTGTTCTGGACTATAGGAAATTAATAACAAACTGAATTCTCTCACCGATGAAACCTTGCTTTGATACCACTTGATGAGTGTGTGGGTGTCCCGATCTTTCGGTGGAGATTGATAACTACGATTTGACTGGAGAGACGTTCACGATCCGACTACAACCATCCAAGGACGCTGCGCCTTAGCGATCGATACACCAATTCCAGCGGTTGCTCACGATCTTGTGGATCACAACCAACCAAACCACTAGGGTTATTCCTGCAAGCAATCGAAGAACAAGCAAGAACAAGTAGAACAAACACTCAATTGCAAATAAGAGATGAAGGATCAGATGTGATACACATGAAGGTGGGGTTCCGAATCAAGTAGAACGGATGGTCTAGTCGACACACGCGTCTACAAGGAAGTAGCAGCAGCTAAACTTTCATCTAAACAAAACCCAATCTGTTTGTGGCGGCTCTAGGGGGATATAAGGAGGAGGGAGGACGACCACAAGGGTCCTAGTGTCGTCCTACAACCCTAGGATGAGTCCCTAATGGACTCAACTTGATACACGGGCCATCGGCCCAAAATAGGGTGACGCAGCACCGTTGGCAGAAAAGATCTCGGTATTAAATTGTCTACTGCGCACGCATCTGATAGGATATAGGTATGAGTCCGGACCCATTGGAAAGTAGACTTGATAAGCTTTCCAAAAAGTCCTATAACGTCCCAATCGGAGTCCGTATGAAGTCGTGGCAACCATCGCAAGTTTGGACTCTTCTGCAGTCCGTATTGAACTTTCCAAAACGTGTTGGACTTGGACTCTTTGTTTCCTTGGATCCATAGTGACATGGTGGCCTGGTGGAGGACGTTAGGAACACTTGGATTTGGTCCCCAATCAACTTCATTGATCATCCATGCTTTCCATATGCAATCTAACCCTTCCTTGATCCATGTAAGCAATTCTGAGAATGAAAACATACACACTTCATAGTGCAGCACCCATTCATCAAATGTAACAATGATAAACCTCATATAGAATGGTTTCACCTTTGGTATAGAAGTGGTTGGCATGGTCATATCTAAGCCGGTGATGTCCTCATCAGTGTGTCAAGTGGGTTGCGAAGATGGTTCGGTTTTGCGATCCACACTTGCTTCTGTGGAGTGGTTTTGGGTGGCTCTTCAAACACACCATCTCTGATAGGAAACTCAGAGGGGTCGGTAGGCTTAGGTGGAGTGATCTTGGTAAGCTTGGGAGTTGTGGTGGGTTTCTCATTCTCGCTCAAACCACTGCACTCACCGATCTTACCGAACAAGCTATCGTCCTTCCCACCTATAGCAAAGCCTACTCCCGTGCTGCCAGCCCTTTTGCAATGACTAAGCATCATTCCCAATTGCGGCTCTCGGCAAGACACCTAGCTCAAGACGGACCGAAGGTATGTGTTTTCTTCCTCGGTTCGCATCTTGTCGTGTCTGCACGATGCGATCTCAAGCTCGAAAGCCTCAAAGAGATCCGACTCTCTAGTGCTATCTGAGCTGACCTTCTCTAGCCTAGCAATCCTAGCATCTTTTTGTGCCAGCTCAGAACGCAAGCCTAAGCAAGACTTACATGCACCAAGTAAGCTAGGCCTAGCCTTCAGCTCACTGACCTCCTCAAGTAGAGTGTCATACTTGTATTGGAGAGTGACAAGACCAGACATGTGAATGGCGCAAGCATCACACTCTACCTCCTTGGTAACCACCACTGACGCCTTAGCAAAATCTAGCTCATGAAGCGCGCTAAGGTACTTCGCCTTAAAGTCGTTCCTCTCGACAGCAGCACGCTTGAGCAACGCATCTTGACTCATCAAGGCGTCATTCAGAGACTCAATCTCAAGAGAGAGGGACTCGACTTGGCTGGTACCTCGGGTGTGTCGGAGTCGTAGTCGTAGTCGGGGCCATCCTTGCGCTTGCCGACCTTGCCTTCTTCAATCGCCATGGTGCAAAAACCACCGTGCTTGGCGTCGGCGTAGAAGCATAGGCCGTTGAGCTTGTCCTCATCCTTTCCCTTGGACTCATCATCGCTTGAAGAAGCATCTCCATCGGAGGATACATCGATGTCACTGAGGGAGGCGAGGAAGGCTCGGTTCTTGGCCTTCACCTTATCGATCACCTTCTTGGAGGACCTTCTGTAGTAGCCACCCTTGGGCTTGTGCTTGTCACTGAGTGAACATCTCATCAACAGATTTGCCAGCCAACTGAGCAAAGTTCTCGTACTCTCTATGGTATGTGTCCAAGAGTCTGGACTTGATCTGAGGGTTGCCCTCATGATATCTCAAGAGTGTTTTCCAGATCTCCCGTGCCGTAGTGAGACTCGAAACCCGCTCAAACTCTGGAAGAGACAGACAAGAGAAGAGAATGCTACAGGCTCTTGCATTAGATGCATGCTGCATAACCTGGGCATCGGTGATCCGAGCCTCAAGAACCACGTAGTTCTCATTCTCACAAATCTCCCAAAACTTCGTATAAAGCCCTTGGAGGTAAGCGGACATGTGCACCTTCCAATAGGCAAAGCTGGTTCCATCGAAGTAAGGAGGTTTACCAGCACCTCGCTCCATGCCGCCTTCGCGAATCAAGAACCGTGTAAGGTGGATTGATCCTTAACCGGCTCTGATACCAATTGAAGGACCGAGAACGAATGGGAGCCAAATAAAATTCAACTCAAAGACTTGGCCCTTGTCCCAAAATCACACCCAAAACTTGACCTTGGAAGAAATGACTCGCACACAACCTAACAAGTAGGTGGACACCTTAGGAAGACCCCTAAAGGTGCAGCGGAGCAGTCGGAGAAGATGGAGAACGATCAAAGCCACGAACTCGAAACCGATACACCGAGAGCGGTACTCTCAACCCCTAAAGAGAAGAGGCAAAAGCACACCCAAAAATACTTATGAGAACTGGTCTCAAAAGTACCTAATCAGGTTCCTTACGTGAATACGAATCCAACACAACAAACGGAACTTGATTCGGAGTCCGGACGAGAGAGAAACGGCCAAAACAGCGAACAACAGTGAGCACACGATCACTCGCCTTGGTCCGGTGGTGAGGTCCGACGGTGAGGTCCGGAGGTAGGTGCGTTTCTGTTGTTTTTCGGCTGTACCACCGGGCCGCTCACTATGGTCCGGTGCTATGGTCCGGAGGGTGGTCCGACTTTGTTTCTTCACAAAAACAGCAATACAGTGAGCTCTAGACCTCCGAACTAGTGGTCCGACGGTACCACAGGACTAGTCCGGAGGGTGGTCCGGAGCTAGGGGATACTCTGGACACTTTTGGCCAGACCACAGAACCACTCGCCTATGGTCCTGAGCCTTGTGCAAGGTGGTCCGACGGGTGGTCCAGAGCTCACGAACAGCGCACAGAAAACCCGCGAAAACCGATTTCTCTCCACCAAATCTTCCCAAAACTCAACCGAATGAACTCCAACTGCAACCAAACTTTGTAGGCATGATCCTTGTACACTTGGGGAGCTATCCTGAAGAAATCCTCGCTCAATTTGGAGAGGATAAACGGGAACACTCGGCTTTGGGGGAGAAGGAGAAGAACGAAGAACGCCACAAAGAAATCACCCGATCTACGCGCTCGTGAGGTTTGAAGAGAAATCCTTCGGTGCAAAGATGATCCTCACAAGTATGCACAACTTGGTTCAAACGGATTTTGCAAAGCTACTCTCAACAAAGAGAAAACATCTCGGGAAAAAGAGAGAGCAAATGCAAAACGGAAAGAACACAAGGAAAACGGGGACACGATCATGAAAGCGAAGCCACCATAGCTTACGGAGGTTACGGCCTCCGATTCCTCGCAACAATCACAAGTTCTTACACCAGTGACACGGTGGATCTCAAGCAAGAAGAAGCTAGGGAAGGGAAAACCTAGGAATAGGTGGGAGAGGGAGTAATGCAAGAGATGAGGATGAGGATACCCCTTCATCCTCTATTTAACAGGGCTTTGACTATTTCCCAAAGACCCCCCTAAATACATGAGTGAACTACCTAGCCTAAGCATTGCAGTCCAAGCTCCGGAAAATATCTTCCTTGATTTGAATGGACGGCCGCGCTTCTTGCCGAGAGTTGCCGTCGCCTCGACGCAACCTCCAGGATTCCGCCACGTGCCATCCCCGCTTCCTCGGAAGCTCCGCCTAGGTTTTGAGGCCCAAACCCAGGAAACCCGCCACCGGTAGCTTTGGGCTCAACTACCGAACCCGAGTTTTGCGGCCCAAACTCAGAAACCGACGCGGATGGTTTTGAGGCCCAAACCACTCGACGCGAGCCACCTTGTCTTCGCCCAGTCGTAGTCCGAGTCCCCTGAGCCTCCGCTCAACTCGCGCGTCCACCGTGTTGACTCGGTCAACTCGGTCTACCTCCATGTCTTCTCGCACTCGCCGGTGCCAGGTACTAGCCACCACAGCTAGTCCGCTGGCGCCCATGGTCCCTCAGTCCAAGCCTTGCTTCCGCACTTCACTGCTCTCAGTCGATCGGCACGGCAAGCCTCTACTCGACCTTCTCCACGCCATTGACCACTGCCACTAGGCATAGCACCTGCACACCACAAGCCGATAGACAGGCACACATTTGCTTTCGCAAAGGTTTAGAATAAACCGCTCAAACTGAAACACTCACGTGTTGGTCAATCACTCATCATCAAAGCTGAACATACATGGGTACTTATACACCATGTGTTCGCAGAAGTTTGCCGGCAGGAGGTCCTTCTTTGAATAATCGAGCTGGTGGAATGCATCGGCAAAGATGATGTTTAATGCGCTGCCACCATCGACTAGCACCTTCCTGAAGCGGTACGTGGCAATGGTCGGGTCGATGATGAGTGGGAATCGACCAGGGTACCTGTAATCCGTCCACTCGTCTTCCGCTGAGAAGCTAATAGTCTACTCCGACCAGTCTAGGTACCGAGCGTTGGCCGAATCATCATCTTTGGCGATGACTGAGTAAATGTCCTTGCGAACTTGACGACGTCGCCTTTCTCCTTCAGTAACCATGCTGCCCTCGAAGATGGAGTACGTTGTTGAAGGTGGTCGGAACTTGGGTGCTGTTGGATCTCGGTCTTCGCCCTTGCTGGAGTCGTCCTTCTTTGCTCTCTTGTCGCCTTTTTGTCTTATCGCCGCCTCAAGGAGATCGCACTCGCACATAGAGTGTATGGGACATGGGTCGTCAAGGATCTTTTCATAACTAGCGTTATATTCTATTCCTGGTCTAGCGCTCGGGTTGGCGAAGCAGTGGTCGTTTTGCCTATAATCGTGCCTCTACGAGTGGCTCTCCGAGTTGCCGAAGCGGTAGTTCCGTTGATAACCAGCTCTTCCATCGCTGAGGTGGTCTGGTCGGCGGTCTTTGTCCCTTTTGCGTTCCGAGGAACAGGAGTGGCGTTGCCCGCCCTTCTTGCTTCACGCGGCGTCGTCTTGGTTAGTGTGGCGGATTTCTGCCGAATTATTACTAAGCTAGTCAGCCGGTGGATCGCTGGAGAAGATGGGAATCGCCTCCGTCTCGTTATCACGGGGGGTGCTACCGGCCGAGGCTTGGAGAATCATCCTCCCGAAGCCTGGGGGGACTCTTTGAAGCTACTGGTCGACCTGGAGGGAGTGTTTCACGCCTCCCGAAATCGACCGACCCTGAAGAGGCCGTGCCAACGAGGGATACTGCCTGGTCGGAGTCGTCGGAGATCGGGGAGATGATGACGGTGTTCACGATGAGTGCTGGGTGAATTTGGTCGGAGGTCAGTCGATGCGTTTGGCGCTGGAAGACAGCGGCCTGATTTCCAAGCCCGTAGGGCATCATTGGGGAGGGGCGAGTGTCCTTGGTCATCGTGACCATTGTTTTCAGCGAAGACCGATGGCGGCGTGGTCGGCGACCATGGTGACCTGGAAGTCGCCGTCGCGCCGCCTGGATGAGGTCGATGCAGCTGATGATTCCGGCGTTGGTGTGATCGACGGCTCCAATCAGGTCATCGATGTTAACGTCCTTGCGCAGGTGGTACTTCGGTATGGCGGGATGACATGGAGATGGTGGTGAACTTACCCCTTGTGGCGCGGATCCGATGGTCCAAGACATAGATCCGATCTGGATCACGGTGCCGGGCGCCGGAAGGACCATCGAATCCGGGAAGGTGACCGCTTGACGAGCCATGAAGTCGATGCACACACCCCCTACCTAGCGCGCCAACTGTCGACGAAATATGCGTCATAGTCTACCTAGGGGGGTACCCCACAGTAGTAGATTGTTAGGCGGAGGTGTGGCGACGGATCAAGCGTAATACAGAGAGCGTAGACACGGCGATTTAGACAGGTTCGGGCCGGCAAACCGCCGTAATACCCTATGTCCTGTGTTCTGCTGGCTAGATTGATCTCGTATATCAGGTTACAAGATCCGTAGATGATCTGAGAGAGGTTGTCTGGGGTTTTTCGAGGGGGGTCCCTGCTCGCCTTATATAGCCGGGGAGCAGGGTTACAATTTCCATATCCTAACAGATTATGATCGGTTCCCTATGGAAAGGGATCCGAGTCTATCTACTAGGATCTTCCTTGGCGAGCAAGTCTTCTTAGGAGTACTTAGCGAGCACGACGGGCTGGTCGCGTGCCACAAGGCCTCGTGGACTGGGCCGTCTCCTAGTCGATAGGCCCAAGAAGGTCCCTGGGGATATGCCAAGGTTATACCCTAACAACTCCTCTCTCCCACGCTGGCCATGATCCAAAAGAAGCACTCTCAAGTGATCCTCCACCCTTGGATCAACTTGTGCTTTCTCTAAACGGCTCATATTCACTTCACATGGATCCATGGGCCCACAAGAGTACAAACTGACATTCAGAAGAAGTCCAAGTCGTGCATACCCACTTCAAGACAGGTGGGCCATCTTCTAGAAGGACTGGACGGTCCCACCACCCATAGGGGGGTCGGCCGACCCCCCCTAAGGCCTAGGGGGCGCCCACCTCCTTTGCATGCCGCCATGCAAAGAAGCACATGCTCAATTATTCTCCACCCTTGATCTAAAGGCGGTTGGGATCCAAGGGCTCTCATCACCCATCACACGGATCGATGACGTGGCGGTGGAGTAGCCCCTACTCCACCTCTCCACTATAAATACCCCCTCACTCCCTCTCATTCAAGACACACCAAGGAGGAGCTACTCACTCTACAAGGCGAAGCCCTGTTCTACTAGTAGCATAGAAAATAGGGAGAGAGTGAGGAGAGTCTGGAGGAGAGCCGGGCCTGTCTGGCGTCTTCTCCGAGCTGTACCTTAGCAGATGCGGTCTTCTCTTTGGTAAGTCTGCATTTGAGATTCTTTTATAGTAATTGATCTTTTGTTCTGGTAAAGTAATTACTTTAGTTGTTCATTGGTTCACCACCCTTAAACCGGTACTCTAATCAATTTCACCGGGATCCAGATTAGAGTAGTAAGATATAGTGTAGATGTGGTGTCTAGGCTATACGCTTACCTATGTCTGCGGCTTGTCCAACGGTTTGTTTGTGGTACCTAGTAGGGGTGACAGTCCTATCTGGGCTTTGATCCCACCATGTTCGGCCAAGTTCTTAAAACGTAGGCCTTCTTGTGCTAGGCGGTTTAGCACCCTTCTCATCCCTTTCTGTTGCTAAGCGGCCTAGTGGCCCGAAGTGAACAACCTTTGTATCTTACCTTACCTTGCTAGTTTCATAACCATAGAAGATCCTCTCTACCCAACCTATCATAAACCCCTTGTGTCATCATAGGACAAACTTAGTTCTTTGTTAAGTACACTTCACGTTCCCTGTGGATTCGATACCCCTGGAATACTCTTGGGTGAAAGCTACGTTGACAGCCGTGTGCTTGCGGTTTATCCTTTGTGCCACAATTTGTGTCAACAATGAGCTTGGTTCCCAGACCTCTCTTGAAACTATCAATCTTCATTTCATTGTTCTCAACAAACTGGGGAGCATAGCGGGCCAGATTGTTGAAAGCATGAAGGTACTCTGTTAAGGTCTTGGTACCCTGCGTGAGCTTCAGAAACTTAGCTGCCTTCCATTTCATCAAACCCGGAGGAATGTAATGCCCCCTGAAAGCGGTCTTGAACTGATTCCACATCACTGGAGTGTTAGCAGGGTATGTGGTGCGATGATGAGCCCACCATATCCCTGCTAGTCCTTGCAACTGATGCGAAGCATATTCCGCTTTCAACTCTAAAGTCATCCTGAGCAAACGAAACTTCTGCTCCATCGTGTTGAGCCATTCATCAGCTTGGAGTGGCTCTTCTGCCTCTTTGAAGATTGGCGGCTTGGTGTCAAGGAAGTCCTTGAAAGTGTTGAACTATTTTGTCGGTGGACGATCACGATTGCCTTGGTTCTGATTCCCACAAGCAACTCCTCAATGTTGCGCTGCCCACCAATGAACTGAGCCATGAACTGCTCCGGGGTAAGCGGTGGTGGTGGTGGCGGTGGATTTGGCAGAGGAGTCTCATCCTCATCGCGGTGATTCCCACCACTTCTAGAGCCACGGGAGCGAGTGTTGGCAGGCATCTGCATGAATTGGATAGCAAGTAGCAATGAGATTTGAGTAATTGTAGATGAATCATATTTATGTCTTAGTAAATCACTGAAAAGTAGATAACTTAAATCCACATAGGGCATAAAAGAATTCAGACTAACAACACATCATCATCCATTCATACTTGTCATCATTAAAAGCATTCATACAAGCCAAAAGTGCCAGACATTTGGACTTTAAGTTATGGTGGTTACACAACATCATGTCTCTCATGAAGCAACAAAGGTCAAGCTACTAGCGCAAAAGACAACTAAAAGACTAGCGTAAGCAAGCTATCCTAGTCGTCGCGGTCGGTGTCCATCCGGGTAGATGGCCACCCTCGTCGTCGTTGTCGTCGACAAGCTCCAGCTCCTCGGGGTCCTCCTCCTCCTCGTCCTTTGTGACTGGGTCATCATCGGCATAGATCACTACAGGATCTACCTCTGGTGCAACTGGCGGAGGGATCAGGTTGATCACATTGTTGAGCCTGTGAACCTCTTGCTGTAGCTCTCGGATCTGGTCATTGGCCTGCTGAATCAGCCTGTTCCACTCTGCGTCAATACGGTTGTGAGCGATGTTCCCCACTATATGCTGGTGGCGAAGCATACGCTCATGTGCCACGGTTGTCTGCTCTCTTCGTATAGCTGCATCTCTCTCATCCTGTGCCTCCTTAGCTATCCTCTTGATTCGCCGATTCTCTCTACCCACATCAGCTAGGATCGTGTCACTAGTCTTGAGCCAGCTCACATTGAACAAGTAGGAGTCCTCTCTGGCAAAAAGAGTCTTGAGCACTACATGCATAGCACTCATAGCCGGTCCTAAACTGCCAGCTCTCTCATCCCTGTTCCTGATCAAGTGATCACCCAACTCTTGGTACCAAAGTGTGGTGTTAGGGCTATCCTCTGGAAAGGTCCCTGCTGCACCCTGGTCTAAAGCTCCACTGTGCTCCTGACGGATCTAACACAGAATGGCCAGAGCTATGGACTAAGCACCCTCCCAAGGACTGCATGCCACTGCCTCAGAGTACCACCTCCTGCACAAAGGTGCCTCGGTGCACTCAGGAATATTCACAGTCACAGTGTACAACTGCGCATTCCCAAGCGGCTCCTAAGTCAAGTAGTACTAAGGCTTCTTAGTGTACCCCACCTGACTCAGTACCCTCCAAAGCAACGTGGGAGAACCAAACACGGCCAGGAAGCGGTTGCTGCACTATGGAGGTCCTGGGGCTGCCATCTGTAACAAGTTTTAACCTTTTTGTGAGAACATGTATTTTACAGATTTAGGCATTTTAACAAGTAAAAGAGGTACAGATTTAGTAAGGGAGGGAATTAAATGCGATATGATGACACATGATGCATGCACGTATCTTATGTCCTTACAAACCTTATGAAAGCAAACCTTTCACTAAGAATCTTCTAGACGGTGGCATACATACGTTCTCTCATATACGTAACTAAGCGGTCTACACGATTCGTTGTTAGTGTACATGCAGAAGATTCATTCCAGCCCATCCCCAATAGTATGAATAATGCATTGCTAAAATGTAAATCTAATACTCACTCAAGTGCATACCCAGCATACACTTAAGCAGTATATATACACAGTTCTTCGTCCTACTGACGACATCGTCTCAACAGACGACAATCACCCACACATCGATGCCATCTCATAATCTTGTGTGGAACATGATTATGATCCGATCATCATATAAGCACTTCCCTAGATCGGCAGCGTATCCGATACAAGCTCTCACAACTCACCTTACCTTTGGTGTCGCGGCAAAAATAAAAATAAATCTTTGATCCATACAACACCATTCAAGTGAATGGCCCCCATACTATTCCAACCCATACGGAAAGGTAACCAAAAATATGATGCAATCCCCCAAGTTTAAGCCACCTGACTCCTATTGGGCAATAAGGGACATAAACTATGGCACACTCATAGTTTGCAATTAATTTTGTATGCACACAAAAGTTTTTGTAACAAAATAGTTTGATAAACAAAATCTTTTGTTTGCAAATACACTCGTGAACGGTAGTATACTGAATCTTTCTTTGATACCAGCTATCATGGAACCGCCCAACATATAAGAGCACTAGTGCAATAGTCATCATTTCTGACAACTCTGTCACACTAGAGCCCATATAAGCCCGGTAGTGCTTGAAATCTTGAGGGATCTCAAACCACAATCAAGTAACAACCCGAGATCGTACACTAGATTCAGTAACCGCACATCCACAGTGATAAGTTCAAAACGAAATAATATTACAACTGAATTTAAAGAAGTATTATTACAATACCGAGTTCAAATCAAAGTAGCGGAAGTTTAGGTTTTCACAAAACCCATTGCAAACTTTTTAACCCAAATATAGTGCCAAGTCTAGTACAGTCCCATCAAAAGCAACAAGGAGAGACATCAGAATTCACCATTGCCCATGGCCTTCACTCTTCGTCACATGCAGGGTAGAGGCACACCTGGCAATAGCCAGAATACACCATACCATATGCAACAAGGGTAAAGAAACCCTGAGTACTCAATTGTACTTAGCTAGACTTACCCGACAGAGAGGTAGATACATAACCATAGACACTTCAAGAATTATAGAAGGCTTTATCAAGTGGATATCATGGGATAGCAGAGTTTTGCATAAAAGAGCATCCTAATTACTCATGTATTCTCATCATTAGAAAACAACATTTAGCATCAGGTTAAGTAACATTAAGAAGATCTCATTAGCACCTGTACTAGAGCAATCACTGAGTTACCAAACATTAATAACCATATTATGCTTGGCATAAAACCACATAACCATCTTTTGGTTACTTATTAGAGTTCAGGTTTCTACAGTGGGAGGAAGATCTTTCAAGGTTCTCACTGACGGGGAGAGATCACGATTCGAATCGAATTCCTATCCAGCTGGAGGTTTATTCCTCAGTCACACCCAAGCATGCCTGCCGGCACACTTATGCGGGTCACCTTCATTGTCGCTCCGGTAGCCCGCGGATCTCCATGTACAGGCATGAGTAGCGACTCATGGTAGCCAGGTAGCTCAAGTAGTGCCTGCCCTTGGTGCCAGGCCAGGACGTTCAGTGTGCTTGCCCACGGTCTAGTATTCCGCTCGCAGTCTTCATGACCCAAGTAGGGGGAGATACCGGCCCGAACCCACATAGTTAGGCTTCGCAGTCGAAACGAATTATTCAGCCAGCTATAACAAAGGCATGCGTTCAATCTCGGCAGATGTCCAACCACGATCCAGTGCCTAGCGACACAGGCGGAGAGAACCCGCTCACAAGACCTCCAAGTCAAGTGGCTCACAACACCTTGTCCTCCCGGTCTCGATTTATTACTTCCACAAGGTTATTTTCCACGATAGCAAGCTATAGCCAACCATGACCATCAACCTATCTTTGTGGGGGATGATAGACCACCCACGCTACAGGTCTAAGCACGGGTAAGCAAGGTTTCGATCCTGGGCCTACAAGGTTCTTTTAGTGGACAAGGAAGGTATAATGCAGCAAGGGGTTCCATCTCAAATCCTATTAACTTAATGCACAAACAAGTGGTTGAACAGTAAGTAAAATACTTTAAATAGAGTAAGAAGGTGTATAATGCTCCGGGGCTTGCCTTTTACAAAGGTGGAGGGGAGGTGGTTAGGGCACTCAGGAAGGTCAGGGCCCTGTTCTCCTTCTGGAGCTTCTGGAACTTGCAACTCTGGTGGGACTTCTCTTTCTAGTTCCCTGAACTCCAGCAACGTCACTCCCTCCGGTGATCCTGGATGCATGTATACATGTATGATAAACCAACATATATGAAAAGTCATATACTAGAATGAGACATGTCTAATGCAAATGAATGGATGCTCATGATGAATGTGTTATGCAACATTTTATCTCATTCACCAAGTAGGTGCAAATCTCTTCGGCTGTAGAGAAGTTAACACTTACCCTTCTTTTGCAACCTGTAATAGAGCTTCTCCTCTGAGGTAAGCTCTCTTACACCTGCATTACACAAGTTTTATGATTTAAGGCACTTGAATAACTTACACAAGCATACAACACTTAACACATGCATAACATGGCATAGAAACACTTGAAACAGTAGCTAGAACAAAACTGTGTAGCTCGAGCTACACACAACCAAAAATTACAAATTAAGACATTCTGGAAAGGTCATGAAATTATCTACAAAACATTCCATAAACTCACCAGCTAGATCCAACATTAAAAAGGGCTAACAGACACTATAAGCAAAGCTGTTTTGAAGAAACAGGAAAACACAGATTTAAGGTTAAACTTGTAAAACATGCTCAGGTTAAACTAAACAGGTTATGGCTATGAAAATTTAACACAAGACAGATCAACAAGTTATCTACCACAAAGTAAACTGTAGCTACTGCTGAAACTCAACACAAATAGCCCAAACAATTCTAGCAAGAAAACATGCTTCAGTTGTTTAACAGCAAACAGAGACAACTCAAAACAGTTAGAAAGCCTATAACTAATCATCCAAAATTTATGATAAAATTATACATGATAGATTACATAACTAGCTACCACTTTGGTGTTCACACCAACTACAGTAAACATATGTAAAAAGGAGTTAAAATTACATCTTTGCTGGTGATGACAAAACAAGCACAAGTTAAACATATATTACTTAAACAATTTGAAAAGTGTAAAACAACAGATTTCATATTTTTCTTAGCTTACACTAAACAAGTAACACATGTACAAAAATTAGAAAGCACAGTAATCACATATAACTTAGCTTAGCAATTTAGCAAGGGTACATTTAATTAAAAGAACTATAACAAGCCACTAAATTACAGGTTACTGTCATTTTAACATTTTTCATGGGAAGTGCATGCTGAGACAAACTCAACACAACAAGAACCATGATTTTAGCATAAACCAAACTCCAATTATTAATTAAACAAGTTAAACTAAGCATATAAAGCATGTTGTTCACTTTTATTAAAACAACACAGAAGAACAATATTAACATGTTACTCAACATTTTTCATGCATAAAGAAAAACATAACAAAGCTCACAGAACTGGTTTCACATTTTTAGCATTTACCTAGAATTAGATATGAATTTCCAAAGTTAGTAAATAGAACTGAAAAAGACAAAACAGAGAAACACATAGAGCCTATGACACATGGGACCCACTGGTCAGCTTCTTCTCCACAGAACCGACTGCACTGCAGGTGCTCGACCCTCGGTCCTTCGCCGGCGGTGAGGTTTCCGGCCAAACCAACCCCATGGTTGTTTTCCCCTATGCAACCCGCATTGAACCATGTAACTGGTTGTACCCCATTCGCACCAGAGCATGCTCGACGGCGTCCATGGCATTACGGCGGCGCTGCTGCTCTTGCGCTGGCGGGCGCAAGCTTTCTCCGGCCAAACTGGCGACTGCTACAGCTACACGGAACCCTAGCGATCCAATCTAGCCCGGATTGGGGCAGTGCGAACCCTCCGATGAGCTCGGCCACATGCACAGCGGCACGGTGGTGAGTTCACGGCGGCGCGGTCCCTCTCTTCCGGCGGTGGCGAGGCGTGGATGCTTCAACCAACTCCGGCTATCTATCCACTGACTAACCAGCTACCCCTAACGCTACTTATATGAACGTGAGCGATGCTGAGAAGCCCAGCGTGACTCTCGCCAGCGTTGCGGGTGCCATGCACTCGCACACGGCGGAGTTCCCGTTCCGGCGAACCCTAACCCTAACCGTCTGAGCTGACTCCTCGGTGAGCATCTACAACCTCTAGGCTACCACGTACAAGAGCTAGAAGAGAGGGAGAGGCTCTGGATTGGGCTGGCCACGGCGGCGCAAAGCTCGGCGGAGCTTTGGTCGTCAATGGCGCTCGCGGTGCTGCGCGGTTTGGCTTACCCGTGCGGTTAGCGCTGACGCTGAGCGGTGTAGAAGATGGAGCGAAGCAAGGCGAAGCTGTGGCTATGCTTTGGCGGCCAATGCGGTGGTGTGCAGCGCAGGCGAGCTCGGCGATGGCGGTGCTGCGGCAATGGCGCAGTGTTCCGCTTTCTTGCGCGAGGCAGAGAGGAAAGGGGAGAGAGCGAAGGCGAATGAGCGTTCGGTCGTGAGGTGGAGTGTGCAGGCGTCCAAGGCGCGGCCGGCGCGGGTGTCCCGCTGGTATACGGTCGCCACGCGTCGCAAGATGCCCGACATGGTCAGCCACCGACCGAGCGGCGCGCTCAGCTCTGCATTTGAAACCCGATCAGGCCGACTGACAGTGGGTTTTGCAACACGATTAACTCCCTAACCTCTACGTCTTAGCTTCAACCAAATGTACACTTTTGTAGAGCTATAGTTGAACTACAACTTTGGTGTAATTTGATTGAGCTTAAACGGTTTAGATTTCAAACTACAAGCATTCAAACATGGTAGCATTCAAACTGCAACCACTTTAGGACTTAGACGATTTCAGAAACTAAAACAACACCTAACTCAGCCTTGATTGACCAATTAGGGTATTTTAGGATCCAAATCACCTCAAGGTGGTTAAATAATGTTTGTGCAGAATTAAAAACTCTACAACTTTGCTTTAGCCAACTTTTTCATAAAAGGTCATTAACAAAGTCATTTTGTTAAATCAAGCAAAAGGGTTCCTAGGGTCAATCATTAAGCTTAAACCCTAGAAGCTCATTTGGACTTGATCATGAACATAAACATGGTTCAATTAACATCCCTAAATATTTCTAGGTGGGTATTAGTGATCAAAACATCAAGCACTTGGTTAAACAAACATAACTTGATTAAAGCTAGTTGTAGGTTAGCACATACAACATGAAAACAAGGTGATCACTTAGGGTTATCATTTCATATGATCATGGAAATGCATAAATGCTTGTGATCATGCTCATGAAATGATATGCAAATGCAAGCTTAACACCTAGGGTGTTACAGTCTAGTTCTCCTCAATAGCTGCTCGGGATCTTCTGGATAATTTCCCGTTAGTTGGAAACCACTCATACACTTTCTGGCTTCACAAGAAAGGAAAACACAGACAGAGGTAATCCCCTATGACTAATTGATAACTAAGTTAACGAGAATCTCTCGATTCTATCTAATTAAAATTTTTAGGCCATGCTTTCCCCGGTAACGGCGCTAGAAATGCTTGTTGGTATTTCTTATGACTATTGGATAAATCCGCAAGCACACAGATTATACTGCTATAGCACTTTACCCAGGAGTATTCCAAGGTATCGTAATTTGTATTTTCCCAAGGGAAAGCTGAGCTAGAAATGATAATTAGAGAGAGATCCTAGAGAGCACCTCAACTTAGTACCAACTAGTATAGGGTAAACGATATATGTGATAGGAAGGGTTGATGAATGAATAAGCCAAGGTAAATGATACTTAGAATGGACTAGATAGAATAGCTAGATGAGACGACAACGAGAGAGTAAAGGGACTCCTGTGTAATTCACTCTACTTCAATATACTTAGCCAATTAATTAGTCTAAACACTATAGTTTGTCTCCTCAATACAAGTATGCTAGGCGAGGGGATAGATCAGTAGGAGGACAAAACTCCTACCGGACCGCGCCCTCTTCTTATGGGGGCCTTACCTTTTAAAAACTTGTCTAAGAAGACATGGTGGAATACAAAGACTTGACAAGGCTATCACTCTCTAGCTACCTGTTGACATCTCTTATGACACTTAAGCTAGGTTGTCATCCCCAGCATGCCAAAGAGGTGTGGTATTGAAATATCCAATTGCTCTAATGAAATATAAATGTGTTTCTGCAAGCGCAAAGATTATACCGATGTAGCATTTTAACCAGGAGTATTCCAGGTATCGTTGTTTATATTTTTACCACTGGAAAGGGATACTAAGGAATAAATGAGGAATGAATAAAGATGATTAATGAGTATATCACTGCATGTGTAATGGAGAGTTTTCATCTATCTCACTCAGTACAAGATAAGTGTCACATAAGATATATATAGATAATGAATGAATAGTGACAAAAGATAAATACTAATCAGCATGTAGCCACATAAGATAATGATAAGCACCTAGCATGGAATTAGGACGAACTACAAAGATATTTCCTAAGTCATTCTTAACTATACAGTCTAGCATACTATGATTAGTGCAATTACACTTGGCAATCATGGCAAGATAAGAGATATTCATGTGTAGTGAGTATTACTAAGGAAGATGAAAAACATAGCAATCACTTCCCCGTAATAGTACTGCCCTCCTGACCCTGAGGAGGGGAGCCTCTCTGACCTAATTCATTATTCATCATCCATCTCAAGAGGAGAAGCCCTTGATCAAGCCCTAGAGCCACCACATCAACTAGATCTCTAGTTTAGCATAGCTATATAGGATTATAACTAGAAGGAGTCAATCTTCGATTGGTTTCTGGATCTGTCAAGAGGATTATTGGTAATTCTCTCTCTAGTTCTTCATTGTTTATCATTTGTTCTTCAATATTATGAACATGACTTTGCTCTACTTCATTATATTGTTTATGACTTTACTCTATTCGTTTATGTTCTTAGTTATATTGTTCTTAGTCTATTATGATTATATACTTGGCTTAGTTAGATCTGAATCATATCCATGTTTAGGATTGTATAGTGTTTATCCACCAGTAATATGGGTAAATGATAGATATTGTGTAGGCATGGTGCCTAGATTGTATTTATCTGCGATTGTACCCTACATTTTGGATCATGAGGTAGTTCGCGGGAGTGACAGTCTTGTTGAGTCCTTTATAGTCCTCCTCCTGTTTGTAGGGCAGGCAGAGCAGTACTATTACGGGGAAGTGATTGGGGGTGCTCTCCCCATGCTGGATTTTGACGTAATTTCTTCTGATGTAGTTGGTATGTGGGGGTGCTCTCCCCCAAGCTTGGTTTTGACGTAATTTCTTCTGATGCAGTTGACAGGTAGCAGAGGTGTTCTCTGATTGCTGTCCTCCGTTGATCCTTGAATTCTTTGAAAACTCAAATAGACAACAAAGCTTGTGGAACTGATTAAGTGTTAGTCATAAATCTCTTAGCTTTGATCATGTGGATCTTCCTTTAATGGATGTTATTATTTAGCAGGATCATAAACTCAATATTTACTTATATTTTTATTTTATACGATAAAAAGCTTATTTATTATTATTTTTATGCCACCACAGCGAGTACACTTATGGGTTTTATGCCACGAGTCTATTCACATGGGGCTTAACAGTTTTAAACATTTTTATTTTCTTTTTAAAGATGGTGTAACCATGATTAACTAATTTGGGAAAGTAAATAATTAAGGAAAAAGATAACTACCAAGTGTTACCTCTTGGCACGAGCGTTCGGTGGTTTAAGTCCTCCGAACAGGACTCGTCACGTCCTTAGTTGTCCTGGGGCTCATTGGATGGCGTAGCTGGTGCCTCCGGCTGCGCTTCTTCTTCTGGTATGGTTTCTTTTTGTCTCCACACTTGTGTTGGTGTGGCGGCCTCCCTAGGACAAGCTCTTGCTTTTGGATATTCATTATAATTGAAGGGATGTACCTCTCCTTCTTCCCAAGATTCTTCGCTCTCATGCCTGGGGTAGTCGTAGAATGATCTTTCCTTTCCCAACCTTGGAGTTGGTGGTGTGTTCGGCCTCGAGAGTGGAGTTGCGTATATTGATTCTTCTTCTTCTTTGGGGTATCTTTCTTCATATCTAGATACTTCTACTTTATAGTCTGCCCATCCGTCCTTGGTGTTCTGCTTCTTCTGGTTGCGGTAGCGACGTCTTCTTCTCGTTCTATTCTGCTTAGCTTCTTCAATAATGTAGTTAGCATTAAAGTAACGTCGTACCTTCTCAGAGGGGAAGTGTAGGTGCACTTCTCCTGTCCCGATATAGATGATAGCTTTGGTGGTGCTTAGGAATGGTCTTCCAAGGATGATAGGTGGATCATATTCATCTTCTCCCATATCAACGACTAGGAAGTCTGTAGGGATGAAGTCATCATCAATCTGGATGGGGACATCTTTTGCTATACCTTCGACGATACGGCATGTCTGATCTGCCATCTGGAGTTGTGTGTATGTTGGATGTAGAGGCATTGTGTCGTACTGAAACTCATAGGTCAACTTGGCCATAATATTGACGCCCGATCCGGTGTCACAGATTGCTTTCTGGAATGAGCATCTGTTGATTGTACATTCTATGGTTGGGACACCTGGGTCGTCCTTCTTGATCAAATGAGGGGATCTGATTTGGTGATCTTGATAGTGGAGTGTTGTGACCATCTTCGCTGACTCTGTCCATACTTGCTTCTTGTTCTTCTTCTGCTTGTTCTGCTTGTTCCTCCCATTGGTCTTCTTCTTTGGCTCATCTTGAGGTTGTTCAGGAGCTTGTATGGTTTTGTTCTTGAAGGTAAATGTCTCCTTCTTCCCTTTGATGAAGAAACTAATCTTGGCGGTGCTAGCATAGATGATAGCTCCGGCGGTGTTCAAGATTGGCCTCCCAAGGATGATGGGTGACTTCTCATCAACTCCGGTTTCTATCACCATGAAGTCTGCTGGAACATGTGAGGTCCCAATTCGGACACGGATATCTTTTAATATTCCTCTTGGATAGCATAGTGTCCGATCTGCAAGCTGCAAACACAGGGTTGTCTTTGATAGAGGATAATTAAAGTATTTCTCATAGATTACCCTGGGCATGACATTGACGCTTGCGCCAAAGTCGCAAAGTGCTTCAGGAAACTCTGTGACGCCAATAGAGATTGGGATGACTGGTCGTCCTGGATCTCCTTTCTTGGTTGGCATAGAGTCGCCACACCACTCTTCTGTGGGGTTGTTCCAATAAGCACCTGCATCAAATATGTCTACAAGATTTGCAGATTCTAAACCTTCTGGTTGTGATGGAATACCGGGGTTAGTGATAGGAACAGCAGCAGATATTGGGTTAACTGAGATTCAATCATTTTATTAAAGCTAATTTGATTCTTGATGGCAACAGAAAAATTATCCATCCTATTATTTATAGTTCCTAGTATTTTATCATTGGATGCTAATTTCTTAGGCATGTTATCCATTAATTTTCCTTGATTAGACACTAACTCTCTCAAAGGTGAAAAACTAGGATTATTATAGGAATTGTTACCTTGATAATTACCTGAGTAGTTAGGCCTTTGTTGTTGTTGATTCCAACCTTGATTTTGCTGAGGACGATTGTAGTAGTTGTTGTTGTTGATGATGATGATGTAGTTCACGTCCTCTTGCAATTCCGGACAATGAGTGTCTGAGTGTCTAGTGTCTCCACACTCCTCACAGGTCATGTGAGAGTCGTAGATGTTCATAACTTCTTTCTTCTCTCTAGCTTTCTCATCGAGTCTCTTCATGACAGCATGTCCACCTCTTTGAGCTGGTGCATACCTCCACTTTTCTTGCGAGGTTGAGTTCTTTCTTCACTCCAACCTTAGTTGGATGCCATCTTAAAAGGTAAGCTTGGGGGAGCTTGTTGACGGTCCTTAAGTACCAAAATCAACCGTCAACTAGACAAGGAAAAGGATCTTTATGAAACCAACACTTAGAAATAAGGTTTACACTGACAGAATTCCACGAGTTTTTGTGAATGTCTAGTTCTGTAGGGGGATATCAGGAAATATGGAGGAAAGGCCCACATGTCATGATTACATAGAGATAAACACCATTCGCAGAATCAAGAATACTCTAGAAGGGTCAATAAGGCGTGGGAAGGAACCAGAGGCCGAGCGGGCCTAGGGGCAGGGCGCCCACCCTACCCCTTAGGGAGGCCGCCCTAGGGTTAAGCCCAATGGGCCTCTACTCGTGGGACCATCTCTCCACCGCCTTTGAGATCACATCCAGGCCCTCCATCAAGGTCGGTTTGATCCGACGGCCGACGTTCATTTGAGGGGCCTATATAAGGAAGGCCCATTCCTCATTTATTCCTTAGTATCCCTTCCCAGTGGTAAAATATAAATAACGATACCTAGAATACTCCTGGTTAAAATGTTACATCGGTATAATATGTGCGCTTGTAGAATCACATTTATATTTCGTTAGAGCCATTGCATATTTCAATACCACACCTCTTTGGCATGTTGGGGATGACAACCTAGCTTAAGTGTCATAAGAGATGTCAACACGCATTTTTGGCGTCGTTGCCGGGGAAGGTTGATTAGCTATCAAAAGGAATAAATGAGTTATCACTTGCATCACTAATGTGATTGAGAAAACATCAATTCTCTACTCGTACAGCCTTACCCTTGATCTTTGCCTATTTTTCCTATCATCTTTATGCAGGGTAATGTATGAATAGATTTGATCTTCTAGACAATTTTGTTGAGAATCCCGAAGCATTATTCAGAAGAACAAAAGCCAAGCTCAAGAAAGTAACAGAATCATCATCATCTCAGCTTGAAGCTTCATCCAGTCAAGAAGATCATCGAAACATCGTTCAAGACTTGACACCAGTGTTCGAAGCCATGGCAGACAAGTCAATACGTGAGTTCTCAGCCCCCACCACGGACAACATCCGCACTGGACCTGCTCCGAACATTGATCGGTCATTTGAGCTCAAGCCTGCGCTCATCAACATGGTGCAAGCAAGCCAGTTCTGTGGGAAAGCACACGAAGATGCCAGTGCTCATCTCCATCACTTCCTGGAGATTTGCAACACATTCACTATCAAGGATATCCCCAAAGACGCAATACTACTTCGCCTTTTCCCGTTCTCACTCTTGGGAAGAGTGAAGTAGTGGTTCTATGCAACCAAGGAGAAGAATACCACGTGGGCACTATGTTCCACCAATTTCCTAGCAAAGTTCTTTCCCATGGGGAGACCAATGCTCTCCGTGGGAAGATTTCAAGTTTTCAGCAACAATATGACGAGTCCGTTCCAGAAGCATGGGAGCGCTTCCAAGATTACATCCTAGAATGTCCCATGATGGAATGGAAAATTGGTTACTTATGCAGACCTTCTATCATGGGCTCAGCAACAGCACTCGTGAGACCATGGATGCTGCTGTCGGAGGAGCGTTCCTATCACTTACAATACCACAAGCCACATCTCTTGTGGAGAAGATGGCAGAGCCACCACATCAACTAGATCTCTAGTTTAGCATAGCTATATAGGATTAGAACTAGAGGAGTCAATCTTCGATTGGTTTTTGGATCTTTCAAGAGGATTATTGGTAATTCTCTCTCTAGTTCTTCATTGTTTGTCATTTGTTCTTCAATATTATGAACATGACTTTGCTCTACTTCATTATATTGTTTATGACTTTACTCTATTCGTTTATGTTCTTAGTTATATTCTTCTTAGTCTATTATGATTATATACTTGGCTTAGTTAGATCTGAATCATATCCATGTTTAGGATCGTATAGCGTTTATCCACCATTACTGTAAATGATAGATATTGTGTAGGCGTGGTGCCTAGACCGTATTTATCTGCGATTGTACCCTACATTCCGGATCGTGAGGTAGTTCGCGGGAGTGACAGTCATGCTGAGTCCTTTGTAGTCCTCCTGTTTGTAGGGCAGGCAAGAGCAGTACTATTACGAGGAAGTGATTGCTATGTTCTTCATCTTCCTTAGTAATACTCACTACACATGAATATCTCTTATCTTGCCATGATTGCCAAGTGTAATTGCACTAATCATAGTATGCTAGACTGTATAGTTAAGAATGACTTAGGAAATATATTTGTAGTTCGTCCTAATTCCATGCTAATGACTTACTAGAATATCTGTTGAGGTGTTTATCATTATCTTATGTGGCTACTTGCTGATCAGTATTTATCTTTTGTCACTATTCATTCATTATCTATATATATCTTATGTGACACTTATCTTGTACTGAGTGAGATAGATGAAAACTCTCCATTACACATGTAGTGATACTCATTAATCATCTTTATTCATTTCTCTAGGTCTTCATCAGGGGTTTCTCCTCTTGAGATGGATGATGAATAATGAATTAGGTCAGAGAGGCTCCCCTCCTCAGGGGCAGGGGGCCTTCCTTATATAGGCCCCTCAAATGAACGTCGGCCGTTGGATCAAACCGACCTTGATGGAGGGCCTGGATGTGATCTCAAAGGCGGTGGACAGATGGTCCCACGAGCAGAGGCCCATTGGGCTTAACCCTAGGGCGGCCGCCCTAAGGGGTAGGGTGGGCGCCCTGCCCCTGGGCCCGCTTGGCCTCTGGTTCCTTCCCGCGCCTTCTTGACCCTTCTAGAGTATTCTTGATTCTGCGAATGGTGTTTATCTCTATGTAATCATGACATGTGGGCCTTTCCTCCATATTTCCTGATATCCCCCTGCAGAACTAGACATTCACCAAAACTCGTGGAATTCTGTCAGTGTAAACCTTATTTCTAAGTGTTGGTTTCATAAAGATCCTTTTCCTTGTCTAGTTGACAGTTTATTTTAGTACTTAAGGACCGTCAACACTACCACAAACAATCTGTGAACAAGCGGTAACCAAGGATAATGTGATGTATAAGCACCATGCTTACACACAACTTATTACTTTGACTACGATCTATAATCAAAGCACCCTATGACATGCAATGATCGCATACGGGAAAGGCCACAAGGATCACAAAATATTGATGTAAAGGTTATTAAAGAGCGAAAGCATATAACAATACTATATCTAGTATAGTAATGCTAAAGTAAATACTAAGTAAAGTAGAGAGAAAAGTAATATATTGAATAAGATAAAGTCTTACAAAGAAAGAAATATACAAGAGCTATACTAGACTTTCCAGAAGATGACTCCGGAAATCCCGAGCATAGCTCGACTCAACACTAACTCCCACTCTAGACTAAACTACTAGAATAGTCTAAGGAATAGAGCTTGTGGGCTTCTTCACCATGTGTAGAGAGGGGGGTATGAGCCTCTATTTATAGTGGGAGGTGGAGTAGGGGCTACTCCATCGCCACGTCATCGATCCAGGAGGGTTCAAATCTCCACCCTTGGATCCAACCCCTCTAAACCGACTTGTAGTGGATGGTTGTGATCTTCAACATGTGTTAAACAGGTATGGCGGTTACTGGGGTCTAAACCGACCTAGGGGGAGGTCGGCCGACCCCCCCCTTATGGCCTATGGGCCCTCCTTCACCTTCTAGATGCAGCCCCACTGGTCAGGGACCAAGTGGGGGGGATTGTGGGTCCAGGCAGAGGTCGGCCGACCCCCCCCTTGGGGTCTTTGGCCCACCTCAGCCTTCCAGGTGTTGGTCCCACTTGTCATTGGTGTTGGTTGTTTGTTCTGAGGTATTTGTCACATTGATCTCCTTGGTGTGGGCCCATGGATCCATGTGCTTTGCATGTGAGTCGTTGAGAGAAAGCACAGAGTGATCCAAGGGTTGGAATTCACTCTGAGGTGCTTCTCCTGGATCATGGCCGAGAAGGGAGAGCTAGTGGGCCCATAGGGAGGTCGGTCGACCCCCTATGTGGGTCCCACTAGCTCTCCTTTGCTCCATTTCTTCATTCCTGTAATCAAATACTCATGGACATGTGGAACTTGTTATTTGATAAGGTATGCTCATGATGTGATTGTTTTATCCTTGATCCTGAGGTTGTTGGCAGCATTTTGGTTAAGTAAAAGTGTATCATTCTTGGTGCCAACAATCTCGACCTTGATGAGGGAGATAAACCGATTGATCAAACTCTATACCATTCTATGATCAGTAGTTTGCTTTACCTTACCACATCTAGGCCGGATATCATGTTTAGTGTGTGTATGTGTGCTTGATTTCAAGCTAATCCTAAGGAATCTCACTTACGTGCGGTAAAACGAATCCTTAGGTACATAAAGCACACCCCTAGCATTGGCCTTTGGCATCCCAAAGGAGCTCCCTTCCAATTAGTTGGCTATTATGATTCGGATTATGCTGGGTGTAAGGCTGATAGGAAGAGCACTTCCAAAGGGTACCATTTGCTCAGAACATCACTTGTTTCTTGGTCTTCCAAGAAGAAAAATAGCGTGGCATTATCCACCGCCGAGGCAGAGTACATTATCGCGAGAGCTTGTTTTGCACAAATCCTTTATATGAAACAAACACTTCTTGACTACGGCATTGAATTAAAGATGTTCCACTTTTGTGTGATAATGAAAGTATCGTAAAGCTTGCCAACAACTTGGTTCAACACTCACGCACCAAGCACATTGATATTTTCCATCACTTTCTTAGAGATCATGTGGAACAAAAGGACATCACACTAGTAATGCAAAGGTCAACTCAAGATCATATTTTAGTACAGTTTCTTAGACCAAACACATTTGGATCATTCCTCAACCTACAAAAGGTTGATTCATCAAGTTGTTTCGTGAAGATATCTGCCAAATGATCCTCACTCCTTATACCTTCTTGTAAAATATTCTTATTTGTAACATGATCTCTAAGAAAATGATGACGGATATCAATGTGCTTGGTGCGAGAGTGTTGAACCGGGTTGTTTGCTTACTTGATGGCACTTTCATTATAACACAAGAGTGGAATATTTTTTAGTTCTATGCCATAATCTAAGAGTGTTTGTTTCATGTATAAGATTTGTGCACAACAAGCACCGACGACTATGTATTCTGCCTCGGCGATGGACAAAGCCACACTATTTTGCTTCTTCGATGACCATGACATAAGTGAACTTCAAAACATATGGCACCATCCAGAGGTGTTCTTCCTATCAACTTTACCACCTGCATAATCCAAATCGGAATAGCCAATGAATTGGAAAGTAGCTTCTTTGGGATACCAAAGGCCAATGTTTGGGGTGTGCTTAATGTACCTAAGGATTCTTTTTACGACACTTAAGTGTGATTCCTTAGGTTTAGCTTGAAATCTAGCACACATGCACACACTAAACATGATATAGGGCCTAGGTGCGGTCAAATAGAACAAGCTACCAATCATAGAGTGGTAGAGAGTTTGATCAATCGGTTTACCTCCCTCATCTAGGTCGAGATGTCCATTAGTAGGCATTGGGTTCTTGATTGGCTTACAATCCTCCATCTTGAATTCTTGAGAACATCATGAGTGTACTTTTCTTGAGAGATGAAGGTCCCCTCTTTCAATTGCTTCACATGAAATCCATGGAAGAAGGTGAGCTCGCCAATCATAGACATCTTGAATTCTTTCGAAATCAAGTCACCAAACTCCTTGCAATGGTCTTCATTTGTTGAACCAAATATGATGTCATTCACATATACTTGACAAATGAAGATGTCCCCTTTGAGCTTCTTGGTGAAGGGTGTGG
>CM039124.1:22700598-22739497 GCA_022036555.1 Microstegium vimineum | reverse complement strand
TGGGAGCTCTGGGAACACAGGAATGGTTGTGTGTTGGAAAAGAATAGGCCAAAAACTCAGGAAGTCTTATGGGCTGTAGGCGGCTCCTAGGGGGAGGGCGTAGTGTGCGACGGCCGAGGGCCCATGACTTGGAGGGGCCCAAGCCCATGTATGAAGACCCTATACCTACATCGTATAGAAGCCCAAGTCCCTGTCATCCAGCCATCGAGGAGCTGCGTGGCCGCCCGCACGACCGCGTCGCGTGCGTGAATTCCATCAGTCTCCCTTCACCTCGCCGCTCCAGGGCTTCGCCACGCCGCCGCCCTTCGCCGGTTTTGTTTCGTCCAGAGCTTCGACGCCGTGATAGACTGACAGGAGATCAGAGTCATCAGGCCATCCACTCGACACACTTCCAGCCTTCCAGCCCAGAGGCGACCAGGTCCTGGATTCAAGGCCCTAGGGCTAGGTATTGACCGGATTCTTTTGGTTATTCAATTTTTTGTGCAAATTAATTAATAATTATGTGTATAGTATTGAAGATTTCTAGTACATTGTATTCATATTATTATGTTTTTCTTCCAATTTAGATGTTAGAAATTTAGAATGTTACCCAAAAAAACATTTGTTGGGGCCAGCGAAAAGAAAATGAAATAAAAACAAGGAGCGATGAATATGATGGAGTTCTATTCTTATTTAAGTAATCATAATCATATTAGTTATGCAAGTACAAATATAATGGTTTTTAGTCTACATTTTTTCTTGCTCTCAATAATAATCAGACATGTTAAATTAAAAATTGATTATTGGATTCCTTTATACAAGTAAATTTACCTATATATCATAAGATTTTTTGGTCTAAAGGGGCCGTCGCGGCGTGTTCGCCAGAGGGCCCTAAAAATCATAGGACCGGCGCTGATGGGCTGTGTGCACTGAGGGTGGTCTCTGGTGCATGGCATGGGCTTCTAAGCTTCAAGAATTGGTGTTCAGGTCATTTCCCCAGGGAATTTAGTCCCGGATATCATGGGTCGGCTGTCCTTAGTTTTGGCGCGAACTTTTGAATTTATGGCGTGGGGTGTGGTGTGTGTGTGTGTGTGTGTGTTTGTTTAGGGGCAGGTTTTACCCGACCTCTTGTACTCTTTTCTACCTTAATGAAATGACGTGCAGCTCTCCTGCGTAGTTCGAGAAAAAAAAACAAAATCTGTTACTGTATTATTTCCTATATAGCAGTAACATCCACTTTATCACCAACTAAAGTACACTTTCAGCTGCCACGCTTAGGATGCAGTAGTTTGAGATTTTACTGTTTCTGTGTGCTTCTGACTCCTGAAGTTGTTTTTCTAAATTTTGTACTTTTGTCCCTCTAGTAGAGTTTTATGATTTTAGTAGGCCAGAGCCATGTTTTTGAGGCGACGAGGCGAGGCGCGGCGCCAGACCCCCTTCACAACGCCTAGGCGTTTGTGGCGGACGCCTAGGCGACGCCATACACACAATGTAAGGCGTTGTAAGTAAGGATTTTATATACTAGTGCAGCACATACATACCTCGTTTTTTGCCAATTCTTGAGCCATGTTCCTTTCTTTCCTTTCCAAAAGCTCTTCTCCCATGTATCATCCATCCCCCTTGAAGAAAACTGCATGACAGTAAGACAGTTACATAATTGATAATTCAGCTATCAAATAGGTTATCAATTGCTTAGAATTTAATAGGAAACAATACACAAGAGGCCACATAACAAATAAGCAAGCATTAGTTCATGCATGAGCATGAGAAATGACATCATAGTTTGTCTCAAATAGTCCACAAACTTTGGATGAAGTTTTGAACTCTAAAGCATACTAATTAAGTCAACTGCACCAAGCCATACAACAACACAAAAGTACAGCAAAGGTACAGGACACAAAAGAATCCATCAGCAGGATGTTAGGAGTGCAAATCTCTGTTTCAGCACTCAAAATCCATCATCAAACTCATCAAGATCAGCAGCCTTGTCTTCTTCAGTAGCAGGAACATTGCCATCTTCTTCACACTCGCTCACTTCCGCATCATCATGTGGGTCTTCAACTTCATCTTCCTCATCTCCATCTTCAGTAGCAGGAACAGGGACATTTCTTGAACGACTATAATGCTGAGTAGCAGTAGCTCTCCTAGGAAGATTACGACCCTGCAGCGCTTGTGATGCACCGATGGCTTCATCAACATGCTGCCATGTGAGCTCATTGACAGCATCAGACCCTCGAGCACCCGGAATGGGCACATGCAATGAATCAGCCCATTCATTGTCCCAATCGAACTCCTCAATGACCAAAGGGTCATATTTCTTGCCTCCGTTCTCACGCATAAGCTGAAACCTTGTTCTCATCTTCCAATTGTATGAAACAAAAACAATATCATTCAATCTCTTGTGCAGCAGCCTATTCCTTTTCTTTGTATGCATCTACAAACAAAAAATCAGATGGGAAACAAAAAAAAATCAGATGGAAAACAAAACAAAAAATCAGATTGTATGCAAATAGATAGAAATTGTGAATCACAAGGTTACTCACATTATTGAAGTTACTCCAGCATCTCTCACAACCAGATGACGAAGCACAAAGACTAACTATACGCTTAGCAAGTCTTTGTAGTTCAATGGCTCGGCCACCATAAGAACGCCACCAATCAACTAGATGAAAAGTATAGCATGTATTAGGAGATTGGAATGCAATTAAGTTGCTGAAACTGATGGCCACCAATGAACTAGATGAAAAGTACAGCACATATTAACAACACTTACGAGGACTCATTTTGTCATAGCTTTCCTTTGCCATTTTGTTTGAGAAGACAGCTCCACATTGCTCTTCATACTCGATGGCTTGACTATTGATCTTCATTTGTGTTTCCACATCTGGTATCATTCTTCCAAGAACTTCAATGAAACAACCTCTTAGCTGCCCAACAGTGGCATCATCATTAGCTTTCACAAGAGGAAAAAATTTTCCTGGGTTCAAATACAGTGCAGCCCCATACAATGGATGGTCCATTTGGTTCACCCAACGCTTCTCAATAATGTCAATGATACGCTTGAGCAGGCCTTGCTTGGTTGCTATATTGAAGCTGGCCTTTATCTTCTCTTTTGCATGATTCATTAGAGCTGTGACCTTTGGCATTGCAGGCTTCTCATCACCATCAACAGCCCTCAAAACTGTTGGCCACACATGGATCAGGGTAAAGCCAGAGGGCAGGTTGCCCTTGCTCTTGAATTGAAAGTAGAGTTCAGGATTACATTCTAGGGTTGGTCTGCTCCTGCTTATATAGGCAAAGAGGCAGCCACCTACTAAAGCAAATGCTTACAAGGCTGCTAAGGCAAGCCGGCAAATGCTAGACAACAAATAGTAAAGCAGTAAAGCATAAAGTAAGATACAAGTGGTAGGCTTAACCATCAATCTCCCCCTAAGCCTAGCACTAGGTGATCTGCTTCAGGCCAATCCTTCCCCTCATCTCCTGGAACTTTGACTTGCCCAACGACTTGGTGAGAATGTCTGCAAGCTGATCAGTGGTAGCAATGTGGTCAGCCTTGATACTCCCATCTTCCAGACAGTCTCTGATGAAGTGGTACTTAATCCTTATGTGCTTGCTTCTCTCGTGGAAGACTGGGTTCTTGGCTAGGGCCAAAGCAGACTTGCTATCCACCTTCAGCTCCACCACATCCACCTCCCTGCCCAGCAACTCAGCGAGCAGCCTGGACAGCCAGAGGGCTTGTGTTGCTGCAGTTGTAGTGGCGATGTACTCTGCCTCGCAGCTTGACAAAGCCACCACCTTCTGCTTGATGGACTGCCAGTTGACCAAGCATCCACCCAGGAAGAACATAGTTCCACTGGTGCTCTTGCTTGTGTCGATGTCCCCGGTGAGGTCGCTGTCGCTATAGCCGAGCAGATGCGCCGTGCCTGGGGCCTTCTTGAACTGGAGCCCGTAGTCCAGTGTCCCCGCCACATCGCGGAGGACACGCTTCACAGCTTGCAGGTGCTCCACCGTGGGCCGTTCCATGAACCGGCTCACGTACCCGACGACGAACGCCAAGTCCGACAGGGTATGCACGAGGTACCGGAGGCTGCCGATAAGCCGCCGGTAGTGCGTGGAGTCGACCTCTTCCGCCTTGCTCTCTCGGCTGAGGCGGAGCTTCTCCTCTATCGGCGTGTGGGCTGGGTTGCAGCCCGCCATCTCTCCCAGCTCGAGGATCCGCTTGGCGTAGTGTGTTTGGCGCAGACTGATGCCCTCGGCATCTTGGCGCACTTCGACGCCGAGGTAGAAGCAGAGTAGTCCGAGGTCGCTCATGTCGAACTTCGCCATCATCTGCGCCTTGAACTTCTTGACCTCTCCTTCCTGGGCGTTGGTGATGATAAGGTCGTCCACGTAGACGTCGACGAGCAGAGCTGACGGCCCTGAGCCCCGTCGGTAGACCGCCGCTTCATGCGCGCTCTGCTGGAAGCCCATCTCCTTGAGTGTGGCGTCCAGCTTCGCGTTCCAGGCGCGCGGCGCTTGCCGCAGCCCGTAGAGGGCCTTACGCAGGTGGAAGACCTTGTCTTCTTGGCCGGCGGCGACGAAGCCCGGCGGCTGACGGACGTACACCTCCTCCTTGAGGTCGCCGTTGAGGAATGCGGACTTCACATCCATGTGGTGGACTTTCCACCCCTCTTGCGCCGCCAGCGCGAGGAGAAGGCGGACCGACTCCATGCGCGCCAATGGCGCGCGAACGCGTCGTCTTAGTCCATGCCCTCCTGCTGGACCAATCCTCTCGCCACCAGCCTCGCCTTGTGCTTGATCATCGCTCCCTTCTCATCCTTCTTCAGTTTGAACACCCATTTCAGGGTGATGGGGCGGTGTCCGGCTGGGAGCGCCGTGAGCTCCCAGGTCTTGTTCTTCTCCACCTATCGGAGCTCTTGCTCCATCGCCGCCTGCCACGCTGGGTCGCCTTGCGCCTCGGCATAGCTGGTCGGCTCGCCTGCATGCGAGAGATGCAGCTGAGCGAACAGCCTCGGCACCGGCCCTGGAGGAGTTAGATTTCCAATGATGTCGGTCATCTTACGGTATCGAAGAGGCTCGTCGTCGTAGTAGGCATCCAGACGGTCCTCGTCGTCCTCCAGCGGTGTACATAGCTCGACGGGGAGGTGCTCGGTCGGTGGAGGTGTCCTGGTAGTGGAGGTTGACGCAGTCGTGGTGGGTGACGTCGCGCCTGGCGAAGGGGTGGTCACTGTTGCTCCCGCATCCTCCAGCTCCCCCGGAGCCGGCGAAGGTGTTCTCGGAGTAGTCGAAGCAGCTGGTGATGGTGCGCCTTGCGCACCCTCAGCCTCCCCGCTCCAGAACTGCTCAACGACGAACTCCTCCAGCGATGGCGCAGTCTCCCCTTTCTCCTTCGTCCAGTCCCAGCCGCGGCTCTCGTGGAAGACGATGTCGCGCGACACACGCACACGCTGGGTCACTGGGTCAAGCACACGATATGCTTTGGCGCCGTCGGCGTACCCGACGAACACACCCGGCCGACTGCGATTGTCCAGCTTCTTGAGCTGGGTGAGCTCCTTGGTGAATGCCAAACATCCAAACGTGCGCAGATGGCCCACGGCCGGCGCCCTGCCATGCCAGGCTTCGTAGGGCGTCATGCCCTGCAGACTCCTCGTGGGCGCTCGGTTCAGGAGGTGAACTGCAATCACCACTGCCTCCCCCCAAAACTGAGCCGACGCACCCCTCTGCTTCAGCAGCGCTCTTGCCATGGCCACGACTGTTTGGTTGCGCCTCTCCACAACTCCGTTCTGCTGTGGCGTGTAGGGGGCAGAGTAGTGGCGCAGGATTCCTTCATCCGCGCAATAGACCGCGAACTCCGCGGCGGGGAACTCTTTCCCATTGTCGGTGCGGAGCACGCCCAGCTTCCGCCCACTTCCTTTCTCCGCCAGCGCCTGAATGTGCTTGATGGCGTCCGCTGCTGCATCCTTGGAGGTCAGCAGCGACACCCACATGTACCGCATCGCATCGTCGACCATCAGGGGTCGCCGGTGACACTGGACCACACAGGTCGCCGTGCACCAGCTCCAGCTTCTCCTTTGCGCGGTACTGGGACGCTGCTGGGAATGGCAGCCGACGGTGCTTGGTGATGACGCAGGTGTCGCAGAGCTGGCCGACATGATCAATCACTGGCAGCCTGCGCGCCATGCCGTCCTTAGAGAGCTTTCGGAGCGCGTCGAAATGGAGGTGGCCGTAGCGCTCATGCTAGCGCCACACTTCATCATCCTTGCGTGCAGCGAGGCAGAGCGGCTTGGCCGAGTTGAGGTGGAGGATGTATAGGCGGTTTACACCGCGCCGCACCTTGACGAGCAGTCGCTGCTGCCTATCCCAGACCCTCAAAACACCATCTTCAATCTCCACCTTCGAGCCTCCCTCATACAGCTGACCGAGGCTCATGATCGAATTGCGCAGAGCGGGAATGTAGTATACGCCATGGAGCGCTCTGTGCTCTCCGTTCTTGGCCTCGAAGATGATCGAGCCGACTCCCTTGATCTCCACCTTTGACTCATCGCCGAACCTCACAACGCCCTTGGCGGAGGTTTCCAACTCGGCGAACAGCTCACGCCGCCCGGTCATATGGTGAGTCACACCGCTGTCGAGGTACCAGCCATCCAGCTTCCCTCCGCCAGCAGAGCCGGTGTCGAGGAAGGCACGAGCTCGCGGCTCCTCGATGTCGAGGCTGGCCGACTCAGTGCGGATGGTTGAAGCTTGGACCTTTCCGCACCGATCTTCATCCAACTCGATGAACCCATGCACCAGGAACGCCGCCACGTCTCGCTCCTAGGTTGAGGGCAGTCCCGCGCCCAGTGCCCGACGCGGTCGCAGTTGAGGCAGGTGTTGTCGCGATTCGGTTTCCGCTCACCGCCAACGGCTCCTGCCTTGTTCGCTCCTGCTCTCTCGCCGTCGCGATCAGCGCGCGGCTTGTTCTTCCGACCACCGCGAGGACGGCGGCGTCGATCCTTCGATGACCCGGCAGCGTCCTGCTTCTTGTCGTAGGCGCGCCACTGCTCTGCAGTGTACAACAGCCTCCCACCAGGATCGGGGTCCGATGCCTGCTCGCGGTCCTGCACCGCCTTGAGCCGCTCGGCGACGTCCTCGATGGTGAGCTGGTCGAAGTCGAGTAGCGTCTCGATCGAGTTGACGATCTGCGCGTACTTCTTCGGTACACACCAGAGCAGCTTCTCCACTGCTCGCTCCTCCGTCAGGTCGGTGTCGCCGAACCGCGCCATCTGCTCCATCAGGTTGTTCAGCCGCACGGCAAAGTCCTCGACTTGCTCGCCGGGCTGAAAGCCGAGAGCTTCCCACTCTCTGCGGAGTCGCTGGAGCGTGGCGTGGCGCACCCGATCGCCTCCGGTGTAGCGCAGCGCGATGGCGTCCCACGCCAGCTTTGCCGTGGCTTTGTTGGCGATGGAGGCCGCGACGTCGACGGAGACCGAAGCACACAGCGCCTCCAAAGCCTGCCGATCGTCGTTGAAGCCGACCCCACCGACGTGCACTGCCTGCCATAGATGACGATCTTGGAGCTTTACCTTCATCAGCAGGCTCCACTCATGGTAGTTGCTCTTGGTGAGCATCGGCCAAGGCGTGCCGGCCCCGGAGTCACGGTAGATGGTGTGCTGCACCGGCGAGCGCCCGCTACGGCCGCGACGTTGCTCGGGAGACGGCGAGTGGCGGCGGCGGCGCTCGGGGCTGTGCGATCCTGCGGAGTCCATGTCCTCCTGCTCCATCTCCAGGCGTATAGCTGCGGCGGCGGCTGCTGCCTGCTGCGCTGAGGCCGCCGCAGCGGCGGCCGCTGCCTCAGCGGCAGCTAGGCGCGTCGCGCGGTCGTCGGCCTTCGCATCGGATGGCCCCCCATCCTGCACAACCGCAGAGGCGGCGGCGGCGCGGGCTTTGGAGCTGTCGGTGGACATCCTCCCTTTCTCTCAAGAACCCTAGGCTCTAGATACCAATTGTTGGCCACACATGGATCAGGGTAAAGCCAGAGGGCAGGTTGCCCTTGCTCTTGAATTGAAGTAGAGTTCAGGATTACATTCTAGGGTTGGTCTGCTCCTGCTTATATAGGCAAAGAGGCAGCCACCTACTAAAGCAAATGCTTACAAGGCTGCTAAGGCAAGCCGGCAAATGCTAGACAGCAAATAGTAAAGCAGTATATCATAAAGTAAGATACAAGTGGTAGGCTTAACCATCAAAAACAATTAAGAGTGGGGCTGAAGCTCTTAGGCAATCTTCTACTGAGTTCCAAAACTCAGTAGATAGCACAATGTCTTGGACTTGTTGACCTGCTGTAGTTTTACACAAGTTGTTCCCAATCCATGCTTCACTAACAAACAAGCTCTTCAATGTTAGAAATGCTGTAGCAAATCTAGTCTTTGCTGTCCTAACAAGATCAGTCCCACCTGTTTGAGCCCTCATTGCACTAAGAAGCCTCCCATGCCTATAAATGAATGTGGTGACACGCCTAGCGCGTGCAATAGGTTTCTTAAATGCCTTCAAGTTCCCAATTTCTTCCAACATCAGATCCAAGCAATGTGCAGCACAAGGACTCCAAAACAATGTGGGAATCCTATCCATCAAAATTTTACCAGCAGCCTTGTAGTTAGCGCCATTGTCAGTCACAACTTGAACAACATTGTCCTTTCCAATGTCCTCAATCTTCTCCTGTAACAAATCAGCTAACATTATTGCACTATGAACTTGACTTGATGCATCCACCGACTCCAAAAAGTATGTTCCCTCAGTGCTGTTCACAAGAAAATTAATCAAGTGACGCTCAGTCCATCCGTCTGACATTAGTGTACAGCCATATTGCTTCCAGGCCTGCTCATGGTCCTTCCTCATGGCACTTGTCACCTTAACACATTCTTGAAGCAAAGGTTCACCAAGCTGTTGGTTAGTTGGAGGCTTGTACCCTGAACCATATTGGGCTGTTGCCTCACAGGCAATTTCAAATTGCCTTGAATTTGCTGCATTAAAGGGTACACCACACTCCATGAACCATAGTGCCCATTGCAAATCCACATATTGCTTCTCTTCCTTAGTCTTTGTGCTGGACTCAATGGTGGGTTGAAAGTCCTTTGCACGCCTTTGATCTACTATCTGTTCAGGTGTTCTTCTATGCATACCAACAACTGACTTTGTTATCTTTGGTGTCTTTGGTGTTGAATTGACACTGCTAGGTCTTGAAGCCTTGAATTGATAGATAGCATGTCTTCTCTTGGCGGCTGTCCCAGAACTTGGTTTGTTTGCAGCAGCTTTTGGTGTTGCATTTGATGCTGCTGCTTGTACATCTGCAGCTGCCACCTCCACAACTTCATCTTCGGGGTCCACATCCTCCTCCTCAATACCATCCAAGAACAAAGGCCTTCTTCTCTTCTTTTGCAAGTAAGCTTCCATCTCTTTCCTGAGTTGAGTGCTAACTTTTGGACAAAGTTTAACATCTCCATATCCACCAGCCAAATGTTGCTTCAACCTCTTTATGCCTCCTGAAGCCTCATGTCCACACAGATTACATGTCACCCAGTCTCTCCTAGCAGGGTTCTGCCAGTAGGCATATTTCCAGCCTGGATCATTGGACTTTGCTTTCCTTGCTGGATCAGTCTTGGGGTCATACTCAGGTTGTTCAACTGTGCTTGCCATGTTGTTGGATGCCATGCTACATAACAGAAAGCAAGAGCATAACTAATAAGTATCATAGTAATACTGTATTGCACAATAGTAAAGTAATCAAAGCAAGATTCTTGTGCTTTTCGGTTGTAGCAGTGTGTGTGACAGCCCAAGCACAAGCAGGCATTTGTATATGTTAGTGACAACCCATATATAATATAAAAGGGCATCAGCATATGGAGCAGTTCATCTTACAATATTAAGAGCAGAGTACATATAGGCCCACACCATGACCAAAAGCAGAGTACATACAGGCACACATCATGACCAATTCAGACTTCAGAGCAAGGAGGAGGCAGGGACAGACATGCAGCAGCTGTGGAGGTTCGGAGCAAAGAGCAGCAAAGCAGAGTACATATGCAGAGACTTCAGAGCATACCCATCATGGGAGCATACAATATTCAGATCAATAGATGAGTACGAGGCATACAATATTCATATCAAAAGCAGAGCAGCAAAGCACGATGTATACTATATTCAGAGCAAAGACAGAGCACTCACGCCTGGGAGTTGGCCTTTCAGAGACCAGAGACAGAGGAGACAGGGGACATACCAGGCGGAGATGCAGACGAGGCCGGTGAGCAGCTGTGGACAGCGGAGACTGGAGGCGGACGAGCAGGTGCAGACTCCACGGCAGGTGCGGAGGCCAAGTGGAGACCGGAGATGCAGACCGGAGATGCACGACCGGCTCCGCAGCAGGGGCGGCCGGCCGGTGGACGAACAGAGGAGGAGCCAAGCAGATGCCTGCTACCTTCTCTCTTCTCTCTTCCTGTCCCCTCGCCCTCACTCGCAGCCGCGGTAAAGGAGGTCTCGCGCGGTAAATTTCCCGCGCGATGGACCTATCTACTTCCCGCGCGGTCGATTTCCCGCGCACGCGCGGCCTTTTTTTCCCGAGGACGCGCGGTCTTCTTCCTTCGGGCCAATCTTTTGGCGCCCTTCCCAGCAAACTGGCGGATGGCGTCCACGGCGGGGAGGTAAGCGTCCGCCCGACGCCAATCTACACCTAGGCGACGCCTATCTCGACTAGGCGGACGCCATACCAGTGCAGGTTGTGGCGCCCCCGACGCCCAGGACCTCTACCACGCCTTGTCGCCTAGGCGACGCCTCAAAAACATGGGGCCAGAGTCACCAAATAGTTATAGGCTTGAATATGGTTAAGAATAGTTGTTTGTAGTACTATTTTTTTATGCTAAGAGAAAATACAGTAACAGTTTACAGTTCTAGCAATGAATAGTCACCAATCATTTCGAACTAAGGTGCACTTGATCTTCCTCCAATCCTATTGATGTCGATCTTATATTTTAAATGGTGTGCCATAATCCTCTTGGGGCAAAAGATGTTAAGATTGCCTCTGACAGCCTGACAAGCAGCAGTAACTTTGTTAAGTTGGTTATTTATTTTATTTGCGTTTAGATTTAGAATTAACTAATTAATATATGAAATTGTAAACGGTAAAATTATATTCTGGGACTTGAAAACAACTAGATGATATACCTGTAGAGCAGATACCTGCTGTCCAGTTCATTTCCCTGGTCAATAGATTTGATTTTATAATAGCACTTTGCCTTAACGTATTCATTCAAGTTGGTTCAAAAGTACGTTATGAAATAGTCTAACTTTATCAATATTTTGCAGTATCATATCGATGGCAGGGATCCCAGTGGCTATGTTGGTTGCATGTGGTCTATTTGTGGCCTCCATGATCAGGTTGGTGAACTTTGATGGTTCCCTTCATAGGGAAGAACTGTCAAAATCTTTGTTGATGTTTTTAAATTCTAATAGATTATTTCTGCGGTTCCATAATTAGTCTCATTCTTAAAGCTTACGAGTTAGTCTGTGCTTCTATTTTTTTAGGGTTGGAAGGAACGTCCGGTATTTGGAAAGATACGTTATATGAATTATGCTGGTTGCAAGAGAAAATTTGATGTTGATACTTATATTTCGTACGTTAAAAGATTGGTTGCTCAGGCCAAGAAGAGGAAAACTGAAGAATATCTGAATCCACGGTCAAAGAACCCAAAGTCTGAGTTGGCTCAGCAGTTGAACATTTCTAAAACATTGATATAATTTGAATTTGGTACAGTCGAGTGATGTACTTTTCTTTTGCTCGTAGATGTTAACACGGCAAACTGAAGAATAGACATTGTGTAAGATTGAGAATAGACATTGTGCAAGATTGTGCTCTAGATCAGTTTGCCTCACTGATATTCTCATAACTTCTGATAATTGAAACTTACTAGCATTAACTAAGACCAGTTTAACTGAACTGCATGGATTGATTGTTAATACTGTACTCCTTTGAAAACTGTGCCAAAATGGAGATTGTTTCAGTTTTTATCCTAAGTCAATCTTCATTAATTTTATCAATTTTTAGGAAAAATATATTAACATCTACAACATGAAATAAGTACATTTATAAAAATATTAATTTGATTTTGTCGATGTCTGATTTATTTTTTAAATAAATTTGGTTAAATTTTGGGGAAAAAGAAACCAAACTAGCATTGTACTTTTGTACGATACGTGACACTCCTAAATTGATGTGTCATGCATTACGAAAAGCTTCTAATAATTGGTAATACGACGGTGTGGTTGTGCCTTCGGATATTCTATAGAAGGTGTGATAATTTTTATAGAAGATGTGATAATTTCATAGAATTTTCTGACTTGTATTGACAGGAAACCTATGCAAGACTGCATTTGACGCGAGCGCTTTATTTCTGCAAAATTCCGAGCGATTTATTTATTTCATTGAACTTAGAGCACCTCCAAGATATTAGCAAAAAAAAAAAAATTGACAAAAAAATACTAAAGAATAACAAGAGACTCCGTAAACCGAGATGTTGGATGTAGCAAAGTAAGCTATCTAAAAGTAGACAACAAATGAGGTGGATGAAAAACTATTAAATTTGGAGAGTCATTTACAGAGTCTGTTAGAGGCGTTTTCCTTTTTTTTTTAAGATTACACAGTACAACGCGTCACGCACGCACACTCGCCTTCGAAGGACTGAGCCGGCAAATCTTGAAGTTCACGAAGTCACCACAGGCGTCTCGCTGTCGACGGGAACGTCGCCTACTACTTAATGCATAGCGCCGGAAAATCCTGAAATAAATCCAGAATAAAGTGTCGCACCTAGGATTTGAACTCTGGGTGGGAGCCCCCCAACCAATGGTCTTTGGCATTGCGCCGTGAACCCCTTGACAGAGACGTTTTCCTTTGATAATAGCCAAATTTTTCCTTTAGAAAATAATTTGACTACTTTCTTGAAAATGCTCTTAGGACGCAAACAGATCGAATATGAGATATGATATATGTGGATGAGTACAAATACTTTTTTTTTACTGACTTAAATTCAGAAATACTCCATCTATCCTAAATATAAGTCATTTCATCTTTATTTCATCTTTTTAGAAGATCAAAGCATCTCAAGTTTGACCATATTTATATAATGGAATAATAATATTTAAAATATTAAATAATAATTATTAGATTTTTCATTATTTAGATTTCCATTATATATATATTTGAAGTCATAAATATCTATAATTCTCTCTTTAATTTAGTCAAACTTGCTTTGACTCTTTAAAAAAGTTGGAACAACTTATAATTTAGGATGCATGGAGTAGATATTGCCATGCCTGTTGAATACATATATACACGATGTTCACTAGTGCGGAATAGGGTTCTAATCCTGGTTGGGAACCCTTCTTTAGTTCCAGTTTTCTAACCGGGATTGTCAGTCCAAAATTAAAGGACCATTGTTTAGTACTGGTTCTAGAAACCAAAATTAAAACTGGACCTTTAGTCCGAGTTAGTAACATCAACTGGGACTAGAGCTATCCCTAGGCATTGACCCTGAATATGCACCTTTAGTTCCGTCCCGGTTAGTGTTTCCAAACGGGACTAAAAGTGTTTATTTTTGTTTTCTTTCATTGCATTTTCTGTTTAATTTATTTTAGTTTCAATTTATTTATTCGTATACGAATTGCATGCTGCTAATATATACATCTGTTCAAGCATATATTATAGAGATATAATGTATGAGAATTCTAATTATATATATACACAAATCCTAATTTACAAAGTGACAAAAACTTGATATTCATATCTCCTTGTGACTCATTCATTCAACCCCCAAAGTTCAGTGATGAATTTCGCTTTTCGCACTCTCAATTCGGTGCAGTGTAGGTCAACGATCATGTATCCAATAATGTCATCGATGAAATACAACATATTAAATAGTGCACTCTCTGTTGTTCCTAAACAAAAAGCATAAGGTGTACTAACAATGTTTAACGGTGCTCGAGCAGTCGGTGGGTCATCCCAATTATTCGCAAGCACCTTTGCCTGAAATTCTTCTATAGTTAGTGTTGGGTCTTCATGAGCATATTTCCACTCATAACCCAATCCATCCATTTGCTGGCTCAGAATGGCTTCCAAATTACACCATGCATAGTTCATGTCATACTCCTCTACCTGTAAGTGTTGGTGAAAATAGAGTTGTGAGAACTAAGATTTACAACATATAACAACAAATCTAGGTCCAAGCCTGAAACGACCTCGATTTCCACGAAGGGAAATCCACAAGTTCGAAGTGTAATACAACGGAAAGATTTACTCATTCCATAATATTACCCATATAACAGCTGATTACAATTCCATACTTCGAATAAAAGAGTACAACAAAGATACTTACATTTATTTATTACAACGCCGCAAAGCGGATAGTATAATATTATAGAACATCCGGAACAACAAAGTAGTAGCAGGGAGCGGTAGCGTCATTCATCATCAGCCGACTCGAGTATAGACCGAAACTCTAGCCTCCTAGTCATCACCTCCAACATCCGGGTCTGGTGCAACACCTGTTTAATGTCTATCAGTACGGATTGTACTGGTGCCACATTCCCACCAATGTTATATTTGTGGAATTGGATGCAAAGGCTTATCAAGTCAACCTATTTTTGGCTTTGGTTTCCTATGCATTATCAAGTAGTCATAATAATATAATTATCATGTTTCATCCATTCCATCCATCCACCCATTCCCATCCCAACACAACACACACATCTCACCACACCTCACACTCAAGTCGATAGGCCCAACTCCCTCTCGGGCCTACCTCAACGACACACTACTCCATCAGAGCACACTGCCGGATCATATATCAACTAGGGGGAGAAAAGGACTCATCTCACTAGCAGGTGAAGCAGGTCACAGGAAAAGGTCCAATAGCCGACAAGTCAGCTTATGTATCTATCGATCAACCAAAACTCTGCAGAGGTCTTACGAACTCACAAGGTCTGCCATCATCGACATCCGGGGTCGTCTAGGCCAGACGTCGTCTGTTTGCTAGCCTAGGTCGATGTCACCCTACCACTCACCCCTGAGTAATCACCACGTACCGCACGGGGGCGCTGAGACTGTGAGGCATGGTACCGGGCCCCGGGGGTCACCATGCTGTCTCGAGAGGGTGTGGGTTACATCCTCTCGTACCTCTCTACACTTTCCGCTTACATCCAAGTAGTAGTGGCACCGCCCTACCAAGTAGTCCAGCCGTCTTCCTCCCATTAGGAAGCGAATGAGTCATAAGGGATTCCTATGAGTCTGAGTACCAGGAAGTTCCTAGGGCTGACCAAGCAGGACATCTTCATAGGGCTGATCAGCGTCGTTCGACAGACGCTCCTCCGATGTTGTCATACATGTAACCGACATCACAATAAGCTACAGAATATCACAAAGAACCAATAGAACGAATAAGAACCAAATACACTCAGACATGGGTATGAACTCATAGTTCAGACCTTAGATTGGTATTTGAAGGGGGTAGGGTTACGATAAGCACAAGGTGGACTTATGTTAGCTCCAACATCATGGTGCGGTTTGGTTTAGTCCAAGGTGAATGGCTATGGTGATCCACGTGTCGACGTCGGGCTTTTAGGTCTAAATGGTTAAGCTGACGCTACGCTAGGTTGGCTTAGCGATAACGCAAGATTGACCGGCAGAGGATCACGTGTGTTACAGTTCCGCTTAGTTTTTGGTCCCGGTGTAGCTATACCGGAAGTGAGGGTATGATATCAAGGTCATAAGTCAAAAGACTTCACTCGACCATGTCATGGTCGTGTGGTGGCAATGCATTCATAGGACAACCGCCAATTGACATGTGCTTGATAAACAGGTCGGTCAAGTTAGCTGGGATCAGCGGTATACCAATGTCAAGATGAGTTCGACAAAGGATTCATCTTAGCTCGGGTTATGCAAACCCATGCAGTCGTTCAACTCGTGTGGTCCGATTGTGTTGGTACGAACCTACTCAAGTAGAGAGGAACGTAGCCCCGATCAGCAAGGGACTCTAGTTTAGCTCAGTTTGAGCGTACATTCCATTTGGTTGTTCTATGTCAATAGTCTCCTTTGATTGCCCAATAGAGGAAAGCAACATCTCTACTCCAAAGAGGGACAAGGTTCAGCGTGGCTAGACGGGTTTCACACCATAGCGAGATATTCGAGACAAACGTACTCGACTCCAACAACAAGCGATGTTGAATGTCACAAACACATGGTAATGTGACTGGTGTGATCAAGTTAGTAAGTGTTTGTGCTCAGCTCAGGTTAAGCTAGGTAAGCTTATCACGTCTCAGCTCCATCGGGTATTTTTACTAGAAGGTTGGTTTATACCAGGGCGTATCTCTTGGGGGCAGGCGTATCGTGCTAAAGAGAAGCCACGATTATTCATCGAAGCCTCGAACATTATCAAAGCGACAGGGTCCAAAGGTTTGGTCGACTGAGGTGCTACTCGTGCGAAGGAACGATAGCACCATGGTATTATGGATCATGTCTGCTACGCAAGTGTGTATCACTGAGTTCACATGTTCGTTGGGCGTTTACTGGATGGCCAGGGTTCAACGACCAACCGTCTCAAATAGATCTCCAAGTCATGCCGAGGAAGCTCAACATGCTGGGTATGGGTACGTCTGGCTCACGTGTCTGGTAACTCTAGATATGACGTAGAGCGAGGATCTGTTAGTCGCAAGTGCTTATGGCGAAGCGTAGCTAGCTGCAAAAGAGCATAGCTAGCCATAGCCAGTCAATGCCAAGGCATAGCCATCCATACATGGGTTATGGCCAAGTGTAAACATGTCGCGGCTAGCCGGAGGAATGCTGCAACTAGCCGCGAGTGGTCGAACGTGGCTACACAAGGCTACGTGAGGCTCCAGGTGGCTAACGTGTGTAGGAACTCAAGGTTTATCATTAGGATCATCATGGCCAGTCTGGATTTTCATCTGGCCAACTGTAGTTAGCTATGGCCAACGGTAGCTAGCCGAAGCATGCTGTAGCTATCCGAGTGTGGCAACGGTGCGCCGGGAGAGGCTATGGTGAGCCGAGTGTGTCTACACCCAATCATGAGTGGTTACAAATAGTCATGAGTGGTTACAAGCGCTCACAAGTGGTTACAGGCAGTCGTGAGTGGTTACGGCCAACCAGAAGTAACTACGGCCAGTCGAACAGTGGCTACGGCTAGCCGGAGATGGCTACATCTAGCCGAACCATGACTATGGCTGGCCGTGGTAGGCTACTAGTGTCCAAGCAGTGGCTATGGATGGCCAATGGTGCTAGGTAGCACGGTCAAGGTCTAGTGTTACCGCGCTCAGTTAGAATGATCATGGTTGCACTTCGTCTCGCACAGGCAATGTTGCGGGTTTGTCTCATTTGTCAAGCAAGGTACCACATGGCACGTGCAGTGGTTCGATATAGGTCACGACATGTACTTCATGTCTTTCAACTGGCAAGGCAGGGGTCGGCTTAACGACGTCTCAGTGGAGTGGTGTAGGTATCATAGGCGGCCATCGGGGTCATACCACGACCATGGCTAGGTCGTGGCATTCTCGACGCACTGGGGGTACATCACGGTCTCACAACATAGGCTTGGTCTTTATATTTTATTTCGACATGGTCAGGGCTAGGTCGTGTGGCATCCACAATGCACGTGTATTTATGGCGGTCACAACTAACCAAAAGGGCTGGTGGAGTGGGGTGTAAAGGCCCGTGCCGATGTTAACTGGGATGTGAGAAATATAACATGTGCAAGGGGTCTGTGTACCAAGTGTCAGTGGATTGGCCTCGCGTGGTCGACGAGGTCCCTGTAGAAAAACATGACACGATGGCCGGACACAGAGGGGTTCACCGGTCTTAAGTGGCAATGGCAGACAAGTCCAACTACGGAGGGTTCATCGGTCTCAGACCGACAGAAGGTTGGAAGGGTCGGTCGCGTTCGTTTCTCACCGATGGGCTCGCGTGGGCAGATCGCTTGACGCGGGTAGGGGTCGATGCCGGCAGTGCCGCTACGTCGTCATAGCCGCACGTCAGGTTCGGTTCGGGGCTCGACGTAGTGGTAGGAGAGGCTGCTCCGGGTCAGTCTGGTGGCGAACGACGGTGAGGTCGCGAAGGGCAGTGCCAACGTAGGTGCAACGAAGGCTCTGGACACCATTCTGGATGGCGGTGTAGTCGAGGGCGAGCGTGCTGCGGGGTTCAGGCTCGGCGCAGCGTCCAACGGTGGTTGAGGTGCAGCTGCGGAAGACGTTGAGGTCGAGCAGCTCAGCGACGACGTCGGTGGAGGGGGCTCGACGGAGAGGCTCCAACGGCAGTTGTGGCTTGGCTGCTGGCTCGGAGATCGGTCGAGGGAGGGCCTCGATATGGACAATAGCTTAGCGAAGCTCGTCGAGGTGCTGCTGCTTGCGGATGTGGGAGCTCGTGCTGGGGCAGAGCACAACGTCGCAGAGGTGGCCGGTGTGGCGCGCGGCTGGACGGCGGGCATGAAGGTCGTGGCTGCCCAGTGTGGCGTCGTGGCGCGGTCGGACAATGACGACGGTAGAGACGACGAGGCCTTGGCGTGACGTGGGCATAGCTCTGAGGCAGACCTCGGTCGAGCGAGGCAGTGGCGGAGCTCGACGGTCTGGGCGATGTCTCGGGCGGCCGGACTGGGAGTAGGACACCGTGGCATAGAGCAAGTCGGCACAACAATGGCGAGGCGTCGTCGCGGCTATTGCTGAGGCAGCAGGGTGCGGACTTCACGAGGCACGGAGGCAACAGGGTTGCAGCGCGCAGCGAAGCACGACGGTGGTCGGCATGACGGCGGTCGAGGGAGGAAGACGAGGGGAGAGGTGGCTGCCGAGGCTTAAGATGGTAAGCCAACTATCTAAAAACTTGCAGTATAAACTTATGATCGGCAAACTCTAACTTTCTCCTTTTCAGGCCCAAGACTCCCCTGACAGCCTATTCTCCTTCGCCGTCAACCTCCCTGACGAAGACGAAGACAAAGAAGGCTCTGCTCTAGCGAATAGCTTGTTCTCCTTCGCCGTCAATCTTCCCGATGAGGACGAAGACGAAGAAAGCTCCGCTCCAGCTTTATCGGCAAAGGTCAAAATCAAGCTTGAAACATTGCTATCCTCACTGCAACAAGACACATCTCATCTCGTCCAAGACTCTACTGCAGCAAAGATAGCTTTCAAAGACATCCAAGGCCACCTATCTGCCGATACAGAGGAAATACCCTTCCAGGCAGCGTTTCTTGAGAGCAGGCAACTCCAGTATCAAAGACTTTCTCGTCGCATAGCCGATAGAACCGCTCACTCAAAGATTGAAGAAGAAATGCTTAAGTTCAAACAAATTGCCGATGAGAAACACAAGGACATCAGCCAAGTAGAAGCTTCCGGCGCCAATCTTGAGCAAGAGATCGTTCATTTATCGGCAAGGAGGGAAGAGTTGCTGACTGAACTGAAAAGGGTTGAAGAAGCCTTGAACACAGCTAGCCAAAAGAAAGCCCAACTGCCCGACGCCATTAAGGCTCTGCGACAAGAAAGAGACAGAAACGCCCGACAAGCTATCCTTCTAAAGAAGAAAATCAAGCCAGTTGAAGGGTCTACCGATGATGACGCCAGGGAAATGGAGGAAATAGAGCAAATTCGCCTGCGTGCGATATCAGCCATTCAATCCTTGTTGTAATTTGCTACAATTCATCATATCGGCAAATGTAACACTTGATTTTGCTTTGTAATATAATGTCAGTACGCTTTTACCGATGTTTTACATAGCACTCTCTTCCATCGATATTCCAACGGGCATTCTATGCATTTACCCAAACACTAGGGTAATATTTCTTCAAGTTTTTACCGTTGATTGCTCTGGAGAACGCAACCCCCTCGAGAGTTTCCAAAATATAGGCATTGCCAGGAACAGACTGATTTTCCGAAACGGACCCTCCCAATTAGGAGACCATTTTCCAAACTTAGAATTCTTAGTCACAATTGGTAAAATCAATTTCCATACCAGATCACCATCGGCAAATTCCTTCAACTTTACTTTCTTGTCATACCATCTGGCAACCCTTCTCTTGTTCTCCTCAATGCTGATCAAAGCCTTCAACCGATGACTTGCTAAGTCTTCTAACTCATCCTTCATAAGAGTATCATACTCATCGGCTGTTAATTGATCTTGAGAAGACAATCGCCTAGAACCAGTTTTAACTTCCCAAGGCAGGACAACATCGTGTCCATAGACTAACTGATATGGCGAAACTTTGGTCGCACCATGACATGCCATCCGATACGACCATAGGGCTTCATTTAACACTATATGCCACCTTCTAGGGTTCTCTTCAATCTTGCGTTTGATAAGCTTAATAACTCCTTTATTAGTCGCTTCAGCCTGACCGTTAGGCTTGGGCATAATAAGGAGAAGAATTCAATACCTTGAACCCCATACCAGCAGCAAACTCATCAAACTCTCCCGATGTGAACATGGTCCCTTGATCGGTGGTAATAGTTTGAGGAATACCGAATCGGTAAACAATATGTTCCTTTACAAAATCTACCATGTTCGTCGATGCTACCTTCTTCAAAGGAATTGCCTCAACCCATTTCGTGAAATAGTCGGTAGCAACAAATATAAACTTATGCCCCTTGCTTGACGGTGGATAAATTTGGCCAATGAGATCAATAACCCATCCTCTAAACGGCCAAGGCTTGATTATGGGATTCATTGCCGATGCAGGCGCCCTCTGGACATTACCAAACTTCTGACAATCCTGGCACCCCTTAAAATAGTTGAAGCAATCTTCAAGAATTGTCGGCCAATAATATCCATTCCGCCTAATCATCCACTTCATCTTGAATGCCGATTGATGTGCTCCACAAACACCCTCATGGATCTCGCCCATCAACTCTTTTGACTCTTCTCTACTAAGGCATCTGAGCAAAATTCCATCAATTGTCCGATAATATAATTCATTATCAAGGAGCACATACTTGGTAGCTTGAAACCTTAGATGCCTTTCAACCTTTTTAGACGGATCTCTTAAGTAATTGGCAATTTATTTTCTCCAGTCATCGGCAACCATTACCGATATCATGACTTCTTGAATCGGCTGATATCCTGGAGCATTCTGTGCTAACCGATTGGCCTCTTCATTATGCAACCTGGGAATATGTTCCAGGCGATATTCTTTGAATTCTTTTAACAACCGCAAACACTTTTCATGGGTTGCAATCAAAGCTTCACTTTGGCATTCATATGCTCCAATCAATTGATTAATTACTAACATGGAATCACCGAAGATTTCGACAGCATCGGCACGCACTTCCCTGAGTAATTCCAGCCCTTTTAGCAGAGCTTGGTACTCAGCCTGATTGTTCGTCGAGGTAGCAACAATCGGCAGAGAAATTTCATATTTCCGTCCACGAGGTGAAATTAAGAGAATGCCAATACTTGCCCCTTCTTTGCACGTAGACCCATCAAAGAACAAAGTCCAAGGAGCAATCTCTACAGAGCCTATTACATTGCAATGCTGAGTGACAAAATCGGCCATCACCTGACCCTCAACTGCTTTAGCCGATTCATACTTCAGATCAAACTCTGAAAGTGCCAGAATCCATTTGCCGATTCTCCCACTTAATATTGACATCGATAGCATGTACTTAACGACATCATCTTTGCAGATAACAGTGCATTCAGCCGATAATAAATAATGCCTTAATTTTACGCAAGAGAAGTATAAGCATAAACATAATTTCTCTATGGTCGAATACCTTGTTTCAGCATCTACCAACCTTCTGCTCAAATAATATATCACACGTTCTTTCCCTTCAAATTCTTGAATTAAGGCTGATCCGATAACACCGTCATCGGCAGACAAATACAACCTAAAAGGCTTCCCGTGCTGAGGTGGAACCAAGACTGGAGGGTTTACCAAATATTTCTTGATCTCCTCCAAGGCTAACTGTTGTTTCTCTTTCCATGTAAACTCTTGATCGGCTTTCAGCTTTAACAATGGACTAAAAGATTTAATCTTACCAGATAAGTTGGATATAAATCTTCTAATGAAATTAATTTTGCCGATCAAGAATTGCAGCTCAGTCTTGTTTGTAAGGGCAACCACCTTATTAATTGCATCAATAGAATTTCTACCGATCTCGATGCCTCTCTGATGCACCATGAAACCCAAAAACTGACCTGCCGATACACCAAAAGCACACTTGTTAGGATTCATCTTCAACCCATGCTCCCTTGTGCATTCCAGGATTTTTCGCAAATCGGCAAGATGCTTTTCAAAAAATTTGGATTTAACCACCACATCATCAATATAGATTTCGACTATCGTGCCGATGTACTTATGAAAGATAAAATTCATTACTCTTTGATAAGTAGCACCGGCATTCTTCAAGCCAAAAGTCATGACAACCCACTCAAATAAACCAACATGACCTGGACATCTAAAAGCAGTCTTGGATATGTCTTCTTCAGCCATGAATATCTGATTATATCCATCATTGTCATCCATGAAGCGAATGATTTGATGTCCAGCAGCAGCATCAATCAGCAGATCGGCAACGGGCATCGGGTAACCATCCATCGGTGTAGCCTTGTTGAGATTCCTGAAATCAATACAAACACGAAGTTTTCCATTCTTCTTATACACATGAACCACATTAGAAATCCAATCGGCATATCGACACTGCCGAATAAACCCAGCTTCAATTAACTTTGTAATTTCAGCTTTAATGTCAGGCAACACCATAGGATTGCATCGGCGCGTAGGTTGCCGATGTGGTTCGAAACCAGACTTAATAGGCAACCGATGTTTGACTATTGATCGGTCTAAACCAGACATCTCTGTATAATCCCAAGCGAAACAATCTTTATTTTCTTTTAATAAATCAATCAATTGCCGCTTACATTGAGAATCCAACTTAGTACTAATAAAAGTAGGCCTATGCTTACTACCATCGCCGATATCTACTTCTAATAAATCATCGGCCGATGTGAACCCCTGTCCCAGTTTTCCATCATTGGCGCATTGATCCATTAAACTCCTCTTTAGGACCGACTGCTTGGATTGGTGTAATACGATAATCGGCAACTTTGAGGAACTCCGTGTCCCAAGCTTCACCTGATATGCACCTGGTTTGCTCATAAGTTTCCGATTTTGCCGATGCAACGATTGACGGAGTTTCACTCCGGACGACTTCAATCTTGTCTCCAACCCACTGCACAAGGCTCTGATGCATAGTAGAAGGAATACAATAATTGACATGGATCCAATCCCTTCCTAGGAGCAAGTTGTAGGTGTCTTTGCCACTGATCACGAAAAATGTCGTCGGCAAAGTTTTATTGCCGATGGTTAATTCAACACATACGACTCCCATAGCTCGCGACACATTGCCTTCAAAATCTTTAAGTTTCATGTCCGTCTTGACTAAGTCTTGTCACCTTTTCCAAGCTTCCTGAACATGACATATGGCATTATGTTTATCGACGCCCCGCCATCCACCAGCATTTTCGTTACAGGCTGTCCATCCACTTTGCCCTTAACAAACAGGGCCGTCAGGTGCTGCCTTTCATCATCGGCAGGTTTCTCAAAGACAGCTGCCATCGGATCCAAGACCAATTGCGCCATTTCTGCAGCCTCTTCTTTGTCACTAACAGGTGCCATGAACTCCATCGGCAATATGACGACCATATTGATTTCTGCCGATGGATCCCTATCCTTGCGCGTTGGCCTCCACTACTTTTCCCTTGAAGGATTTTTACTGTCATATAAGTCGCTTTGGCGTTCGCGCTGGATTCTCCTTTTCTGAGTCTTTGTTAGACCCTTAGGGCACCACTGAGGAAGTTTAGTTTTTCAAACAGGTTGGTGCTGCCTCTCACTGCTTGCATCGGCACCATTCCTTATGTTTGGACCTCTGGAGAATATTTCTTCGTCGGGCACTCTTGTATTGGCCATCTCCTCAAGCTCCTCTAGATCAACACGCCTGCCAAGCCTATTATGCGCGCTGAGCTTGCCCCCCAGCCGGTCATGTGCTGATTTCTTTTCTCTAAGCGGCTTAGCATACCTGGATATCCGATCGTCGAAACAAGGCTTCTTTTCTGACCGATCGGCAGGATAATACCCATTGCACTCAGGACAATTATCGACAGTAGCTAGCTTGATACCTTCTTCCTAGCAGTGGACAAAGAAGGGACACTTCCAGTGGTCCTTATGCCAAAGCCACTCTTGGTGCTCTTCTTCTTCTTGCCGACGTTGCTCCTCTCGCGATTGTCGATACTCTCGCCTTGGCTGCTTATGCATGATTATAACACCAGGAGCCCTGTTGGCATTGCTACCTTCATCGGCAACTTTCTTGCCCTTTCTGTCATCGGCAAACCTCTTCTCATCACGCTCAGCTACCTGATGACTAGGATCTACTGATGCATTCTTCCTGGCAGCTTCCGACGTCAGCACTTTAGTTTTTTCACTGGTTTCCACCATATTATTTGGAAACGGGTGCTGATCAATCTTCATCGGTTTCTGGACTTTAGAATTTTCAAATTTGATTCGTCCAGATTCAATTTCTGACTGCAACTGCTGCCTGAACACCTTGCAGTCGTTGGTACTGTGCGAAGTTGCATTGTGCCACTTGCAATACCTAATCTTTCTGAGCTCTTCGGCCGATGGAATTACTTGGTTAGGCGCCAACTTGATTTGCCCTTCTTGAAGTAATAAGTCAAACATCCTATCGGCCTTGGTGATATCAAAGTTGAACCTTTCAGCTTCCTTCTAGCCAAACGGACAAGACACAGATTTCTTATCCTTCACCCATTCGGCAGCGCTGATGTTTAGCTCCTCATCGGAATCCTCTTCTTGCTCGATGAAGGTCACCTTCTTATTCCAAGTCTTTCTAGGCTCAAAAGTCTTGACGTCTTGATCGACAATTCTCTGCACAAGGTGGCTTAGACTTTCAAACTCCTGAGACGCATTCTTATCTTTGATGTGCGGCAGCAATCCTTGGAAGGCCAAATCTGCCAATTGCTGATCATCAAGCACCAAGCTGTAGCACTTGTTCTTCGTGTCTCGCAGCCTCCGGACAAAGCTCTCCACCGATTCGTCATTACGCTGCTTCAACTTGACAAAATTGGTAAGCTTCTTTTCATGTACGCCCGCGAAGAAATACTTGTGAAATTGCTTTTCTAGATTGGCCCAAGTAATCATAGAGTTCGGAGGTAATGAAATAAACCATGTGAATGCCGATCCAGACAACGATGATGAGAACAGTCTTACCCTCAGTTCTTCTCTGCTGGCAGCTTCTCCACACTGGATAATGAAGCGGTTAATGTGCTCCATTGTTGATGTGTCATCTTGGCCAGAGAACTTGGTAAAATCAGGTACCTTGTACCGATTTGGGAGGGGAATCAAATCATACGATGGAGGATATGGCGTCCGATAAGAGTATGTGTTAACTTTGGGTTTAATGCCGAATTGTTCTTTCATCACTTCGACAATCTTATCGGTCCAATATGCATCCTGATCTTGCTGACTCATTGGCTGGTTGTTGACTGGTGGAGTCGGCTGATGCGCCCCCTCAGGTCTTGGTAGAAGATGATTTGGAACAATTGGCATGGGCGCAGCACCAGTCATCTGGACATTATGCATCGGTTGACTTACCAACGGATAATTCTGCACGTTCACTGGATTATGCTATCTCATCATATTCATCGGTTGTTGTACCGATGCTCCACTCTGAATGTTTGCTGGACTTCCATACTGATACATTAGTATGCCAGGCTGTTGAACCGGCGGCTGGCTAGTCCATCCAGGATTATAAATCATCGGTATGTGACTTACCGATGGCTGATAGCTAACTGGTGCCTGCTGCTCTTGCACCTTGGAGTAATCAACAAATTGGTTACCTTGATGTGTTAGTACTCCAGCTTGAGGATTCACCAGAGTAGGTTGACTCCTAGTTGCTATGTTTTGTTGCATCGACACAGAATTCGTCGATGGTGGCATCAGAGGTACTTTAGGAATCACCACCTGGAAATCTTCTGATGGCACTTGCACGGTTGGAGAAGTCGTATAGTAATACATCATAGGGATCATCGGCTGTGATTGCATTACCAATGACATGGAGCCCTTCCAAGCTGAACTGTTTCCCTGCACCAGACTGGAACCAGCAGAAGAATTTGAAGGCATACCGTATCCCCATCAGTTAGCGGGTGCTGGATGACTCTGGATAGCTGGTCCCGCCGTTGCTGACGTCACTGGATCTACATTAAGCTTGGTGACGCTTTCAGGACTTGGCCTTGGTGGTGTAGCCACATCGGCAGACGGATCCACGGGAGTGGAAGATGCCATTGGGGCTACCGATGGGTTTATAGATGCCGATCTAGGTTGATGATATGATGGACCAACATACTGAGGTGCTTGTCCTTCTTTGAAAGATTGCATAACAACATTGTACACAGTAATGGACAACACATTGGAGTGACTAATTAATGCTTGATTTAAGGCAGAATTAACCATCTCTTGCAACTTACCAGGATTGGCATCATACGTGACCTGCCGTGGCAACGACGGATCTTGCTTCTGGATGGCTTCGCCGCTCCTGCTTAGGTTGAAGGACTTTAGATACAACTGTTTGTACTCCTCCATAGCCCGCTCCATAGCCAGCTTTTGATCATCTTTCAGATCGGCCTCGGAGACTTCGATGACGTTCCTCTGGTTAACGTCGGAGTTATCACCCATGATAGATGTATAATGGTCCCACCGGGTGTGCCAAAAGAGGTGTTGACACAAAAAGCGTCAGGATCTGCGAACACCTCGGGCTATTACCCGAATTCGATATCCAAAGGTGTGCCAGTCGATTTGACCAGTTAATTGACAAGGACGATAACTAGAACAAGATTTGAACAAGACAACGACGATACGCCCAGATGTCAAGATTCAGACTTGATCAGGATAACTAGAGCAGAGCTGAACGAGACAACAGCGATGCGCCTGGATGTCAAAGCTCAGATTACTCCCACGCGGAACTTGCAAGGGTTTGACGAAGATCAAGGAGATGCAGCCTGTCGAAGCTTGAAGAACTCGTAGATAAACTAAGGCTAATGCAATAAAAGGGTAAATTGCAGTAAAGGTAAATAAGAGTAATTGATTTGTTTGATAGATGATTGATTTTTACAGCACCCCTGGTACCTATTTATACTCCAGCAGAGAGAGTTGTAGATAGACACGATTCGTACCTTTCCTAAACAATACAAACTCCTATTTTAAAGGAAATAACTGACTCGCGCAGGAGTCGGACTCAAATAACAATAATATTTTCCTAAACAAACATCTCTATTTTTAAGGAAAATAAACGACTCATGCAAGAGTCGGACTCAGACTTCCATAATAATACTGGTATAAGATCACCAGTTTCCTTGTCTTTTCTTCGATGAAACTTTCCATCGGCAGACTCTTCAATCCGCAACTTCCTTCTATTGCCATCGGCAATCCCTTGCTGACGTCAACCGCCACGTTACCCTGTGCCCATCGGCATCGTCACTCTATGCCCATCGGCATCGGCAATACTTCCCAATCGGCAACCTTGCACTTCTGGTAACTTGTCTCCACCAATTAACCCTTATCGGCAAGAATCGTCCAGCTCCCATCGGCAACAAACTTCTTGCAGCATTCACTCTCATCGGTAAATCTGACCGATGACTTTCTGATGCCGATAGAAAACGGCTGCCAATCAATGCAAGTCTTAGCTCATTTGACACATGCCGAAAAATGGTGTCAACACATATGATTCTCAGACGGTCGGTCGTGCGGCCTGCAAGATTTAGTGCATGTTTTTCATGGTAGGTTGATGATTCACGAACATAAAATGAGATGTAGGGTTCAGTATGCAGTTGCTAGCAAATCAGTTTGGTGCAGGAGATGCTAACAAGCTATCGATGATAAGTTAAAAATGCATATGAACTCAAGATGCAGCGTATGAATATTTCTTTTTTTAGCATAGTGCATATGACCCTATTGTTAATTCCTTTGATTTTACAATGTTGAATCTTGATCTACCGCCAGCATATCGGTTCCTGTTGATTTGAACCGGCATGTGTAGCGTAGATGAGGCTAGCAGTTGTATAAGATAGAATTTGGGTGTATCCTGTACAACTAGTAGCAAGAGTTCTTGATGATTTGAACCCATGCATAAAGTGTAGCTAGGAGTATCTTTTGGCATGTTGGTGTACTTAGCTCTTGTTCTTGAGAACAATGCTCTTCCCTATCCGGTTTGTATGACAAATCCGGCATGGGGCCTTGAGTCATCTCATGGGAACTTGCTCGTGGGAGCGAAGCCACATATGAGGCCTTGATTATGGATAGGATGATGAACAAACTCTTGTTCTTAAGAACAAGGTTCTTCCCTGTCCGATTTGTATGACAAATCGGCTTGGGGCCTTGAAACATCTCATGGCAACTAACTCAAAAGAGTGAAGCCACACATGAGGCCTTGATCAATGAGCCGATGAACATTTCGTTGTTGCCATATGTTGATGATGTTAGAAGTTGATCTCCCACCGTTAGGCCCAACGGCCTAATGGGCCTTAGATCTGCGCCCTGATCGGGGGTGCCCAACCTTGTGGTTGGTGGGCCCCCGTCGCATAGCGCTATAAAAACAAGGTGGGGGTTGGGCGCTAGACACGAGACGCGACACGAGTCACGAGGTTGATCTAGCCGCCAGTTCCCCACCGACATCTAAACCCTAATCCGATCTGAGGGGCGCTGTCAGCGACGGGATTCCCCATCGACGCCGGCGAGCACACGGATGCAGGACGCGAGCATCGACGCTACTGGGACCAACATGGCGGGCGGCGACTCCACCTCCAACTCCAACCCGAACCCTGGCGCAACCGCCGCCGCCACTGCACCACCTCCCGTTGACGGATCCGGTCTGTACTCTACCGTTCTCTCTCTCTCTACATTCATAGCATGAACTGCATACCTACTGTTTACTCGAAACTCCACTGGATCCGCTCCTAGATGATCCAACGAAACTAACAATGGTATCAAAGGCCTCCTATGGAGGGGATCCATTCGGATCAAACAAATCAAAACCCTAACCCTAAATAAAGAACAACAGGGGTTAGGGAGATGGAACGTGAACGAAAACGCAAGATTGGGATGAGAAAACGCAAAACACGAACCCGATCCGAATCAATACTATGAGCCCTACCCTAGAACACAGGGCCGTTGATCCTTCCCCCTGGCCGCTGGCCACCAAGAAACAAGAAAACAAGAAAGTGGAGGGGAAAGACCCGGATCTGTATGATCCGTAAGAAAACGTCAAGAAATCCGACCCTGAGGAAATCAAACCCAAACCCAAGACCACAAAATCGAACTCGAAAAGAAGAAACAGTGTCGGCGGGTTCATCCTCGACCACCGTCGGCCAAGAACACTTGCACCGCCGCGGAGCCGCTCGCCGGCGGCTCGCTCAGCCGTAGGCGAGCGCGCTCGCCGGCGAGGGGCCCGCGTCGGCGCCTTCTTCTCCGCTCGACCGGACGCCAAGGGTCTCGGCCGCCGCCGCTCTCTCCTCACGGGCGCGGGGGAGAAAGGGAAAGGGGAGAGAAGGAAATGATTTAGGGTTTTGGGGAGAGCCGACCGTCGACTGGTTTTGATCTCGCGACAAGCACGCGCGACCGTCTGATCCTGAACGCCCTAGATCGGACGGCTCCCAGTGCGCCACCGGCTGCTGGGCTACTTGCGACCCAGGCGGGAGAAAGAAATCCCGGCCCAGGCCCATGTTGCGGCCTGGGCGGGAGGGGTGAGCCCCGAGCGCGGCCGTACTAGGCCGAAAGGGCCTCTGGGCCGTTTGTTTTGCCTCAGCCCACGAAAGAACAATGAACCTTTTTGAATTTATTTTATTTCTAGAAAATAATGAACTTTGAATATGAATGAAATTGAACCGAATTTTGATGCTTTTTTTCTCTGCATAAATTTTATCCAACGATATATTTATGTTCAGAGAATAATCATATGAATAATATTCTGGAAAATAATATTTTTTGAACAATTTTATTTATTTATTCTATTTTCCAGAAACAGTTATGAATAACTTTGAATTTGAACATATTTGAATTGAAATTTTATCTGAACAAATTTTATCCAACGATAATTTTCGTTCAGAGAATAATGATATGAATTAATTTCTTCTGGAAAATAAGATGTTGAACAATTTTATTACTGTTTCCGCTGCGAAGAAGAAACATTGAATTGTCTCTTAATTAAATTTGAACCAACGGGATAATTTAATTTTGAGCAAATTATGAATTCTCTGAAAATTTTGATGAAATTATAGTATTGTTATTTTCTGACCAACGTTGTTAATAACATTATTATAATGAATTGCTATGCATTTATTTTACTTTTGCCCAACGGTGATGTATAATTTTGTATAGATGAATTGTATGTTTTAAATTTGACCAACGTTGAGTTAAGGCATGCAATTTTATGATGAATGTTTCTCACTTTTCTTTGGACAAATTTCAGGAGTTAAAGGAATGGTGAATATAAACAATATTCCACCACTCAACGGTACCAACTACCGGGTGTGGTGGGAGAAGTACGAGCTAGAACTTGCATTGGCAGAGATTGATCTTGCCATTACTTCACCGTGTCCTACTATTTCAGAGGAACCGAAGAAGAGAATTGATGAAACTGACGAAGCATTTAACGCCCGAAAGCGTGACTTTGCTGAAGTCAGAATGAAATATGATATTGAACACAGGCTTTGGATTCAATCCAATCAAAAATGCCTGTTGGTGGCGAAAGCCACTATTGAAGACCAAATCTGAGGGTCCATCCTAGAATGCATCACCGCAATTGACTACCTCGAAAGGGTAAAGAGTCAGTTTACTAGGTCTTCCAAGGCCACAGCAAGCACCATGATACATAAACTTGTATCTGAAAAATACAATGGTGGTGGTGTGCGTCAGCACATATTGAAAATGAACACAATGACAGCAAAATTAAAGACAATAGATTTGGGGATCAATGATAAATTCCTCATTCACTTGGTCTTTCTTTCTCTGCCAAAAGAATTCGAAACCTTTGCTGTGAACTATAATATGTTGCCTGAAAACTGGGACATTGAAAAGCTCATTGCAATGTGTGTTCAGGAGGAAGAGAGACTTAAGTCGTCACAGAGTGACTCAGCTGATCTTGTGAAGGACAATAAAAGAAAGAATTATTACAAGAAACCACAGGGAAACCCCAGTGGAATAAAGGCTCTCCCTCCAAGCCACAAGGAAAGGCAATTGAAAAGAGAAAAGAAAAGGACTCTCAGGATGAGGACTTCAGAAATTATGGCAATTCTGAAAAAGACCAGTGCAAGGAATGCTTCAAGAGAGGGCATTACAAGAGAGACTACCCAGTCTACCTAAAAAAGTTATTGAAGAAAGGGGTTAAGTGGGAGGAGAACCCTGCAAAGAGGAGAAAGAACGATTAAAGTTGCGAATGGAGTACAAGCTGGAGTTGAAGCCATTGGTGATCTAGCTTTAGAATTAAAAGATGGTTTTGTACTTAAGCTTAGAAATGTACTCTATGTCCCCTCTTTGCGTAGGAATTTAATAAGTGTTTCGAAACTTGATGATGATGGATTTGGCTGTCATTTTGGTAATGGCAGATGTGAAATATTTGATAATAATGATAAGTGTGTTGGTCTTGCCTTCCAACAAGACAAGCTTTATTTATTATCTCTTTCTGAGAATGTGAATCATGAATGTGATGTTGTGAATGTCTCCCAATCTACAAATGAGAACAAGAAGCGGAAGAGAAATGAAAGCGTCTCTTCGAAACTATGGCATTGTCGTTTGGGCCATATTTCGAGGGGGAGAATAGAACGCTTAGTGAAACAATCAATTCTTCCGCACTTAGAATTCTCTGATTTAGAACAATGTGTTGATTGCATCAAAGGAAAATATGTTAAGAAAATAAAGAAAGATGCTAAACGAAGCATGAGAGTATTAGAAATAATCCACATGGACATTTGCGGTCCATTCCCAATAAAAAGCGTAGATGGTTATGATTCGTTCATAACATTCACGGATGATTACTCTCGTTATGGCTATATTTATCCAATTAAAGAAAGAACAGAAGCATTGGATAAATTTAAGATATTTAAAGCCGAAATTGAAAATCAACACAACATGAAAATAAAGATAGTTCGATCAGACCATGGTGGAGAGTATTATGGGTGACATACCCCGTATGGTCAAATTCCAGGTCCCTTTGCAAGGTTCCTACAGGAAAATGGCATAGTCGCTCAATACTCCACACTGGGGGAGCCTCAGCAGAATGGAGTGGCTGAAAGAATAAACCGTACCCTAATGGATATGGTGAGAAGCATGATGAGTTACTCCACACTACCGGTTGGTTTATGGATGGAGGCACTGAAAACCGCCATTCATATACTTAATCGAGTACCAAGCAAGTCGGTGCAGAAAACACCATATGAATTATGGACAGGAAGAGAACCCTCACTTAAGCACTTACGTGTGTGGGGTTTTCCAGCTGAGGCAAAGGTTTTTTAACCCAAATATTGGAAAGTTAGACTCCAAAACTGTCAGCTGTCATTTCATTGGCTATCCAGAAAGATCGAAGGGATATTGATTCTATTGTCCTGATAGATATACAAAATTTGTTGAAACAAAACACGTTGTGTTCTTGGAGGATGATATGATCAGGGGGAGCAAGGTAACACATGAAATTAGCCTTGAGGAGAAGCGGGTACATGTACCTACTCCGATGGTTGAAGAACCATTCGTTACGTTACCTGCTACTGATGTTGCACCAGCAGTACAGGACGTTGTGGTGACAACGCCTGTTGTGAATTATCCCACAGCGACAACGAATGAACAAGAGAAACCTGTCCATCAGGAGCCTGTAGAACCAAATGTCGCTAATGAGGAAGAAGAAGAACAACCCATAGTGGACCAAGTGCCAGAGGCCCCTAGAAGGTCAGCTATTCCAGATGATTATGAAATTTATGAAACTGAAGAATTCCATATGGAAGATGACCCTATAACTTTTGAAGAAGCCATGAGAAGCGAATTGTCATCGAAATGGCTTCAGGCCATGGAAGATGAGATGAAATCTATGAATACCAACAAGGTTTGGGTTCTAGAAAATATTCCTAAAGGAGTTAAAAAAGTAGGCTCCAAATGGGTCTATAAGACGAAGTATGACTCCCAAGGGAATATTGAAAGACACAAAGCGCGACTTGTGGCTAAGGGTTTTACCCAAAGAGAAGGGATTGATTACAATGAAACCTTTTCCCCGGTTTCTTGTAAAGATTCTTTCAGAATTATTATGGCACTTGTGGCTCACTATGATATAGAATTACATCAGATGGATGTAAAGACCGCATTCCTAAATGGGGATTTGGATGAAAATGTCTATATGGCACAACCGAAAGGTTTTGTCGTAAAAGGAAAAGAAAATATGGGATGTCGTCTGAAAAGATCCATTTATGGTTTGAAACAAGCTTCGAGACAGTGGTACTTGAAGTTTGATAAAACTATAAAAGGTTTTGGGTTTAAAGAAAATGTCGAGGACAATTGTGTCTATGTGAAATTTAATAATAAGAAATACATATTCCTGATCCTATATGTGGATGATATCTTACTTGCTAGTAGTGACGTCAATCTACTATCGGAAACGAAGAAATTCTTGTCCTCAAACTTTGATATGAAAGATCTCAGTGAAGCTTCGTTTGTCTTAGGAATTGAGATTCATCGAGATAAGAGAAAAGGGGTATTGGGATTGTCGCAGAAGGCATACATAGAAAAAGTTTTGAAGAAATTTAGTATGCATGCGTGTAGTCCATCTCCTGCTCCGATTGTCAAGGGTGATAAATATGGGGAACATTAGTGTCCCAAGAACCAATATGAAATTGATCAAATGAAAGCGGTACCATATGCTTCGGCAATTGGAAGTTTGCAATATGCTCAAACGTGTACGCGCCCTGACAAAGCTTTTGTTACCGGGTTACTTGGTAGATATCAAAAGAATCCAGGAATTGAACATTGAAAATTAGTGAAGAAAGTCTTGCGTTATTTGTAAGGTACGAAAGGTCTCATGTTGACATATGAAAATTTTGATTCCCTGCACATAGAGGGGTATTCAGATTCCGATTATGCTGGAGATGAAAGAAAATCCACATCGGGATATATCTTTACTCTTGCTAAAGGAGCGATATCATGGAAAAGTTCCAAACAAACAGTGACTACATCCTCGACAATGTACGCCGAGTTTGTAGCTTGTTATGAGGCCTCGGGGCAGGTAAATTGGTTGAAGAAATTTATACCCGGATTGAAAATAATTGAAAGTATAGAAAGACCGATGCGGTTGTATTGTGATAACAACCCAGCGGTAGAATATGCTCACAACAATAGGTCAAGTGGTGCTGCCAAACACATTGACATAAAGTATTATGTTGTGAAAGATAAACTTCGGGATCATATCATAAATCTTGAGCATATACGAACAGAAAAGATGCTAGCGGATCCGCTCACAAAAGGCCTTCCACCCAGTGTGTTCAGAGGACACATAGCCTGATGAGGACATCACAGGCTTAGATATGACCATGTCAACCACTTCTATACCAAAGGTGAAACCATTCTATATGAGGTTTATTATTGTTACATTTGATGAATTGGTGTTGCACCACAAAGTGTGTATATTGTCATTTTCAGAATTGCTTACATGGATCAAGGAAGGGTTAGATTGCATATGGAAAGCATGGATGATCAATAAAGTTGATTGGGAACCAAATCCAAGTGTTCCTAACGTCCTCCACCAGGCCACCACGTCACTTTGGATCCAAGGAAGCAAAGAGTCCAAGTCCAACACGTTTTGGAAGTTCAATTCGGACTACAGAAGAGTTCAAACTTGCGACGGTTGCCACGACTTCATACGGACTCCGATTGGGACGTTCTAGCACTTTTTGGAAAGCTTATCAAGTCTACTTTCCAATGGGTCCGGACTCATACCTATATCCTATCATATGCGTGCGCAGTAGACAATTTAATACCGAGATCTTTTATGCCAACGGTGATGCGTCACCCTATTTTGGGCCGATGGCCCGTGTATCAAGTTGAGTCCATTAGGGAATCATCCTAGGGTTCTAGGACGACACCAGAACCCTTGTGGTCGTCCTCCCTCCTCCTTATATCCCCCTATAGTCACCACAAACAGATTGGGTTTTGTTTAGATGAAAGTTTAGCTGCTGCTACTTCCTTGTAGACGCGTGTGTCGACTAGACCATCCGTTCTACTTGATTCGGAACCCCACCTTCATGAGTATCAGATTTGAACCTTCATCTCTTATTTGCAATTGAGTGCTTGTTCTATTTGTTCTTGCTTGTTCTTCGATTGCTTGCAGGAATAATCCTAGTGGTTTGGTTGGTTGTGATCCGCAAGATCGTGAGCAACCGCTGGATTTGGTGTATCGATCGCTAAGGCGTAGCGTCCTTGGATGGTTGTAGTCGGATCGTGAACGTCTCTCTAGTCAAATCGTAATTATCTATCTCCACCGAAAGATCGGGACACCCATACACTCATCATAGCCGGCATGGGTTTAAGGGAGAGCCTATGATTCCCGAAGAACAAGAAGGGCCCAGAATAATAAAAAGTTATTCCAAAATGGAAAGGTGTGTAGTAGCTGTCAGTCTAACGACATGAATTGTTATGACGATGAAGCATGCTCTATATACTAATCTGTGATGGAATAGAAAGAATTGAAATATTGAATTAAAATGAGAATTGAAGAATGAATAAGAATTATGTGAGATCAACGGGGAGAATGTTAGAAGTTGATCTCCCACCGTTAGGCCCAACGGCCTAATGGGCCTTAGATCTGCGTCCTGATCGGGGGCGCCCAACCTTGTGGTTGGTGGGTCCCCGTCGCACAGCTATAAAGATAAGGTGGGGACCGGGGCGCTAGACACGAGACGCGACACGAGTCACGAGGTTGACCTAACCGCCAGTTCTCCACCGACATCTAAACTCTAATCCGATCTGAGGGGCGTTGCCAGCGACGAGATTCCCCATCGACGCCGGTGAGCACACGGATGCAGGACGCGAGCATCGACGCTACTGCGACCAACATGGCGGGCGGCGGCTCCACCTCCAACTCCAACCCGAACCCTGGCGCAACCGCCGCCGCCACTGCACCACCTCCCGTTGACGGATCCGGTCTGTACTCTACCGTTCTCTCTCTACATGCATAACATGAACTGCATACCTACGATGAAGCCATAAAGATGAGAAAGATAGGAGAGGGATCAGAAGAGCGCCATGCGGCTCCTCACCTTCTTCACGATCTGGGACTGCTGCAGCGGCAGCCTGACGGTGCAAGCACCGTGCAACTTGTTACAGGAGCCTCCTCTGGATCTTTGATGGTGGCTTTGCTTTTCTGGTTGGCGATCAGTGCGGCAGCCTGACGGCACTACAGATCAGAACGTCGGGGGGCTTTCTCTGCAGCGGTGGGCATTTATTTATAGGCAAGAAGCAGAACGGTTGTTTCTCTGCCAACGCGCGCTTCTTTTTTATTAGCGCTAATGACGCCGGCGCCGCGTAATTTGAATCGCTCTGTAATTTGAATCGCAGCACAGAGCGCGCGCTCGTCGGACGAGCGGCGTACGTGCAGACGTGGAAGTTGCCTGATTCGTGCCTTGACTCCGTTTAAATATAGCAGGCGCGATCAGAAGCTCCCTTGTCTATCACATATCTATCTTTTAATTGCAGCGACTAATATATTAAATAGAAAATGATTTATTCCCTGGCTATACACAACCGTAGGTCATGCACGCGCCAATACAGTATACTTGCGGTCAACATAGCTTAGCAAGCGTGCATGCGTAGCTGCATTTCTTTACTTTATTATTTTCTTCTTTGCCTTTTGTATTGTATTATAAATTCACCACGTCTGGACTTGTAATTGGTAGACCATTAGTGCATCAAACTAGACCACACATTTACATGAATACATGGTATTTTTAGTTTAGATATAATATATGTAGAATACATTTGTTCACACTTTTGCTTGTCGTGCATACTTTGGATGCACTAAATTTGAGAAGCTAATCTTATATCATATTAATTTCCTTTTCTTTTTTTTCATATTATTTTATTATTCATGTGACATGTACCATATTTAGATGGTATTTGACCATCCGTATTATTTTGTCTGATATGGTATAAATATCAACATATTTTGGATAGAGCCAAAATTGTTGTCAACAGATTCCCCCTCGAGGTCCGGATGCGGAAAATATATGTTTACGTATTCGGATCTCGAAATTTGACGTATTTTACCATATTTTCCTTTCCTTTTGTTTTCAAGAAGTATATTTTGTGTATATAGCACTTGAGTAAATTGTTACATCTCCATGTACGTATTGAATCGGAGAGACATACGTTTGTCACATGCCATGTACATCGTGGACATAGATAAATTATTTATCCGCTCCTCCTTTTTTTTAATATATATTTTAAATCTAACTCCCGAATATACAGGGAAGTGGAGAAGCTGGTGGCTCAATAAGAGGAATTTGTTACTCGTATTTGTTCGTCAATCAGGAAAGCTCTTGCCGGAGCCCTTCTATCTGAAGGCTATTCGGCCAATCTCTCCTAGATTACGGTAGTTCTTCCTTTCTTGTCATTCATTGTTTGTTTGTTTATTTATTTATTTTACTTTCCATCACTGAAATTCTTTTGCATTTCTTTTCGATCTGTCAAAGACTGGTTGATCAAGACATCTCTTTTCAATCTGTCAAAGACTGGTCGATCAAACTTCAGTTTTGAGGCGCACGTTTCTCTTCATCGTCACGGCGACGGTGCCGAGGTATACTTTCCTTTTCACCGTCCAAGCATTATTTGTATCTGCTTTATTTAATCAAACCTCCGCGGTCCATGTCTATGTTCAATTTATATTCATATACAGCAAATGCTTTAGGCTTAACATGCCTTGCTGCCCTGGTTGTAGGCTAGCTTTTTATGTAATCTGTCTCCAGCGGACAAATTCAGAATTTGATTACCCATATTTATCCATCCATTTTCTTGCGATTTGCATTCTGACGGTTCTAGAGAGGATTGGCTTATTTTATGGCTATAAAAATATGGATCCAACGAATTCAGATGTCTCAAATATAATGAGACCTTCAGGTCTTTAGGATTCATTTGTGTAAACCTCAACGACAATTGTATTCCTTCATCATCATTTTTTTTTGCATTGTATTTTGTCTCCATATATGTATCTTTTTCATCGCTATTATATATTATAATGTAGATGGAAGCGATGGAGCCATCTCTTTCATTGGAGCGGCTGCCGCTTTCTCGTGTGGCCCAATTTCAAACATATGCCCCGGCATTTGGTGACGAGGCTAACCCCTTGATTATAGAACGCGAGTCGAAGAAGGGTGAGAGAGATAACAGTACTCGAGGCTGGAGATCAGTATCGACTTTCCGTGGCCGCCGTTTTTATCCTCCTGCGCCTTCACCACAATCTATGCAGGCATTCACTTTGGGTAACCGAATGATAGCACAAGGTTTTGGATGGGAATACCATGATATAGAGTATGTTCCAGTTCCTTCAGGATACTTGGAATGGGGTACCGAAATTTTAAACCATCACTGCTTAAATCTGAAGGGGGATGGAGAGGGTACTGACTACATTTACGGAGCCATTTACTGTTCTTTAGGACGTTATTTAGTCTCTCCTTCATTATTCAAGTCCTTTCTAGAAAGATGGAACCCAGACACAAACACTCTTATATTTGCTGATGGTGAACGCACAATAACCCTCTTAGATATGCTTCGGCTTGCGGGTCTACCTCTAGATGGAGAATTTTACGAGGAATTTATTCCCCGTC
>CM039124.1:22689405-22700498 GCA_022036555.1 Microstegium vimineum | reverse complement strand
CCGTCGTCATGAGCAAGATCCTCCTCTCCTATGTTATCCTAAGAGCCTATCCCAGCTTCTAACAGTATGGGATGAACTGGAGGTTGGAGGTGAAGTTTCTTTCCAGGAATGGTGTGACCATTTTCATAACACACCAGGAGGCCCTCCCAAATTTGACGATGTTGAATCTTCACTTATTTACAAAGCGGCCTTTTTGGCACTTTGGCTCTGTAGTTTCGTCATCGTTGGTGGGGGCGCACACATTCGACCTGGGGTATTAGTGATAGCTTCTTGGATGGCTATGGGTCGTCGGTATGCTCTAGCGCAGCCAGCACTATCTTCCTTATACTATTCCTTGAGACTGATTAGCACAAACCCGGTTGGCCCCTCTTACATAAAGAGGTGTTGGTCTGTCCATTATATCATTGGCTGGATGGGGGCCTATATCAAGGGTATCTTTGGTGATAGAATGCGGAATAAACAGGTTCCGCCTTATGTTCATCCTTCAAGGAAGCTGATGATGGCGAACATTATGTTCAGGACTCCCAAACATTTTAATCCTGTAGAGGCATTCAATTTATTATGTAAGGATACCAACATTATTTGGTCTCTCTACAAGCCAAATTTCACAGACCAACCAAGAGTGCCTCCTCCAGCATGGGCTGACAGAGCATTAGGTTTATCTCTTCATCGTGGCATGCTTCCTTTCAGACGTCGCAGTTTGTCCATTGCTGAACCATATCACCCTGATCGTGTAGCTCGCCAATTCAGACTTGACCAAGTGATTCCATACCCTCCATTAATGAGTTTGTACACTGAAGAAGATTTTGGAATTGCTCATGCTTATTGGAGGCACCTTTTGCGTCCAGTGCAAAATAATTTACATCATTTCTCAAATGACGTCGGCTTAGGCAATTGCACAATTTATTGGGTTAAGTGGTATAAGAAATTCTCAGAGCCTTTTATCTCGATCCTGAGCAACCTCAGTCATGGTATCGTTTGGGGTAAAGTACCTTATGAAGACTGGAGAAGACGAGCAGTTGAGAGAGTCATCACCAGCCGTCGACTTTCATCCCATGACTTATTTGTTGTGCACGAGGTTCCTGAGCAACACCGCAACAAACACGTTGAATCCATTAAAGCAGGACAGCAGAAGTTGATAGCCCCTGGAAGAAAATACTTTGTGACTTCCTGCATACGAGGACCCTTCCTTCCATCCATCCTAGTCAGGCATGTACTTTATTTTCTTTAATTTGATTTCTTAATGTACATAAAAAAAATATAGCTTCCTTTATCTTGCACCGTGCATTTTTTCTGCAGCAAAGAAGCAATTCTTGTAGGGATCCTGCTGTTGGTCCTTCATCCAGACCTATATTAATTCAGGATATACCAATTCAGGATATACCAACTCAAGAGAACTTGGTGGATGTTCAGAGACAACAGTCTTCCAACATTGTTGCTCCCAATATCAATACAGAGCCTCCAAATGTCAACGCAGAGCCCCCACATGTCATTCCAAAGACCCCAGCCACGAGAAACCTTGATTTTGGTGATATGGACGAGGGTGATGACCCAACCATTGCCATTGTACCTGTCCCCAGCAACACTATCAGTAATGAAGATTTTACTCAGTCCCTCACTGATGTTGAACATCTTGATGATGAAGATTATGCAGCCATTACAAATTTCGGTATAGTGGGGAGGGAAGGCAATTTACAGCCTCTTCCTTTTCCTGAAAATTGTGCTAGTAGCATCGAGTCAGGTGGGGATTTTTCAAAGTCCCCGTATAATATGACTCGTGTTGTCCTTCTTGACATTGGTTCATCTGACATTTCTGTTTTTATCAATGGTATATTTTTTTTAAAAAAAACTTCTAGAAATTGTCTTTGCACATAACAGCCATATGTCATTTTAATATTATAAGTCTATTCACTTTTTTTTGTTTGTTTTTGTAGATTGTGGAAAGAAGTCTGACCATCCATCTTCTAACCCAGCACTATCTGAGGAAATGCAAAACATGGACACTAGTGAGATCGAGAAGATTTTCCTGGCAACAGCTTATCAGCTGTTACCAAAAGTTCTCGACGGGCTGAATGTTACTACATTGAAAGAGTCAGATAGATGTGCTGCCCTGCAACTCACTTCAACTAGTCTCCCAAGCAACTTTGCTAGTATTTCAAGGATCAAAGTTATGCTGGACAAACTGGTTGCTATTTCCCAACAATTGCAGCTTGCCTACTCTGAATTTGAAGCAAGCTCTGGACAAGTAAATCAAGCTGTTGATCAAGTTAAGCAAGAGCTGAGAAGCTTTTCTTAGATTTGAACCACTTCCTCTCCAAAGCCAATTGATAGATCAAGTTGATTAAATCAGCTTCCCCATGTGTCGTGCTAGACTTTGAATATTTTATTTCCTATAGTTAGTTATTTCCCCCAGTTTGTTGGACATGTGCAACCCTTCATTTGGCTTTGTAATTACCAGTTATTTATATTCCAACCCTTTGTTTAACAGAGAGATGCATCAGAACCTTTGTTTGTTTCCAATGCATTACAAAATTTGTTTATCTGTAATGATATGCAACGAAGCCTATGGATTGCATGCAGCTACCAATCAAAATTGTCATTAGCATTCAGGCTTAGGCTGGAAAATACGTTCTTCACAATTTAGAATTTTGAAAGGGTATTTTTTCGGTTTAGGAAGCAGCTCTATTTTTTTTTGTTTCAGTTTAGGCTCATGAGGCGATAGAGTCTTTCCTATTTTCCTTTAACTTTCGCTTCAGTTTAGGCTCATGAAGCAATGGAGCTTTTTTTATATTATTATTTTTTACTTTGGCTTTAGTTTAGGCTCGTGAAGCAATGGAGCTTTTTTTTTATTATTATTATTTACTTTGGCTTCAGTTTAGGCTCGTGAAGCAATGGAGCTTGATAGGAATATATTTTTTTATGCATAATAGCGCTTTAAGAATTTCCCATTACTGGTGGTGGACAATATTCGCCATCCGGAGATATGATTTGTCGGGTACAAAGGTAAGGGGTACCCTAAACCTGTGATAAACTAACGCTCAACATAGCAACCATTTTAAGACAGGGTCCGATCAGCCGTTCGAGTCAATGGAGAAGGGTCCACCACACGAAAGTCTCCCTCACCGGCAACAACAACCAGTCGTGGGCTGGCCCATTACTAGAAAAACAGACGGACAGGGGTCGAACGAATGACCCCCCGCCTCTACCTCGACTGACGGACAGGGGTCGAACGAACGACCCCCCGCCCGACTTACGAACAGGGGTCGAACGAACGACCCCTCCGCATCCGCCTCCACCTCGACCCCGATTGACGGACAGGGGTCGAATGAACGACCCCCGGGCAGGAAGCTCGATCAGCTCACCTGCTCCCGATATGGGTTAAAGGGGATCCGATGCGCCTACCTGCCCCCGCCTAACGCCATGGACGCCCACTACCCGCGGTCAAATCCATCAACTCACCGCCCATGCCCTGGACCTCCGTCAACTGTGCTGCCGCTATAGCCACGTCGCAAGTACGGACTCCAGAGGCACCCCCTCGAGCCATGAATAGGACACCCCTCGACTGTGTCTTCAGGGATACGACAAGGTCACGCTGGCCTCGACCCCCCTCGACTCGGGGGCTCGACCCCTGGTCCCAACCACTCCAGCATGGGACCCGTCCCGTCCGCTCCGTCCTGCCTCAACTACAGAACTCGCACCCATCTTCCGAAGGTCAACGCCGCTGCGTCATGTTGTATGGCGGAGTCCAGTCAGCCATCACCACACCCTGAACACTGGAAGGACAAGAGGGCCACGCCGCCACAGTGATCGGTGTCTCATCGCAAGCATGGCGCCACGAACACCCCTCCCATGCCTCTACAGTCTAGGAACACTGTACTCCCATGTCTCCCCTTGGTCTACAAAAGGGGACGCTGGGATAGGAAGAGGTGAGATTATTGGCACCCGACATCCAAGAGACACACTCATGTCAGCACATACCACTCCCGATTGCTTGATCGACACATCAAACAGTCTACCATCCGACCGCCTAGAATAGCCCAGCTAGTCCTAGGCCTCAGCTCATTCTGAGCACCCCCGTATAAACCAGCTTGTACCCCCCCCTGTACGAGCACTTCGGTGCAAGATAATACAATTCATCCTCCCCCGCTAGACGTAGGGTCTTCTGTGCCCGAACCAGGATAAATCTTGTGTTCTTCTTGCATCACCTCTGGGAGAGGGAGCACGCAATATACAAATTTACTAGTCGGTGGTCTTGACCCCCTGGGTCATAACACCGACAGTTGGCGCGCCAGGTAGGGGGCTTTGCGTGTCGATCAACTCCAACCTACTCTCCCAGATGGATTCCACGATCCCATCACTTCCATTCGCCACCGTCATCTGGTTTGGGAGTCTAGAGTTCATGTCCACGGGCCACGACCACGACATGGTTCTACTCTCAGCTAGTGGCATGGATAGAAGCAGCTCCGGTACTCCGGGGCCAAGGAGGACCAGACGACGGTCTCACCACTCGCGCCTTTTGCCTGCGACCAGGAGGGGGCGCGAACGACGCCGCCGCACTCTTCACCGCGCGGATCCCGAGACGCCGGATGCCGTCCCCCCGGCCTCAGCTGGCGACACAGTTCCTCCCTTCGGGAGCCTGTTTGACCCATGCTTGCGGGTCGGGGCGGGTACCTCGCTGAGCCTGACTTTGGCTCTGCCATAACCGTCATCTCAGAGGATTCCCGTGGCTTCTCCGACACACTCGGCCGCGCCGCCGCCGCATGACCTGTTTCCACATGGGCTCTACAACAGCGCCAGACTCAGTTCTGCTTTTGTAGGCTCGCAGATGCAGGCACGTTACGGCTCCTCAGGGAACCTGCTACGTACGACGATCAACCTCGTCACCACTCCTCCACCGGACGAGCGCCCGGAGTCGCGACGAGCCCCGCCCCTAGGGTGTCAGACCTGGGGGACGGTACGGCAGTGGCTGAAGGAGGAATGCTGGGGATCTTTCCCCAACTTCTACCACGGCTACCCCGACTCGGACTCCCCCAATGAGGACTATGATCCCACCCGGGAATGTTTCCACCTCGACGGTCAGGTTGACTCCCAGGACGACGTCAATGACGCCGCGGCCACGGATGAAGGAGGAGGGGGCAACGCTACACCAGCACGACACGCTGACCCCCCGAGTCCTGACAAAGCCGATCCACCTCAGGACGCTCAGATCGCGCAAGTCCGAGAGCTGCTCGCCAAGCTCGAGGAGGAGCGTTTGTGACTCCAGCAGCTCGAGCACGCCCTCGAGCGAGATCGCGGGCGCGACAGGGTGAGGAGCCCGCAAGCGGGCCCGGGAAGTCCATCGACAGATCATCGAGGAGGGGGCAAACGAGCGCCGCGTCTACAACCGTGCCAGCCAAAATGTCGTAGCGGCCGTAATGCTGCTTTGTGACATGCCGGCGCCATCGACACCCCAAGCGCGACGCGTCAGAGACAAAATCCAGGGGCTTCTCCAAACCGCTGCCGTTCAGCAGGCGAAGAGCTCGGCCTCGAGGCGCAGAGGAGCTGCTTCTGAGCGGCGGGACGTGCCTCCTCGACAATACCGAGAGGTATCTGTCCACCAAGACAAGGCGCCACAAGGCGGAGCAGAGCGGCAACCAGTTCGAGACCGCATCCTCGACGACCGACAACCGAGAGACTGCGGTACGACATCGACGACAACAAACGATGCCGACACGGTGACGCTGAGGCTCAAGGTTACAACGCTCACCGAGGTGGGCGCTACGATAGTGACGAGGATCGACGTCGATCCCCGGAACCACCAGGGCCACGAGTCTTCGGTAGGACCATCCGGCAAACCGCCTTGCCTGTTCGTTTCCGTCCGCCCACCAGCCTGGTCAAGTACAACGGCGAAACCAAGCCAGAGCTCTGGCTTGCTGATTTCAGGCTGGCATGTCAGCTAGGAGGAGCCCACAACGACCACATCATCATTCGGCAACTCCCGCTCTTCCTCTCCGACACCGCTCGAAGATGGCTCGAGGAGCTCCCCCCGGACTTGATCCAAAACTGGCCCGACCTGGTCAGGATCTTCGAGGGGAATTTCAAGGGCACCTACGTGCGGCCAGGAAACTCCTGGGATCTCCGCAGCTGCAAGCAGAAGCCAGGGGAAACCCTCCGCGACTTCACCCGTCGATTCTCGAAGCAACGTACTGCGCTAACCCACATCTCCGACCACGACGTCGTCACGGTGTTCGTCGCCGGGACAACCTACAAGGAGTTGGTGCGGGAGCTGGGACGGAACACCCCCAAGACCGCCAACGAGCTCATGGACATCGTTGCCAACTACGTGGCTGGCGAGGAAGCCGTTGGCGCGTTCTTATATGCATCCCCAGACGAGGGGAAGGCCAAGGCGGACGAGCCCGGGGGCTCGAACAACGGGCCCAAGAGGAACAACAACAAGAAGAAGAAGAAGAAGAACCAGCCGGGTCGACGCGATGTCGAGCCCGACGACCTTGTCGCTGCGATAGACAAGAAGAAGCCTCAAGGTCCCCCTCTCGAGGGGGGTGTCTTCGACAAGATGCTGAAAGAGCCCTGCCCCTATCACAAGGGATCGGCCAACCACAGCCTCGAGGACTGTCGCATGCTCAAAAGGCACTTCGACTCTCTTGGCTTCAAGAAAGACGACAAGAAGGGGGACCCACAGGACGAGGGCGATGTCAAGAACGGGGCTTCCCCGAGATCCTCGACTGTTTCATGATCTTCGGGGGACCCTCGACCCGACTCAGCATGCGTCAGCGCAAGAGTCAGCGTCGAGAGGTCTTCTCCGTTCGAGCTCGAGGCCCTCGATACCTCGACTGGTCACACGTGCCGATCACCTTCGATCAAGACGACCATCCCAAGCACGTCCCCAACGCAGGGGTCTACCCACTTGTCGTCGACCCAATCATACTCAACACCCGCCTTTCCAAGGTGCTCATGGATGGGGAAGCAGCCTCAACATCGTCTACGCCGAGACCCTCGACCTCCTGGGGATCCCAAGGACCATGCTCCTACCCAGCGCGGGGGATTCCACGGGGTCGTCCCAGGAAAGAAGGCACTCCCGATCGGCCGCGTCAAGCTACCCGTCTGCTTCGGCACCCCCTCGAACTTCCAGAAGGAAGATCTGACCTTCGAGGTGGACGCATTCCACGACATCTACCATGCCATCATCGGTTCACCGGGATACGCCAAGTTCATGGCGGTCCCTAACTACACCTACCTCAAGCTAAAAATGTCAGGGCCCAAGGGAGTCATCACCGTCGACACCTCCTACGAGCACGCTTACGACTGCGACGTCGAGTGCGTGGAAAACGTCGAGGCGGTCGAGGAGTCAGCCATCCTCGCGGCCCTCGACGACTTCTCCAAGGAGATCCCCGACCCCAAGCAACACGCCAGCAACTTCAAGCTTGCGGAGGACACCAAGACCATCCCGCTCGACCTCGGCCACGCGGATGGGAAGGCGCTGACGATCAGCGCTACCCTCGAGCCCAAATAGGAAGTCGTGCTCGTCGACTTTCTCCGCGCGAACGCTGACGTGTTTGCGTGGAGTCCCTCGGATATGCCGGGCATTCCGAGGGATGTCGCCGAGCACTCCTTGGACATTTGGGCCGGATCCAAACCGGTGAAGCAACGGCTGCGCCGCTTCGACGAGGAGAAGCGCAGAATCATCGGGGAGGAGGTCGACAAGCTTTTGAAGGCCGGATTCATCAAGGAGGTACATCATACCGAGTGGTTAGCAAATCCCGTACTTGTCAAGAAAAAGAATGGAAAGGATAGGATGTGCGTAGACTACACTAGTTTAAATAAAGCATGTCCCAAGGTTCCTTTTCCATTACCACGTATTGATCTAATAGTAGATTCCACCGCGGGATGTGAAACTCTCTGCTTCCTTGATGCCTATTCTGGCTATCACCAAATAAAGATGAAGGAGTCCGATCAGCTCGCGACTTCCTTCATCACCCCCTTTGGCATGTTTTGCTACCTCACTATGCCCTTCGGTTTGCGAAACATCGGGGCCACATATCAAAGATGCATGCTCCATGTCTTTGGAAAACACATAGGGCCGGCCGTCGAGGCCTACGTCGATGACATCGTGGTCAAATCCAAAATAGTTGGGAACCTGGTCGGGGACCTTGAGATCACGTTTGGATGCCTCAGGGCAAACCACATAAAGCTGAACCCAGAGAAGTGTGTCTTCAGGGTTCCTCGAGGCATGCTCCTAGGGTACATAGTTTCTCAACGCGGGATCGAGGCCAACCCTGAGAAGGTAACCGCAATCACCAGGATGGGCCCGATCAAGGATCTTAAGAGCGTGCAAAGGGTCACAAGATCGAGGACGAGATTCTTTTAAGGGGGGTAGATTTGTAACACCCTAAAATTTGAATTAGCAAATTAGGTTTGAATTTAAATTAAATTTGATTTAATTCAAGCATTTTTGTGATCATAGAATTAAATAAAACTAAAACAAATCTCATATTAGGGTCCAACATGTTTGTGCATATCATGCCTCTGTATTTTCTCTATGTTTGGTTTTCAAAATCTCCAAAAAGGAATTTCAAAATCAGTTTAGAAATCAATTTGGAAAGCAAAAAGAAAAGAATTTGGAAAATCCTTTTTCCTTCTCTCTCTGTTTTCGGCCCAGAATGCCTGCCTCCTCTCTCCCCCTCATCTATCCCGCATGGGCCGGCCTCCTCACCGCGGCCCAGCTCCTCTCGGTCGCAGGCCCGCGCAGCGCAGTGCAGCGCCCCCTCTTCTTCCACTGACATCGCGGCCCCGCATGTCAGCCGCTTCTTCTTCTTCCTCCCCGAGTCCGCCCGGGACTCTGCCTCCCGCCGCGCCGCGCCTCTGCCTCCTCCCTTTCTCCTTCCTTGAGTCCGAGCCGGACACGCTGCGCGCCGCTGAGTCCGCAACCGATGGGCGACGTCCGCGCGCCGTAACCGTGTGGGACTCTCCCTCGGCTCCTTTAAATAGCAACCGCACCGCGCCGTCTCTCCCCGTCCTCGCATCGCCTCGCAAGCCACAGCAAAGCTCCGCCGCAGAACAGAGCTCCGCCACCACCGTTCCGCGCAACTCCGGCCGCCGTAAGTTTCCCCGAGACGCGCATCATCTTCGCGTGACCGCGGAACGTCTTCCCTTCCCGTTTTCCCTCTCTTTTATGCTCCGGTTGACCCCGCCGTCGTGCCGCAGGGATCCCGAGCCGCTGCTCTACGCCGCCGGCCGTCTTCGTCCACCCTCGAGCCTTGACGTCGCCTCTAGTGAGTCCGCCTTGGTCTTCTCTTGCTCCCCGACCTTTTTCCCGGCCGGATTGAGCACCCGAGCCCCTAATCCCCTCACTCCGGCGAGCCCCGGCCATGGCGCCACCGTGTGCTGCCGCGCCGGCTCTGTCCTGGCCTGCAGAGCACCGCTCTCATCTCCCCCTTCTAATCTGGGCCGTCCAGATTAGATCGGATGGACCTAATCCACCGATACCCCTTCGTCTGGCAATCTTGCTAAAGAGCCCCTCAGGTTCTCTGACTCTCAACCCGCCGTCCAAAGCGGTTTTCACGTTTACGTTTTCCCCTCTGGAAAGCGTATTCTCTTTTTAGATCTGTTTAATTCGGATTTAAATGATAATCCCTATTTACAGATTTGCCATCCGATTTCAAAACCCTATAACTTCTTTGTTTTTAATCCAAATCGATCCATTCAAGTTGCGTTAGATTCGTAGTTTTATGCTCTATCTAGTGGTATAGTTTTCATCTATGTTAATTACTTTTGAAAATCAAAGTAAATTAATTCTATTAATTCTTTAATCTTGCCCTTTTCAAAATCTTGTTTAATCTATATCTTCTTCGTTTTAGATCCGTTTTGTCCCGTTCGAGTTGCGTTGGTTTCGTAACGATAAGATCTACCTGTTAGTAACAATGTTAAATATGTTTTATTCTCTGAAATAAATTGATAATTGATTAATCTATACAATCAATGGTTTTCCAATTAAAATCAATTAGGGTTTTCCACCTCGGCTTTTCATAAAACAAAACATACTTAGTTTAATCTTGTTTTTACAAAGCAAAGTAATGTGACTTAATTTAATTTGGGTATTTCTCTGAAGTATCTAATATATGCTTTTTATATAAATAAAATAAATGAAGTTTAATTATCTTATAAAAGCTAATCTTCGGTAGACGTTTCTTTTCCTTTATAGATCCGATTAGCGTGATTCTCGCGTCTGTGTGATCGTAGCAATACGTAGACTTCTTTTAAATCTTTTTCATTGATTGGTGTATTGTTCTGAAGTAGATATATTGTATGCTTTGTATGATTGTTCAGATGCTTGTGTGGTGTTTGTGATCTTGTCCAATCGGTGAGATTTACGTGGAGATCAAGAAGAAGTCATCAGAAGATCGAGAATCAAGTGAAGAAAGGATCTAAGAGTTTAAGGCAAGTTTAACATGGGATCATCCTTGTTACCTATTCACTTTAATTCATCTAATCATATTGCATGTGTCTAAATTGATTCCTATTTAGATCTATACCATAGCTTGTTACCTTGTACCTTGTCACCATGGGTTTCTATGCATATGGGTAGCTCTGCTATGCTTTACATGATGAATATTGAATCAAATATTGATTAATGATATATGCAACAATGAGATAAAATTGGCTTTTATAGCAACATGGAATAGGACCCCACTGTAGGGCAAAAGCTGGAACTCAAATGCAACCATGAGTGCTATAATGGCTCTGGCTTTAGTCAAGTATGAAGATTCGTACTAGCATGTTGACAGTTCGTGAAAGGCACCATTGCCGAGCTGGTTGTAGGGCATGTCCTAGGGTGGTTACTACTTCGAAAGGTACCATCGAGTAGGGGCTTTACATACCCCTTGCCCTTGGGTCCGTAGGGTCTGTCGACATGTTGGGAAGACTTTTGAAAGACTTCATAGTGTTCCCTGCCCGCTCACCTTGGAAGTGTTTTGGGAGTGGCAAACCCGGGCATATGGGCAACACGGCTTGTGGGTAAAGTGCGTAACCTCTGCAGAGTGTAAAACTATGATGATAGCCGTGCTCACGGTCACGAGCGGCCTGGAAAACTCACAGTG
>CM039124.1:22625185-22689305 GCA_022036555.1 Microstegium vimineum | reverse complement strand
CAGTGTTAGTAACTCCTGTTGTTGAACTACTATGATGGTAAGTCTGGAGTTATGAGATAAAAGGTGATTTCATTAATGATCATGTGGTTACCAAATGGGTTAAGCATAACTAAAGTTAATTGTTGTTAAAACTTGACCAAGTTAAAAGCAACCGCAGTAAGCCAGTGTCAGCCTTTTGAGCTTCATAACCCTGTGTTATTCTTGCTGAGTACTTTAAGTGCTCACCCTTGCCTTATCAACCATATCAGGTTGCAAAGAGCAACAGTTAAAGGAGTTAGGCTTGTGATCAACCAGTCAGTTGTCCCTGTGAAGTTGAAGTCTTCACCTGAAGTTCGGAGTTGTCTTCCCGCTGTTCGCTGTGTTGAGGTTATCCTTTGACCTTATATGTTATGTATTTAAGTATTATCTTTTGATACTTCCTTAATTTGTGGCTATATGTGAGATTTGACTTCCTGGGCTCACATATGGTGTAAATCTGGTTTTGTTCTTAAAACCGGGTGTGACAATGCGAAACTCTCTGCTTCCTTGATGCCTATTCTGGCTATCACCAAATAAAGATGAAGGAGTCCGATCAGCTCGCGACTTCCTTCATCACCCCCTTTGGCATGTTTTGCTACCTCACTATGCCCTTCGGTTTGCGAAACGCCAGGGCCACATATCAAAGATGCATGCTCCATGTCTTTGGAAAACACATAGGGCCGACCGTCGAGGCCTACGTCGATGACATCGTGGTCAAATCCAAAACAGTCGGGAACCTGGTCGGGGACCTTGAGATCGCGTTTGGATGCCTCAGGGCAAACCACATAAAGCTGAACCCAGAGAAGTGTGTCTTCGGGGTTCCTCGAGGCATGCTCCTAGGGTACATAGTTTCTCAACGCGAGATCGAGGCCAACCCTGAGAAGGTAACCGCAATCACCAGGATGGGCCCGATCAAGGATCTTAAGAGCGTGCAAAGGGTCACAGGGTGCCTCGCTGCCCTCAGCCGGTTCATCTCGCAGCTCGGGGAGAAGGCACTACCCCTTTATCGCCTCCTAAAGAAGACCGAACACTTCACATGGACCATCGAGGCCGAGGAGTCACTCTCCAAACTCAAAGCCTTGCTCACCTCGCCACCTATCTTGGTGCCCCCAAGCCCAGCCGAGCCCCTCTTGCTCTATGTCGCAGCAACTACCCAGGTAGTCAGCTCTGCCATAGCAGTCGAGAGGGTGGAAGAAGGACATGCCCTGCCGGTTCAGAGGCATGTCTACTTCGTGAGTGAGGTACTCTCCAAGACTAAGACGAGATACCCCCCACATCCAGAAGCTGTTGTGTGCCATTGTCCTCACTCGACGCAAGCTCCAGCACTATTTCCTGGGCCACCCGGTTACTATGGTCTCATCTTTCCCCCTTGGGGAGATAATCCAGAACTGGGAGGCGTCTGGAAGAATCGCCAAGTGGTCGGTCGAGCTCATGGGGGAAACCCTCTCCTACGCCCCTCGGAAGGCCATCAAGTCTCAGGTATTGGCAGATTTCATTGCAGAATGGACCGACACCCAACTACCCCCGGCGCAAGTTCAGACCGAGCTCTGGACCATGTACTTCGACGGATCGTTGATGAAGACGGGGGCAGGCGTCGGATTGCTATTCATATCACCCTCAGGGGTCCACATGCGCTACGTCATCTGCCTCCACTTCCCCGCCTCCAACAACGTAGCCGAGTACGAGGCCCTCGTCAACGGTCTGCGCATTGCCATCGAGCTCGGGGTCCGACGCCTCGACGTTCGGGGGGACTCGCAGTTGGTAATCGACCAAGTGATGAAAGATTCGAGCTGCCACGACCCCAAGATGGAAGCCTACTGCAAGGAGGTCCGAAGGCTCGCGAACAAATTCTACGGCCTCGAGCTCAACCACACCGCTCGCCGGTACAACGAAGCTGCTGACGAGCTGGCCAAAATCGCGTCCACTCGAGGTACAGTCCCTCCTGACGTCTTCTCGAGGGACCTTCACAAGACGTCCGTCGACCTAGGCTCGGGGGCTCTTGCCCTCGAGCAAGGGGTCGATCCAACCCCCTCGACTGATCCCCCCTCGAACGGGGAAGAAGTCATGGAGGTCGACGGAACGGCCGCAACACCAACCCCCTCAACGGACTGGCGCGCACCCAACCTCGAGTATCTAATACGGAGCGAGCTCCCCGAGGACCGCACCGAAGCCCGCCGTATAGCCCGACGCGCCAAAACCTACGTCTTGTATGGGGATGGCCGCGAGCTGTACCGACGCAGCCCTACCGGTGTACTTCAGCGTTGCCTCACCCTCGAGGAGGGGAGGGCACTACTGAAGGACCTACACTCGGGGGCTTGCAGCCACCACACGGCGCCAAGAACGCTGGTAGGAAGCGTCTTTCGACAAGGCTTCTACTGGCCGACAGCCGTCACCGACGCTACCAAGCTTGTTCGATCTTGCAAGGGATGCCAATTCTACGCTAGGCAGACACAACTGCCTGCGCAAGCTCTCCAGATGATACCCATAACATGGCCATTCGCAGTATGGGGGCTCAACATGGTCGGCCCCCTGAAGAAAACAAAAGGTGGCCACACCCACCTCCTCGTAGCCGTGGACAAGTTCTCGAAATGGATTGAGGCCCGACCCATCGCCAACATTCAATCTCGACAAGCCGTGCTATTCTTCACCGACATCATCCACCGCTTCGGGGTCCCCAACGTCATCATCACCGACAACGGCACGCAGTTCACCGGCCAACAGTTCCTGGACTTCTGTGACCACCACCACATCAGGGTGAATTGGTCTACAGTCGCCCACCCTCGAACTAACGGCCAGGTCGAGCGCGCCAATGGTATGGTTTTGCAGGGCCTCAAGCCAAGGATCTTCGATCGGCTGAACAAACATGGCAAAAGATGGGTCGATGAGCTGCCCTCTGTGCTATGGAGTCTCCAAATGACACCAAGTCGAGCCACGGGGTTCTCCCCATTCTTCTTGGTCTATGGGTCCGAGGCCGTCCTCTCCCACTGACCTCGAATACGGGTCCCCTCGACTAAAAGCCTACAACGAGCAAGCCAACGCAGCAGCCCGAGAGGACTCCTTTGACCAGCTCGAGGAAGCCCGGGACCTGGCCCTCTTCAAATCAGCGAAGTACCAGCAGACGCTGCGGCGCTACCACGACAAGCACGTACGCAAAAGGGACCTCGACGTCGGCGACCTCGTACTGCGCCGCCGACAAAACAACAAGGGGCATCACAAGCTGACGCCACCTTGGGAAGGACCCTTCATCGTGGCAGAGCTGCTAAAGCCAGGGACTTACAAGATGAAGAAAGACAAGGGCGAGATCCTCACCAACGCATGGAACATCGAACAGCTACGTCGCTTCTATCCCTAAGGCCTCGAGGCCTCGTACATTTTCCGCATTCTGTACATTTTCACATTATGGATGAATAAAATGTTCTCGAAATACATTTCACATTCGTTCATAATTCTAAGGTAGCCTCGACTCTGCTCCAGCAAAGTCAAACCTCCCTCGGGGGCTGATAGGGGGGGGGACCCCCCTCCTAAGTCCTCTAAAAACTCGAAAGTTTTTTCGAAACTCAGCACCTCTCTTTCCACCTTCGCCCCGAGCACGCTTCACGGCTAAGTAGAAAACGCCTTGGACTCCCTAAGGGTCGAGGGCCGCCGAGCCGGGGACTCTCCTACGCCTCAGGGCTATGGTACCCCCACTCGCTCCCCCCCTCCAGGGATACGAGCGTGCGTCGAATACTTAGTCCATAAGCAACGACTCAGGCGAAGAGAAATAGAGACAGCTCGAGAAGTAAAAACACTCAGATGCATCTCGAATAAAATCCATTAAACATAAGAAGCCCTCGGGGGCTCGACATCGTATTGTCACAAAAGCTAATCTATTACATGGACCTTCTTGTCCAGATTTGGGTCACAAGCCTTGTCTACTCGTCGCCATCTCCATTCGTCGAAGGGAGCACTTCAGGCTCGAAGAGCTTTGCCATCTCGCCTCTGGGCACCTCTGCGGCCTCGATCAGCTCATGGCATCTTGCCACGTTCTCTTCTTCAGTCAGCCTCGGGTCAACGACGAAGCCGCTGGCGACGACGTTGAGGTCGTAGATGTAGCCCGAGCTGACGACCGCGAGCGCCCGCTTCATGCCCACGTGCAGAGTAGCACGGACTTGCTCCGTCACCTCTTGGGTCATGGAGTAGAAGCGGCACAGGAGGGAGTCTCCTCGCACGTCGCCTTCGACCGCCGGCTCCGGCTCGACCCACATGTCGTCGCAGAAGGAGGAGATGGCGCCCTCGAGCCTCTCGTTCAGGCTCGTCTCCGCCCCAAGGAGACTCTGAAGACTGGTCAGATCCTCGTGGGCTCGGGCCCTGTCCCCTGCGAGTTCTGCCAGAACGAGCATAGGACTCAGTCAAAACCAAAAAGCAAAGGAAGGGTCAAGACTAGGCAAGCTCAATAACACTTCCAAAAAACTCACCTTTGGCATGAGCCTCCAGGGTGACGTAGCCCTGCTCGGCCCTCTGAAGTTGACATCGGACGTCGACAAGCTCCGCAGCTTGGTCGCCATTTTTAGCCCGGAGGTCCTCGATGATCTCGCTAGCACCATCGAGGGCCCTCTTCTGGTTAGCCGCCATCTCCCCCAGAGCGGCGATCTGGGCTCGGGCCTTCTCCTCCGCTACACCCAGCGTGTCGCGTTCGCGGGAGACGGCGTCAACGTCCCCCTAGAGTTCCTGGATACTCTCCGCCGCCAGAGTCAGCTCCTCCCTCAGCTGGGTGGACTCCTCCTCAGCCTTGCGTCGGGCCTCCTAGGCAGCGTCCCGCTGCTGCCCGACCTTGGCGACCTCCTTAAGGGCGGCCTCGGCCCTCGACCACGCCCGGGAGGCCTCTTCCTGAGCGGCCTTGGCCTCCTCCCGCGCGGCTGCCGCCTTGGCTTTCGCCTGGGCGGCCTCGGCCTCCGCCTTCTCCAGCGAAGTGCGGAGGGTAGGAAGCTGCTCCTACGCTCGGAGGATGAATTGGGACTTATCATACGACCTCGCCCTCAACGCCTGACAGGGATGAAAAGGAAGGTCATCAGAAAAGAGCGGCCAGGTAACCCAAGCAAGATCAAAGGAAGAATGAGGCTTACCTCCATCCCCCGGAGCAGATCTGCGGAAGCAACCTCCGCCGACAGGCGCACCACCTGCTCAAGCCACGCCCGAAACTCCTCCAGGTGCTCCCACTCCCCAAGCTCGGCTTGATCGTCGATCTTGAAGAGGGTGCGCCCTAGGTCTCGGGGGTCGGCCAGCTCGAGGGCCTCCTGCCCCCAGAACCTGTTGTTGCAGTCGATCCTCTCCTGGACCTCCCGCATGATGCCCTGGCGCATCTCGGGGCCACCCCCATGGAGCACCACCCACTCCGCTAGAGTAGGGAAGGGAGCCGCCCCCTCGAGCTGGGCTCTCCTGGCCTCGGGGTCACCTTGTGGGGCCGCCGCCGGCCCCTCCAAGTCATCGCCCCTAGGCGGAAGAAGTCCCCGCCGGGAGAACAACCCTGCGCGGTGAAGAAAGAAAACGATCAGCGCCCAATGCCGCAGGCTCACTGTGGGTCGACTAAGTTAGAGGACAGATTACCTCGAGACGATGATTTCGCGACCTCGAGACGAGGCCGAGCTGACGCCTTAGACATTATCACGTCCGCCGCGCCGCTTCCCTGTAGCGCAGCAGCGGCCCCCTCCGGTTTCGACGAAGGGGTCGTCGCTGTGGCCATCTCCGCCGGGTCCACCAGTTCCGTCACCATCTCGGCCACCTCTTCATCGATGGCCTCCACCGTCATCTCCGCCATCTCCGCCGCGGGTGTCGCCTCGGGCTCCTTGGCCCGTCCTCCCTCCTGGGCAGGCTCGGGGAGCGGCTCCGAAGCCCCCTCGACGAGGGTCCCCGCCGACGGAGGCACCTCCGCCGTGGCGGCAACCGCACCCTCGTGCTCGCCCCACAGACGCGCCTCGCACGACGCGAGGTTCTTGGGCCACCGCCTCGGCGCCGGGCGCTCCAGTGTCTCTCCCTCGCCGGCGGTGGTCAAGTCGACCACCTCCACTTCGACGGAGGCTTGGGGCTCGACCCCCTCTGTCACGGCCGTCGTCGACGCCGGCTCCGCGCCTTCCGAGGCTGCGGGCGCGCCCCCCTCCGACGGGTGGGTGAGCACAGCATCGACCGCCACTCCGGCGGACCCCGCTGACGCGGCGGGCCGACCCGTCTCTTCCCCCGCTCGAGCTAGCTCCGCGGTGGCCTGCGCCTGCCCTCGCCCCATCGCCTCCCGCGCCTTGGCCACCCAGACCGCCTCTGGGGTGAGGGTCGAAGGGGACGGGGCGGCAGGACTGGCCCCGACGGTCATCTTGGCCGCAGCCTCCGCCTTCAACCTCTTGGCCGGGGTGAGGGTCGCGCCCTCCGACGAGCGATTCACCCTGAAAAAGGAACTCACACGCGACGGTAAGCACAAGTCATAACCAACGAAAAACACTCGGGATCAGCAGGAAAGCAACTTACCCCAGCGGAGTCATGGGGTTCCGACCAATGGACCTCGAGCCACTCGGGGGCTTCTGCGAGGCACGTCGGGAGCCACTCCTCCCGCCAGCGCTGGCCGCGGCACGGGCCAACGGCGTCCTCGCCGCCGCCGCCTTAGTCTCCTCCTGGGTCGACGGGCTTGACGCCCGAGCGCTCGACCGAGTGGGCCTGCCTCTGCCGTGGCCGACGTCATTCACGCTCCTCCCTCTCTCGGGCCTTCTTGCCCTTGTCCTTCTTGGCCTTGTCCTTGGCCTTCTTGTCCGGCTCGGCCTGAAGGCATCTCACCTGGGAGTCGCCCTGCTCCTCCTTCACCGGTGGCAGCGACTTCCGGAAGACGACGTTCCCCTGAGGGAACGCTAAGCAGTTAGAACGCAGGCAAAGGAGACGAACAAGACAGACAAGAAGACATTGACAGAGGAAGAAGTGTCCTACTAGCGGGACGTGGCCTTGATCTGGTATCATGGGGACGCAAGCGACGCCCCCACCTCGAACGCGCTGGCAAAGAAAGCGCGTACTCGGCGAACCACCCCTCGAGGGGCAGCTCGTCCTCCACGAGGCGACACCCCGTGAGGTCTACCTCCGAGCGCATCTCGTCGAGGCGTCGCGGGCGAGCCATCAGGTGCACGACCCACCGCTGGTGGAAGGCCGACGCCACGATGGCCGTCGTAAGTCCCGCCTTCTTCAGATGGGAGATCGCGCCGAGCAGGTGGTCGAGGCGCTTCTGCTTCTTCTGCTCGACGTCGTACCTCCAGTGGTTGGGCCTCAAGTCGATTGTCCTCCCGGTGTAGGCAGGAAATAGACCATCGTCGTTCCTCAGGTAGAACCACCCGGAATGCCATCCGGAGTGGCTCGACGTGAGCTTCGCTGGGATCCAGCTATCCGCCCTCTTGAGGGAGATGCTGCAGCAGCCTGCCCTGACCATCCTGCGGCTGCCGATCCCAGCCGAGGCATGGAACAATCTCACCTCGAACAGATGGAGCCACAGCTCCCAATGTGGCTCCATCCCCAGATAACCTTCGCACATGGTAGTGAATACCGCCGCGTGGCAAATGCCGTTGGGGGAGACATGCTGGAGCTCCACACCGTAGTAGAGGAGGATCCCGCGCAGAAGACGGTTGGGGGGGGATCCCAACCCCGCCCGGTGGAAAGCTTCAAAGCTAACCACGTAACCCTCCAGTGGGTTGGGCTCAGCGTCCTCCCTCGGCGGCACCATCCACTCCGGCCGGTCCACAGAGGTGATGGGTCAGAGAAGGCCGCTCTCCACCAAGTCTCCCAAGCGCGCCACGGTCGCCGACGACGGAAGCCAGGCGTCAGGGTCGCGCAAGCTGTAGGTGGCCATAGGAGCAGGGAAGCGGATGCGCTCGGATGCGGGGGTGGAAGGTATGTTTCCAATCTCTCCTCTCCCTCTCTCGCACACGCAGAGATCCGGCTCGGTGGGCGACGAAGGCAACGGCGAGAGGAAGGAGACAGGGAAGGCAATGGCAAACGTGCGGAAGCCAGACCCCCTCCCCCAGTATTTATAGCCGGAAGCCTAACGGGCGGATCCGACAAAAAGGCAAGTAAGTTTCCGCATTTAATGCGCTCACCTACCGCCTCTTCGTATTCCGTAAGATAAGTTACACCCGTCGCATCATCGGGCTCCGCGCCGCATGCCTCGCTGCACCCTATGCCTGCCACGGCCAAAGTCGAACGGACATCTCCTAAAAAGATGCGCCTACGGTGGACAACGTGCAACAACGGGCATTATCTTCGGAGGTAAGCAACGAACGTCGACCCGTCCGATGAAAATCTCGAGGGAACGAAGGTTGGCCCTCGAACGGGGTTCGACAGCCACCCTCGAGTACCTGAGGTCACAGAAGACCCAGGGTTATGGACTCCGGTCCACCCCCAAATCTCGAGGGAATGAAGGCTGGCCCTCGAACGGGGTTCGACAGCCACCCTCGAGTACTCGAATCAGGAATGATCCGGGAGGGGCCGACGTGAGCCCCACGAAGCGGACCCAACAAAAGACAAGTATGTCCCTGCATTTAATATACCTACCTACCTACCCCCTTGTATTCCACAGGATAGGGCGTCGCCTTCGGATGTAAGCAATGGATGTCGACCCGTCCGTCAAAACCTCGAGGGAGCGAAGGCTGGCCCTTGCAAAGGGTTCAACAGCCGCCCTCGAGTACCTGAGGTCAGGGAGGACCCAGTGTTACGAACTCCGGTTCACCCCCAAATCTCGAGGGGGCAAAGGCTGGCCCCACGAACGGGGTTCATAGCCGCCCTTGAGTATGCGAGTCAGGGATGACCTAGGGGGGGCCAGGCGCGAGCCACTAGCTCGAGAACGTATGCTCGAGGCCCCCCGGGACATATCCAAGGCATAACCACGGAATACCCAAGGATCTCTTTGACGGGAGGCATCAGGCCACCGACTCTCATCGAACAGAGTTGGCACCTAGGTAATCCACGCGGTATTGCTTGAATGAGAACGCCTCAGGGCTTCTATCGACCCCTATCGAATGGGGCATGGTTCTCACTTGGATTTCTACCCGTACAGGGGACGATTTCTACCCGACACCAGCTCACAGAGGACTTCGAGGCTCGTCCTAATGAGGATAGCACGATGCTCTTCGCCCCACAATCCGAGCGCAAGGATCCGTGGGAAGGACGCTAGGAGGTAGTGAAAGCCTAGCCACGTGGGGCTCAAGGGCCAGACTACGCACGGTACCCCTTGACGAAAGAGGGTCAAAAACACTCGTAGCCTGGCAGACAGAGTTGACCCCTCGGTGGGACACTATGACTCCAGTGTAACACTCGAGGGAGCGAAGGCTGGCCCTCGGAAGGGTTCGACAGCCGCCCTCGAGCACTCCCTTTTTTCAGGAAGTGGGACGCCCATAACCTGGCGAATGGAATCGACCGCTCGGTAGGGCGCCACGACTCCAGGTAATCCTAAATCCCCTTGATAAAACACACATCAAAGCCCCCAGAGGAGTTCTTAATCACTCCTCTGAGGCCTCGGGGGCTACCCCCGCGGAGAATTGAACCTCTTACTAACCCTGCAGATCATCGGCAAAAGCCTCTATAACGGATTCTTCTTATCCACATAAAGGCTCGGGGGCTACTGTCGGGTACAAAGGTAAGGGGTACCCTAAACCTGCGATAAACTAACGTTCAACATAGCAACCATTTTTAAGGCAGGGTCCGATCAGCCGTTCGAGTCAATGGAGAAGGGCCCACCACACGAAAGCCTCCCTCACCGGCAACAGCAACCAGTTGTGGGCCGGCCCATTACTAGGAAAACAGACGGATAGGGGTCGAACGAATGACCCCACACCTCTACCTCGACTGACGGACAGGGGTCGAATGAACGACGCCCACCCCTGCCTCGACTTACGAACAGGGGTCGAACGAACGACCCCTCCGCATCCACCTCCGCCTCGACCCCGATTGACGGACAGGGAGTCGAACGAATGACCCCCGGGTAGGAAGCTCGATCAGCTCACCTGCTCCCGGTATGGGTTAAAGGGGATCCGATGCGCCTACCGGCCCCCGCCTAACGCCAAGGGCGCCCACTACCGCGGTCAAATCCATCAACTCACCGCCCATGCCCTGGACCTCCGTCAACTGTGCTGCCGCTGTAGCCACGTCGCAACTACGGACTCTAGAGGCACCCCCTCGAGCCATGAATAGGACACCCCTCGACTGTGTCTTCAGGGATACGACAAGGTCACGCCGGCCTCGACCCCCCTCGACTCGGGGGCTTGACCCCTGGTCCCAACCACTCCAGCATGGGACCCGTCCCGCCCGCTCCGTCCTGCCTCAGCTGCAGAACTCGCACCCATCTTCCGAAGGTCAACGCCGCTGCGTCATGCTGTATGGCGGAGTCCAGTCAGCCATCACCACACCCTGAACACTGGAAGGACAAGAGGGCCACGCCGCCACAGTGATCGGTGTCTCATCGCAAGCATGGCGCCATGAACACCCCTCCCATGCCTCTACAGTCTAGGAACACTGTACTCCCATGTCTCCCCTTGGTCTACAAAAGGGGACGCTGGGATAGGAAGAGGTGAGATTATTGGCACCCGAGATCCAAGAGACACACTCATGTCAGCACATACCACTCCCGATTGTTTGATCAACACATCAAGCAATCTACCATCCGACTGCCTAGGATAGCCCAGCTAGTCCTAGGCCTCAGCTCATTCTGAGCACCCCCGTGTAAACCAGCTTGTACCCCCCTGTACGAGCACTTCGGTGCAAGATAATACAATCCATCCTCCCCGCTGGATGTAGGGCCTTCTGTGCCCGAACCAGGATAAATCTTGTGTTCTTCTTGCATCACCTCTAGGAGAGGGAGCACGCAATATACAAATTTACTAGCCGGTGGTCTTGACCCCCTGGGTCATAACACCGACATGATTCTATAAGCACCACTAGATGAGACGTCCCTGACAATATAAGTGCTTTCCCATTTTGGCTCAAATTTGCTTTGCATCCGGTGAGTAATGTTCATATGCGGATGACCGTGAGAACTAAATCCCCTTCTTTGAACGATCTTCTTTTCACACGCTTGTCAAAAGCTCGAGACATTCTAGCTTGGTATGCCTCTAAGTTTTGTAATGCCTGAAGTTGTTTCTCTTCGAGGTTGTCTAGTTCTTTTAAGCGTAATTTTGCCGATTCATCTTCGTTAAGATTTTCTCGAATAGCTACCCTCAAGGAAGCAATTTGCACCTCCAATGGCAGGACTGCTTCTCCATATACAAGCGAGTATGGAGTCATTTTTGTTGGAGTCCGAGTCGTGGTCCTATATGCCCACAAAGACTCAAGTAACTTTCCATGCCAATATCGCTTATTTTGCGAGACCACCTTTTTAAGCAACTTGCATAACACTTTGTTAAATGCTTCTGTTTGACCATTGGCAGTCGGGTTATAACCTGTAGAGAAGTGGTGCTTAATTTTGAATTTGGCGCACATTTTCTCTATTTGTCTATTTTTAAAAGACGTTCCATTATCAGATATTATTCGAGCTGGAACCCCAAACCAGTATATTAGGTTAGTTCTTATAAAGTTTTCTACATTTTCTGCTTTGACTTCTTTTAATGCTACGGCTTCCGCCCATTTAGAGAAGTAGTCCGCTGCGGCGAGAATGAACTTGTGCCCTTTTGAGGATGGGGGATTTATGGGCCCCACTACATCCATTCCCCACATTTCAAAGGGCCACGACCTACTAGTTGGATGCAACGACTCATGCGGTTGATGTATGAAATTACCATGTATTTGACATTGATGGCATTTCTTTGCAAAATTTATGGAATCATCAAACATTGTAGGCCAATAATAACCTAAATGTCTCAATTGGTAGTGCAGCTTTGGCCCAGATTGGTGTGCACCACACACTCCAGAATGTACTTCATTTAAAGCATCGATAACCTCGTTACCAGCAAGGCAGCGAAGTAAAATACCATCACAAGAACATTGATAGAGTGTATCATTTATACACGTATAATTTATTGATCTCTTTCGAATTCTTGACCTTTCACTAGAATCCAGTGGCAAATATCCATGAAGCAAATAATCTAGAAAAGGTGTTCTCCAATCAACCATCTCAATTTCACATGTATCTATGATCATGGCAGAGGTAGATGATGTAGATTCTTCCTCTGCAAGTATAGGGAGGACTCTTCGTTCCTCTACATGAACATCCATCATTTGACATGGATTTAATGACATGCTAGCAACTAAGCTCGCCAATGCATCCACCTTTCCATTTTGGCTCCTTACGACATGTTTAATTTTTAGATCAACAAACATAGCCATTAATTCTTTTGTCTTTCGGAAATATGGCATAAGTCCTTTTTTTATTGCATATATTCCCAATAATTGATTAATTATTAATTGGGAGTCTCCATATACGGAGAGTGTACTTAGACCCATATTGTGAGCTATTTCAAGCCCAATAATTAGAGCCTCATATTCAGCGGCATTATTTGAAACTGTTGAAGTTAATGTGAAAGAATAGGGGAGTATTGCTTCGTTAGGTGTGACAAAAACAACTCCTGCACCTACCCCTGATTTTCGGCAAGCACCATCAAAATACATTTGCCATGTTGAATTGGCCACTGTAGTAGTGAAAACTTCCTCATCTGGTAGATCATCATCAATGGGAAAGTCATCAGGTATAGGATGTGCAGCTAGAAAATTAGCTAAAGCTTGACCTTTAACGGCTTTTTGAGGCACAAACACAATATCAAATTGGGAAAGGAACATCGCCCATTTAGCCAATCTACCTGATAATGTCAATTTTATTTAAAATATGTCGGAGCGGATCAGCTCTCGAGACTAGATGTACTGTATGTTCTAGCATGTAATGGCGGAGCTTTTGAGCTGCAAATACAAGTGCTAGGCATATTTTTTCTATGTCTGGATAATTGCACTCTGCCCCAGCAGGGTGCGACATAGATAATATAGGGATACTTCTTTCCATGCATCATTTGTTTGTGCTAAAAGAGCACCTAATGAAGTCGGCATGGCTGCTGTATAAAGGATTAGTGGCTTCCCTTTAATTGGCGCACATAATATAGGAGGATTTGTTAAATATTTCTTTATATCCTCAAATGCATTTTGGCATGCTTGGTCCCATTGAAATGGGACTCCTTTCTTCATAAGCCGGGAGAAAGGTTTACATCTCCCCGACAAATTTGAGATGAACCTCCTGATATATGCTAAGTGGCCTTGGAGGCTTTTCAATTCATGAAGGTTTGTTAGTTCAGTCATGTTGACGATTGCCTTTATCTTAGTTGGGTCAATTTCAATTCCCCGCTTGGTGACTATAAAACCAAGAAATTTTCCCGAGGAGACTCCGAAAGCACACTTCATGGGATTCATTTTTAATTTATGTTTTCTGAGACGCTCAAACACCCTTTCCAAGTGTTTTAGGTGATCCTTCTCATGTTTAGATTTTACAATGATGTCATCTATATAACACTCAATGATCTCATATAGTAGTCCATCAAGGACAATGGTCATTGCACGTTGATATGTAGCGCCTGCATTTTTTAATCCAAAGGGCATTACTTTATAACAATATATACCCTTAGGTGTACGAAATGTTGATAATTCCTCATCTTCTGGTGACATTTTATTTGGTTGTAACCTGAAAAACCATCCATGAAAGAGAATATTTCATATCCCATAGTGGCATCAATGAGGATTTCAGAAATCGGAATAGGAAAATCATCTTTTGGACATGCTTTATCTAAATCTCTAAAATCCACACATACACGGATCTGCCCATTTTTCTTTTTCACAGGCACAATACTAGACACCCATTTGGGGTATTTCACCTCTCGAATAAACCCAGCAGCTATGTGTTTATCAACTTCAGCTTCTATTTGTGGAAGAAGTTCTGGACGATATCTTTGTTGACCTTGCTTCACAGGTGGAACATCTTTTCGAACGGCCAATTTATGTAATGCAACCATTGGGTCCAAACCTAGCATCTCTTCATAGGACCAAGCAAATACATCTCTATTTGCTGAAAGAAATTTATGGTATTCTTCCTTACTTTCTTCCGATAGATGTTTGCTAATAAAGATTGGACGGGGATCATCGTCCGTGCCAATATTAATTTCTTCCAACTCATCAATAGTAGGTTGATTTCCATCTTCCATCTGTGGAGACGCTTCAGCGGCATCGAGAGGTTCAGCAGAAGTCATATTAACCTCATAGCCTAACCCATATCTCTCTTCTTTTAATGCCTCATCCTGATGTAGGCCATTAAGTTGAGCTTGAGACATCAACTTTTCAAAAGGTGCAAGCTGCCCCCGGCAATTGCATAACGAAGGACAGGTAGATAGATCATATCCCATCTGCTGCATAATATAAAGAACTTTGTTATCATATAAAGAGATGGGCAATGTTTAATCATCTCTATTTAACAAAGTAACTTGTGCAGCCATTTTTCTTTTATTATCCCTTTCCATTTGAGCTCGTTTTATTTTATGCTTCACTAATGGAGGTAAGGGAGTTGGGGATGAAATACCTCTATTTGGAGAGGGTTTCTTTATGGTGCGAAATATTGGATCGCCTTTCTTCCTTTGATCGCTTGGTATATATTGATGTGTCTTTTGACTTGATGAAGACTCGCCATCTTCTGTCTTTGGGATGTTTAGTTCTAATGACCATATTGATTTTGGTTTTGAGACTTTGTCAACAGGCTCAAAATAGAACTTTGCATCAGCATAAAAGGTCTCTGCTATAGTGAATGGATTTTTATCAGCAAAAATCCTTACTACATCCCTGAAGGATCTTTATATTTGATACATTGATGGAAAGTGGATGGAACAACTCCATTTTCATGCATCCATGGGCGACCAATGAGAGCATTATATGAGGTAGCCACATCAATCACATGAAAGTTCACATATGTCATGAGATTTTCAAACTTTATAACCAGAGATATGGTACCCAATGCTTCTTGACTGGATTGGTTGAAGCCATGAATGACAACATTTGAGCGCCATAAGTCTCCTTTTGAGTAACCTATCTTTTTAAGGTTGCGCAAGGGTAACAAATTTATGGCAGAACCACCATCAATCATAATACAATTAATGGGGAGACCATCAATCTCGCCAAACATAAAGAGGGGTCTGTTATGTTTTTTATTTCCTAACAACATATCCTCATCATCGAATGTAATGCTTTGAGTTTTAGATAACTTTGCTTGTGCTTGCGAAACATCTACCCTGTAATCCTCAGGGAAAGAAAGTGCAGTAATAAATGCATTTCGCAAATCAGAAGAGAGACACAAAGAATCATACACCGAAAGCATAGCTGGTATTTTCTTCAAGTGTGCGATTACATCATATTTGACCGACGCATTAGGAACATGGTCAGTCACATCATTCGGAGTTACATTTGGGGGATTTCTTTGTTGAGGAGATGGCCTAGGTAGTTGACGGCCTGATTTAAGCTGAATTCATCAACTTCTTGTGCGTCTTCTTCAGGGAAGTGAAGAGACTCCTCATCATCCTCAAAAACTCTGATGGGGAGAGCAGCATATGCTTCCTGGGAGTCGTCCTCATGCTTCTTGATATTTTGGTAGAAGCGCGGGCCTTCATCCTTTTCCATCATTCGTCGAAGAGCAAATCTTCTTGAGAAATGTTGTCGACGCTCTCTTGCTTTTTGGGAACTTGATGGTCCACATTTTGGGGTGTGGATCCACCGAAGGAAAGCCTTGCCTTCACGCTGGCGCTCAACTTGCTGTTGTGGATGTCCTGAGAAAGACATATTAACATACTCAGGTTTTGATATCATATATTGATCATAAGTTGGCCACATTTTTAGAGTTGCGCAACTCACTAAATCATTTTGAATGGTGGCGACATTTGAAGTACACATTTTCTTTCCATTCTTCATGCTTTTGAGAAGATCAGCATCTATGGTGCCTTCATCTATGAGCTTTTGTATAATATTCTTAACCACAAAGCAATCTTTGAGCGTATGACCCAAGATGCGATGGAAATGGCAAAAATTGGGTTCATCAAATTTAGAAGCCTCTTCTGGCCTTTTGGGTTTTGGGAGCTCAATGAGTTTTAATTCCCGTAGGCCCATGAATAGATCCTCCACTTCTTCAACTGGGAAGGAGTACTTTTGATTTTGACGCTCATTAAGAGTTGGCCTCCTAGAATTTGGCTCACTCCCTCTATTTGGTAATCTTGTGGAGGTACCCCCAATTTGGAATTTCTGGGGAGCCAAAGTTGCTTCCATAGCATGCATTTTCTTTGGCTTAGAAGAGGTTGGTTTATCCCTCTCATTGTTTTTGTCCAATGGTTTGTTGAATGTCCTTGGCGGACGAGACACATGATGCATATAATTCTCTATGTCCGTCGCTTTTGAGGATAATTCTTCAAACATTATCGGCCTTACATCTTGAAGATAAATAGCCATGTCTGGGCTCAAATTATTCATACACATTCGAACTGCTTCTGGTTCTGTGATTGGTTGTGGGCAATGCAGGCTCAAATTCCTCCACCTGTTGATGAAGTCCGCGGCCTTCTCATTTGGCCTTTGAAGGGTTTGAGTCAGCTCGGTTATTCCCACTGTCCTCTGAGTGCTATAAAAGCGCTCTAGGAATATGTCCAGCATTTGCTCCCATGTATGGATGGAACCTAGTGCCAACTTGCTGTACCATGTGAAAGCTGGACCGGATAATCTTTGTACAAACTGAGGGAGGAGAGGAAGAAGCAATCATTGCATGACAAACTCAAAATCAAGGAAGAAGCAATCATTGCATGAACATTCTTTATTAAATAACGAGTTCCACATGTCCATGAATATTTTAATGCAGATATGAAGAAATGGGACAAAAGACAAAGAGATCAACATGACAAACACTTCAGAACGAACAACCACTTCACATGACAGGTGGGACCAGCACCAGGATGGACGAGGTGGGCCAGGGGCCCATAGGGCCATTCGGCCAAACCACTCCTGGGCCCATCTGGCCCCCTATTCAAACCCTGACCAATGGGCTACACCCACAAGGCCAGGGAATGGCCCACTGGCCATAGCACCATTCGGCCGAACCACCACTTTGATCGGTTGGGTCCCTCTAAACCGCCACAACAAAGCACACATGTTGGAAATCCAATCCATCCATTCTAGGCGGTTTGATCCAAGGGAGGAGGATTGAAGCTCCCTGGATCGATGACGTGGCACTGGAGTAGCCCCTACTACACCTCCCACTATAAATAAAGGCCTAGACCTCCCTCTCTAATCATGATGTAATCCATACAAGCCATTGTTGCTATCAAGTAGAGATTAGTCTAGTGGTGTTCTCTAGTGTGGGAGTTAGAGTTGAGTTGAGCTTTGCTCGGGCTTTCCGGAGTTGTCTTCCCGGAGGATCTGGTATAAGCTCTTGTATCTTTTCCCTTTTGTAAGACTTTACTTATTCAATATAATATTCCTTCCTTACTTTACTTAGTCTTTACTCTGTGCAATATTATAATTGTCCTCCCGCATAGTTATACTCACTAGTCATCTCTTACTTATCTTTACCGGTTTGTTACATCATCACCTTCCCATCATCACCTTCCTATCATTATATCGATTACCCCCTTACACTAGTTGGTACTAAATTGAGGTGATCTCTAGGATCTCTCTTTTATTATCATTTCTAGCTTTGCTTTCCTTTGGGAGAATAAATACGATACCCCGGAATACTCCGAGGTGAAGTGCTACAACGGTATAATCTGTGCGCTTGCGGATTTATCCAATAGTCATAAGAAATACCAACAAGCATTTCTGGCTCCGTTGTCAGGGAAACCATAGGCTAGAAATTTTAATAGAATTGAATCCAGAGTTTACTATCAAATTAGCTATCAAATACTTGTAGGGGTTTCCCCCTTGCCTTTGTCTTTCTTAATTGTGAAGCAAGGCATTGTATGAGTGAGTTCCAGTTTCGAGCAACCACATTCGAAAATCCTAAGAGTTTTCGAAGAAACACTAGACATCGTCTAGTGTCTCCTCGAAGGCCCGACTCGAACTCAGATCCACTCAAGGAAGGAGGTTCCACTTCGTCTATCAAGCAAGCTATGGCTCAAGAGGCTATTTCCGACTTCTCGGCTCCTTCAGTCGCTCACATGGCCCAAGGACCAGACATTAATACAGGGGGTGCTACCTTCGAGCTGCAGCCAGCTTTGATCAACTTAGTGCAAACCAATCCTTTTTGCGGGAAGTCCCATGAGGATGCTAATGCACATCTCCAGCACTTCTTGGAGGTAAGTGGCACCATTTCCATTAAGAATGTGGCACCAAATATCATTCGTCTCCGGCCTTTTCCGTTCTCATTACTCGGAAAGGCGAAGAAATGGTTCTATGCTCATTCTGAGGAAGTTGCCACTTGGGAGAAGTGTACCAATGCATTTCTCAAGAAGTTCTTCCCGATGGGTAAAACCACCGCCCTTCGTGGAAGAATTTCAAGTTTCCAACAACAAGCAGACGACACTATTCCCGAAGCATGGGAACGTCTCCAGGAGTACATTCGGGAATGATCTCATCGGAATTCAAGATTGGCTCTCGATTCAAGGTTTCTACTATGGGTTAACACCAATGACCCGTAGTCACCTTGATGCGGCCGCAAGAGGAGCATTCACTTCACTCAATGTCACACAAGCCAAAGATCTCATAGAAAAGATAGTGACAAATCAAGGGTGGAAGGATGAAAGGCTCCCAGTTAAAAAGAAGGGTGCAGAAACCATTCATGAAGTCAGTGCACTCTCCACCAGTATGGATCTCTTAATGAAGAAACTCGAAGAAACAACCAACTTGAAGAAGGATAGAGAAGCCATCCAACACTATGCCTCCATACGAGCCAACAAGACAAAACAATGGTGTGAGGTATGTGGTGGAAATCATTCGGGGAACAATTGCCCCGAAACAAACGAAGGCGTGAGCTTCATCAACAACAATGAGAATCGACCTCATCAAGCTGGATCGAAGCCTCGACCCTCCTATCAAGGTAATGAAGGTAAAAGCTTTAATAATTTTAATCAACCTTCATTCAAAGATCTTGTATTAAGCCAAGCTAGGATTAATGAAAGTTTAAACAATAAACTAGCTGCTAATGATAAGACCCTTGAAACTTTAAACAATAAAATGAATGACTTAGCTTCTGTTGTAAATAGTCAATCAAACTTCAATAATATGATAGAATGAAAATTATCTCAATTAATATCTTCTGCTCCTTATCTTGGTAAATCCGAAAAGGTCTCTAGTATAAATGCGGTAACCACGAGAGGGGGTAAGACCACTCGCGATCCACCGCACCCTAACACTTCAGGCAAAACAACAAAAGAAAAACAAGTCGAAACAGAAGAACAACAGGAGGAAGAAGAAGAAGAACTTGCTACACTTCAGGACTCTATCAAGTTTCATGGGAAAACTGCCCCACATGAGTATTACGACACAAACGTACTACTACCATTTCCACGCAAGCCAAAAAGACAATCTTCAGATGATCGCTTCAGGAAATTCGTTGAGGTAATTCGTCAATTATATGTTCATATACCCTACTTGATGCAATGCAGGTCACTACCTATGCCAAGTATTTGCGGGACATCCTCAACAACAAAAGACCGTTACCCACTACCGAAGTCATCAAATTAACGGAGGAATGCAGCGCAGCTATACTCAACCAGCTGCCCTTGAAGAAGAAGGACCCAAGATGTCCTACCATTGATTGCTCCATTGGGACTCAACAATTTGAGCATGCTCTCTGCGACTTGGGAGCAAGCGTCAGCATCACGCCAAAGGTAGTTTTTGATAAATTAACTCACACTACCTTGTCCCCTACACCAATGTGCTTGCAGTTAGCGGATCAATCAATTCGCTACCCCGCGGGGATCGCTGAAAATATTCCCGTCAAGATACGAGAATTTTTCATCCCTGTGGATTTCGTGGTGTTGGACATGGAGGTAGATAAAAAGACCCCACTCATCCTGGGAAGACCATTCCTCAGCACCGCCAATGCACACATCGATGTAGGAGCCGGAAAAATTCAGTTCAACATCAATGGAACCAAGGAGACATTTCACTTCAAGCCAAAAGTCGAGCAATGCTCCATAGTCAAGGTATTTGAATGCGACCCATGTGTCGATTATACTTACCTGGCAAAATTGAAGCAACAACCTAGGGTGAAACCCAAACGGGTATGGCGGAAGAAGGTAATCAAGCCATGCACCACTCCACCTCAAGAACCTCATATAATTGAAAGCATGGCTTCATAAAAAGGTAAGTTTCCTCTCTTTATTTCTCTTTAATTCCTGAAATCTTTCTATAGTATAATCATATCTTTTAATTCCACAAAATAATCATGCTTAGCTATCATAAAATTTGAAATGCAAAACTAATAATAAAATTTTGAACTTTTCTTGTCCACAACATTTTTGCATTGTGTCTAATTAAGCATAGGAGGCCTGGCATCCTTACACTAAGTCCATTAGAGGACTTAGTGGTTCGGCCGAATGGGCCCACAGGCCCACTGCCTTTGCCCTTGCTCACATTGGGATTCTCTGCCTTGGAGCAAAAATCCAAACTTCTCTGACCTCTATAGGATTCGGTCGAATCCTCCTTCTATCCTCTCCTCTCCTCCTTTCTCCACCTCGAGACGCTTCATGTTTGATTCCCAAACAAATGAAGCTAGGAGCCAAGGAGGACATGTTTTGACTCTTTCCATCACCTCCTTGCCCCAGTCCATCCTTCTCTCTCTCCATGCCATGCACAATTCTTATCCTTTGCATTTTCACTCCACCATGAAGCATCTTGCCAAGAGAGATTTGCTAATCCCTACAATCCAAACTACCACTCATCTTTGCCACAAATAAGAAGATTGACATCACCATACCTCTTCTTATAATCAGTTTAACTCTTTTCATCTCTTATCTCAAGAAGTGTGTCACTATTTATTAGGAGCTTAAAACACTCCGATCATCACAAAAGACTTGTTGATCATGACACATTAGCAAATGACCATGCCATTCTCTCCAACCACTCAAAACCCAAAAAGGGAGAGCATCTCCGGTCATTTTTCAGGCAGAGCAACATGACCCATGTCCTCTCCCTACTCTCCAGTTCTTTCACTTTGGCATGGTGCACCAAAGCAACCAAGGATGCATTCGGCCGAATCTAGGGGAGGTCCCCTCCTCCTAAATTTTGTCGAGCATCTCAGCCACACCACTATCTTGCAAAATAGGGACTCTGAGGCCATGTGTGGTGTTCGGCCGAATGGACCCACACCCCCATTTGCTCTCCCCTCTCTTCTGCTATATGAACACAAGTAGAGCCACTACCTCAGACACACACTCTCGAATACAGCAGCTCACAAAGCCAAAAATCTCTAGCCATCTCTTCGGTTAGCTTCAATGCTACTCAAGCAAAGGATTCTAGCTTAGTTAGCTAGAGTGATACAATGAAGTCTATTAAGAAAGCAATCCAAAAGGCTCGCAACTCGGTTAGTGGGAGTACATCCAGAAACTCACAGAGAGAAAGCTCTTCCCAAGGCACCGGTATCATCGGTGCCAGGGAGAAAGAAGAAGTGCCTGAAGAGGTACCTCATTTGGAGGCACTCATGTTGCCCCCAATGAGGGTCTATGATCAACAAAGTGATCTCTGGTTCGACCAACTAGAGCATCAAAGATATCTATCTCTTCGGAATCGATCTTTTGAGCATACAAGAATAATGGATCCGAGTCTTCTCTCCAACGCAGGTATGACCACCGAGTTCGAAGCTATCTTCTCTACTCTTGGTTGGTCTAGCTTTTGGCAAATAGAAGAGTTTGGGATAGAATTGCTCACCATAGAATTTTTATGCTCTCTCCAAACCTCTAAGATTGGAACTACTTTTCGCATGTTTAATCAAAGCTATAGTTTAACTTGGAGTCATCTAAGTGCTGCTCTTGGTTTTGATAATTCATGTTTGATAGACTTAGACTCTACCTTGCGTAGTTTCAACAAAAGGAAATTTTGGTTCTCTATTTCTGCTCTAAAAGATTGCTCAAATCCTAAACCTGAGGAAATTCACAATCCAACCCTTCATTTCATATATCTTTGGATAAAAATGACTTTGTTTCCTGAAAGTAATGTTAACTTGGTAAATGACATGGAATTAAAATTACTCTATGCCATGGTCAACAAAATTCAAATCTCTCCTGTTAAATACTTAGTAGAGTTTTGGCAAAGTTCAATTGAGAGTAAGGAGCCTATTCAATTCACATCTTTAATTACTCGTCTTGCCGAATCATTGAACCTACTAAATGGCACACATCCTTTCGTTTACATCTCTGCTCCGTTAGCTATGATTTCTGAAGAATATCTTAAGCATGCTCATGTTCAAATGCTAAAAAGAGATGCCAATGGTGACTTAAAAATGATTTACAGTGGCCATACAATTGAGGTGACTCTTCCAAATAGGAAACTTCAATTGTATAGGACCCAAAAGCTAACCCTTAATTTAGATCAAGGAATTGGGCAAAGAGATTTTGCAAGCTCAAACAGGAGAACTCAGGAGGGGCTACACTTCGTTCATCTGAGCAAGGTGGTCCTTCCCGAGGAGCTGTTGGCGAGGAGGAAGACGATGCATCTTCCGATCCTATGCACACTTCCAGTGGCATGCTTCCTCGCCCATCATGCCCGCAACAACCACGAGCATCCACACAAGAAAGGAGGCATCGTGGGCTGCGGCAAGAATTCGATCACCTCACCAACAACCTTGGTGAGTTGTGTGTTGAGCATGATGGAACAACATGCATCATCCAGCAAACCACCGAGAACATTCAAGCAATGCAAGAAGAACAACAGCGGTATTGGGACTTCTGGTGGCAACAACATCCACATCCGCCGAATATTAAGCAAAAGACAAGCTTGGGGGAAATTCTCTCCCCCACTAAGGTAAGTTTTCAATTCAGCATTTTAATTATGCAAGTTAAATTTTGTAATTTTAATTCTAGCATTTTATCTCTACGAAAAAAATATATGAAAACTAAAAAAAAGAAATTTTCCTCTGTAAATTAATTAAGTTTTATTTCCCTTAAAATAAAATTGTTCAATAGTATCTACCTTTCATATGGAAATGATGAATAGTTGCTCTGCCAAATACTTCTCTAGTATTTAGTTTATAGCTTGATATTTCTCTAAGTATGAATTACTCGGCTTAAAAGAAACCATCATGAGCCCCAAACTGTTGTGGGTTGCAAATGTTGTAACTAAGTCTAAGTTGTTGTGAGACATGATATGACAAAATGAGAGCTGCTATAATATTGTTCTAAGCAAGAATGATTATCGGAGTTTTATTTATTAAAATGATAAAACAACTTCTTGTTCCTCAATGGTGAAAATTCCCACCAAAGCCATACATGATCTTTCATGATATAAGCTTTGTACATAAGCTTCTTACTTTGTGTTAAGTTTGGTCAAGTTTTGTGACCCTTGTTGAGAGATTTATCATTCCCCAAGATCAAGATCACGTACATGCCACATATACATGCTGCTTCTACACTAGAAGTACGCAGAAACATGCCTTACATTCCCACATAGTGCATACTCCATGCTCTAAGTAGAAGAACTCTCTCTAGTTTATTGTTAGAAAATGAGACATAGACTATGCAAAATTTCAAGGACATTTTGTAGTCCTAATCTTTTTATGAGCTATCCAAAGCTCCTCAAAAAAATGAAAAAAAAATGAAGATGATGAGCATTTCCAAAGCTCAGAGAAAACTCAGAGAATAGCTATGTCTCAAAATAATTTTAGGAAAGAGAGATTATCCACAAATAGGAGTATTGATCATTCACCATGTTTCCACACACTTGCACATCTTGATCTAAGAGTATGACATTTCTCTCCTTGGGTCCGAGATTTGACTTTACAATATATGCAAGGTAAGTTTGCTACTTCTTTGGTCCCTACCTACAACTCTACATAAGCTTTTAGAGATAGGATAAAAGAAGGCAAACTTTTGATATATGCCTTGGTGAGGAAACATACACCTTTTGAGCGACACGAGAGTACCATCTGACGAACATTAAGTTTTCTTTTACAAAATATTGCAAAACCTCCGATATGAAACTTGTGAAAGAATAAGAAAACTAGCGCTCAAATCAAGTTATTCTATCCCTCAATCGCCCAAGACAAAGGAAAAAGCTATAAGCCCCATGGAGGACTAAGGTAATATGGGTGAATCTTTATTACTGAATTTTTTAGACAAAAGAGACGTATGATTGTTGTAAATTTAATACTCTTGAAATATGAAGCATTTCAGCAACTCCTGGTCCACCATGCTAAGTTTAACTGTTTGCTCGGGACGAGCAAAGGTTCAGCTTGGGGGATCTTGTTGGCACAAGTTATGACCCACTTTTATATAACTAAAATAATGCCAATAACTCAGAATCAAGGAAGAAGCAATCATTGCATGAACATTCTTTATTAAATAACAAGTTCCACATGTCCATGAATATTTTAATGCAGATATGAAGAAATGGGACAAAAGACAAAGAGATCAACATGACAAACATTTCAGAACGAACAACCACTTCACATGACAGGTGGGACCAGCACCAGGATGGACGAGGTGGGCCAGGGGCCCATAGGGCCATTCGGCCGAACCACTCCTGGGCCCATCTGGCCCCCCATTCAGACCTGACCAATGGGCTACACCCACAAGGCCAGGGAATGGCCCACTGGCCATAGGACCATTCGGCCGAACCACCACTTTGGTCGGTTGGGTCCCTCTCAACCGCCACAACAAAGCACACATGTTGGAAATCCAATCCGTCCATTCTAGGCGGTTTGATCCAAGGGAGGAGGATTGAAGCTCCCTGGATCGATGACGTGGCGCTGGAGTAGCCCCTACTCCACCTCCCACTATAAATAAAGGCCTAGACCTCCCTCTCTAATCATGATGTAATCCATACAAGCCATTATTGCTATCAAGTGGAGATTAGTCTAGTGGTATTCTCTAGTGTGGGAGTTAGAGTTGAGTTGAGCTTTGCTCGGGCTTTCCGGAGTTGTCTTCCCGGAGGATCTGGTATAAGCTCTTGTATCTTTTCCCTTTTGTAAGACTTTATTTATTCAGTATAATATTCCTTCCTTACTTTACTTAGTCTTTACTCTGTGCAATATTATAATTGTTATAGTATTGTTGTGGTTTATCTTGTCAATTACTTGTTATAAACTAGATTGAGATTCTTGTGGCCTTTCCTGTATGCGATCATCGCCTGTCATAAGGTGTTCTAGTTGTAGTACACAATTAGAGTAGTGAGAATAGGTGTAAGTGTGGTGCTTATACTTAATCTTACCTTTGGTTATCGCTTGTTGCACGGATTGTTTGTGGTAGCTAGCAAGAGGTGACAGTCTTGTCTAGTCGTTGTATTCCACCACGTGTTTATAGGTAAGTTCTTAAAAGATAAGGCCCCCGTAAGAAAAGGGCACGGTCCGGTAGGAGTTTTGTCCTCCTACTGATCTATCCCCTCGCCTAGCATACTTGTATTGAGGAATCAATTGATGTTTGTCTCAGCTGAGTGCCATAGTTAAATCCACAAAGGTAGAGTTGAAATCACAGGAGTCCTTTCCTCTCTCGTTGTCCTCCCGCATAGTTATACTCACTAGTCATCTCTTACTTATCTTTACCGGTTTGTTACATCATCACCTTCCCATCATCACCTTCCTATCATTATATCAATTACCCCCTTACACTAGTTGGTACTAAATTGAGGTGATCTCTAGGATCTCTCTTTTATTATCATTTCTAGCTTTGCTTTCCTTTGGGAGAATAAATACGATACCCCGGAATACTCCGAGGTGAAGTGCTACAACGGTATAATCTGTGCGCTTGCGGATTTATCCAATAGTCATAAGAAATACCAACAAGCATTTCTGGCTCCGTTGTCGGGGAAAGCATAGCCTAGAAATTTTAATAGAATTGAATCCAGAGTTTACTATCAAATTAGCTATCAAATAGTGGTAGGGGTTTACCCCTTGCCTTTGTCTTTCTTAATTGTGAAGCAAGGCATTGTATGAGTGAGTTCCAGTTTCGAGCAACCACATTCGAAAATCCTAAGAGTTTTCGAAGAAACACTAGACATCGTCTAGTGTCTCCTCGAAGGCCCGACTCGAACTCAGATCCACTCAAGGAAGGAGGTTCCACTTCGTCTATCAAGCAAGCTATGGCTCAAGAGGCTATTTCTGACTTCTCGGCTCCTTCAGTCTCTCACATGGTGTAACACCCTAAAATTTCCTTTAATGAAAACAGGTTTAAATCTATTTAATTATTATTTTTAGTGCTCATGAAATTGTAGGAAATAAAACTTTTCTTGGAAATAAAAATTTTCTTTTGGTAGAAACATGTTTGAGCATTCATGTCCTTGCATTTGTTTATTTGTATTGTTTGGCTTTTCAAATGAGGTTTCAGGTTTGAATTCAAATTAGTTTTGAAAATGAGCTTTGAAGAAAAAGGAAACAAAAAGAAAAGCAAAACCTTCTCCTCCCTCTGTTCTGGCCCAAATGGCCTGCTCCATCCCCGGCCCATCTCTTCCCCTCCTCCCCCGCGGCCTGTCTCTGTCTCTCTCTCCCGCAGGCCCAAGCCAGCAGGTGGCCCAGCAGACCGGCCCACCCGCAGCAGTCCACTCCCTCCTCCCTTGGCCCGCTGACAAGGTGACCCCGCCCGTCAGTGCCTCCCTCCCTCTCTGCCTCTCTGACTCACGGGCCCCGCGTGTCAGTGGGACGCTGTCGTCTCCTTCCTCCAGATGGAAAGCACTGCGCCGCCTACCTTCTCCCCCCCCCCCCCCCCCCCCCGACAAAATCTGCGCGGGACCCTTTCTTTCCTTCTCTGCCGAACAAGAGCGCAGCCGGGGATGATCCCCTTCCATCCTTTGCCCCGTCTTCGGAGTATTTAAACCGCCCTGCACCACCTCGCCACCACCGCCGCCGCCGCAGAACAGCACCGCCGCGTTCTCGCCGTTCCAGTGCACCAACGCCAGCGTCAGGGACCCTCGGAGCTTCGCATCGACGTCGTGCGACCGTAACGCTCCTCGCCGAACGCTATCATCCCGTGCAACGACCTACCCGCGCTCACCGTGCACTCTCTCCCTTCACAGATCGCCGCCGATCATCGACGGACCCCGTGGAGCCTCTCTGGACCCCGCGAACCACTCCAACGTCTTCGCGGTATACTCCTCTCCCTCCCCATGCCTTCAATTTCACCTCTAGCACCCCCTACCGCGGAATCTGCATGGCACAGAACCCGACGACAATGGCGTCGTCGTGAGCACCACGCTCCGGCCACCCACCGCCTCGCCTGAGCACCCAACCGTCATCACACGGGCACACCGCACCTCCCTGTACCCTCAATTTGGATCCTGGCCCTTTGCACCGTCGCGTCCGCGCGCCACAGATCACCCAGCCATGGCGCCGCCGTGGACGCACTGTCTCGGTAAGCCAACGCTTCAACCAAGCCCGCCCATGCACTCACGAGTTCATGCAGAGTCTCCCTGTGTTATCGGTTGAACCCGAGGCGGCCGCAAACGTCCTCCCGACGAGCTTCGGCGAGCTTCTTGGCTCCGGCAATGGAGCGCCGCCGCGCCTCTACTGTGCCCGGCCGACGCTTTTCCCCTTTCCCTCTCTTGTTCAATCTGAGCCGTCCTATCTCGAACCGGCGGATCAGATTAGATCCCCCGAAGGGGTACGCCCTCCGGTCCACCGTGGACCCGTGGACCGCGTCTCAGCGTCTGGTCCACACTGCTCCCGTGCACCGCGCCAGTCACAACACGCCACGTGGCAAGCAGCCGACCCCGCTCTGCAGTCCCCTTGGCGCACTCTCTGGTTTACGCCTTCTCTTTTCTGAAAGCGAAAACTCCTTTCTGTTTAATCAAAATACGCTTTCTCTTTATTTACAGAACTACCATTGAATTTCTTTTGCTTATAAAAACCCCGTTTTAACTCCGATTTGACCCAAACAAGTTGTGTTAGCTCCGTAATTTCATGATCTATCTAATGGTATAGTTTTCATCTATGTTAAAGTCTTTTGAAAATAAAGTTTAGATTAATCCTTTTAAATGAATTAATCTTGTATAGAAAAACTTGTTTAAATCATATCTCCTCCGTTTTAAATCCGTTTCGTCCCGTTCAAGTTGCGTTGGCTTCGTATCGGCGTAACCTTTTCTTTAGTGATATTTAATACCATGTTAATAGTTCTGTATTTTCATGATGTAAAACCCTAACTTGATTAATAATTATGCAACGTATTTTACACCTAAAATATCGATGCTTTCCCTTTTTGTTTTCGAAATTCAAATACAATTTTGACCTAATCTAATCAAGGTGTTTCTTGGAAATACTTTGTACATTCTTTTATATAGTTATAAAATTGATAAAGCCTATGGTTCTCTTTTATAAAAGCAAATCTTTCGTTAGATGTATCTTTCTAATCGTAGCTTCGTTTAGTGTGTTCTTCGCGACTGTGTGATCGTAGAGTTACGTAGTTTTCTTTTAAAGCTCTTTTTATTGATTGGTGTATTGTTCTGATTTAGCCATGTTTGTATGCTTTGTATGATCAGATGCTTGTGTGGTAATTTGTTAATTATTATTCAATCGGTGAGTTTTGCATTGGTGATCAAGAAAAAGTCGTCTGAAGTTGAGAAGCAGTTGAGCAAAGGATCTAAGCTTTTAAGGCAAGTATTACATGGGATTATCCTTGTTGTCCTATTCATAATGATCACTCGTTAATCATATGCATGTGTTTCCTTGTTACCCTGTAAGGTTATCCTAGTTTTGAACCTTATACCTTGTCACCCTGGGAATTTATGCATTTGGGTAGATCAAGCTAGTGCTCCTTAAGAATAACTATGATCGTGTAAACTTGATTAATGATATATGAAATGACAATAAAAGATGACTTTTTAGCAACGTGGACTATAGGTGGAACATCAGGAACTCACACCTGTGTTCTCACTCATAGGGATATTTCTGTAAGAGATTACCCCGAGAAAACAGTACTACCATAAGCTAATGGGCTCTGGCTTGACTCAGTATTAGGCTTTTGCTAGTTTGTGGCAACTTACCTGAGAGGGCGCAAGAAGGGCTCCGAGAAAGTGGGGGCTTGGTCTGCCAGAAGGCGCTGCAGTGGCTTCTGGGAGGGGAGTTTCTTACGATCTTGTTAAGAGAACTTGTAGCGGGTTGTTACCTATTAGTGGAACCTGTGAAAGGTCTCGTAGTGAACCCTACCGGCCTACCTTGGAAGTGGGTAAGAGACTAGCTACCTCGGGCGAAAGGGCAATTCACGACTTATGGGTAAAGATGTACACCTCTGCACAGAGTTAAAAACTATCATGATAGCCGTGCTCATGGTTAAGAGTGGCTTGGGCTCCTTGCTGTGTGATGTCCTTATGTCATGGCTCATCAGTTGTTATCGGTGATTTATTATTGTTACTTGTTCATATAAGCATTACATCCGGTTCACTTGATCATATGGTTATTGGGCTATTGATAACATTGATGCTACTATAATGCTAAAATTGAGATAACCTAAAAGCTGATGCAGTCTAACCAGAGTCATACCTTTTGAGCCTCATGAACCCCATGTATACTTGTTGAGTACGAAAGTACTTACGCTTGTTTATTCTTTTCAATATTTGGAATAAAAATCCCGGATGGGTACCAGTTTGCAAGAGTCTCGAGCAGTTAGGCTTGTGATCAACCAGTCAGTTGGTCCCTGTGGAGTGGAGTCTTCGCCTGGAGTTCGGAGTGTCTTACCGTTGTTTGCTCTCTTAAGGTTATTTCTTTGACCTTATATGTTATGTATTTAAGTATTGTCTCTTGATATTACCTTGTTCTGTGGCTATATGTGAGATTGACTTCATGGGCTCACATATAGAGTATATCTGGTTTTGTTCTTAAAACCGGGTGTGACACATGGCCCAAGGACCAGACGTTAATACAGGGGGTGCTACCTTCGAGCTGCAGCCAGCTTTGATCAACTTAGTGCAAACCAATCCTTTTTGCGGGAAGTCCCATGAGGATGCTAATGCACATCTCCAGCACTTCTTGGAGGTAAGTGGCACCATTTCCATTAAGAATGTGGCACCAAATATCATTCGTCTCCGGCCTTTTCCGTTCTCATTACTCGGAAAGGCGAAGCAATGGTTCTATGCTCATTCTGAGGAAGTTGCCACTTGGGAGAAGTGTACCAATGCATTTCTCAAGAAGTTCTTCCCGATGGGTAAAACCACCGCCCTTTGTGGAAGAATTTCCAGTTTCCAACAACAAGCAGACGAGACTATTCCCGAAGCATGGGAACGTCTCCAGGAGTACATTCGGGAATGATCTCATCGGAATTCAAGATTGGCTCTCGATTCAAGGTTTCTACTATGGGTTAACACCAATGACCCGTAGTCACCTTGATGAGGCCGCAAGAGGAGCATTCACTTCACTCAATGTCACACAAGCCAAAGATCTCATAGAAAAGATAGTGACAAATCAAGCTAGCGCTTGAACTTAGGATAGTCAGCCCGCGGGACGGCTGTCCCACGAGCGACCTGTTCCCCGGAGGGAGACATGTGGAGGTGGGCCATGGACGCGGTGATGGCGTCCACGGCTACCTCGGAGGGTGCCGTAAGGCGACGGAGAGCCAGGTCGGCCCCCTGCCCGTGGCACTGGAAGTCCAGGCTACCAAAACAAACAATGGTGCCCGGAGCGAAATCAATGTGGCGGTTAGCCATCCGAAACTCGAGAATACGGGTGACACACAAAGGTCCCCTACCTGACGCGCCAACTATCGGTGTCTAAAATGGTGGGGTCTAGACAGCCAACGAGTAAATTTCTAATCATGTCGGAGTTCGGATGGTTACGCTCGGAGAACACAGAGGTTTATACTGGTTCAAGCACGAACGCCCTACGTACAGTGTGTTGCGGGGTTGTATTACCGAGCGCGGAGGACTCGTAGAGGGGAGCTACAAGCAATGGTGAGAGAGGGAAGTGCCTTCCTAGGTCTCGTGCGTATGAGGTTCTTGGTTCTGGTGTGTGTTCGCGTGAATGCGAGTTTGAGTGTGTGTGAATGAGTATTGGGGTGTCGAGAGAGCGAGATTGGAGGTCCATTCTCCCCTCTTATACGTAGGGAGAGATGGAAGAGTACAGTAGAGAGAGGGGGAGTGAATGTGGGGCCGGCTTGGGCTGCTGCCAAGGGAGAGTTTTGTCTTCATTCTGTCTTCCTTCCTGAGGAAGATTGCGGCAGTAGACACATGTCTGAGTCCTGTTCGTCCTTGTTGCGCTGTAGCCATGCACCTTGTGACCGGGAACCCTGTTGTCCCCTTTTCTGGGCATGGGCGGAGGCTGTCGCACAGGACCAGGCACCCCCGCGTTCCGTCATACAGGGCTGATGACGCCCTGATCCCTGTTCGAGTGTCCGTCGGAGGTATGGTCTGAGTGTAGTGCGCGTAAGTCATCGGTTAGGCAGCACAGGACCCTGTGCCGCAGGGGAACAAGGGTAGGCATGGCAACTCATGCCTTTAACCCCATCCTTGAGGATGGAGGGCGTTGTATACCTTTTGACTATATGGGCTAGGGCATCCCAGGCTGTTGGTGGCAGCGAGATCTCCGAGGGTGGGTGACGTCGCGGATGATGTCACCCTAGCTCGGGCGAGGCGAAGGAGTCCCCGAGGGTAGGTGACATCACGGATGACATCACCCTAGCTCGGGCGAGGCTAAGGAGTCCCCAAGGGTAGGTGGTGTCACGGATGACATCACCATAGCTCGGGCGAGGCGAAGGAGCCCCCGAAGGTAGGTGGTGTCACAGGTGACGTCACCCTAGCTCGAGCGAGGCGACGGAGCCCCCGAGGGTAGGTGGCGTCACTGGTGACGTCACCCTAGCTCGGGCGAGGCGAAGGAGCTCTCGGGGGTAGATGGCGTCACGGGTGATGTCACCCTAGCTCGGGCGAGGCGAAGGATCCCGCGAGGGTGGGTAGCGGTCTTGGTTGATTCGGGGGCGACAAGCCCCCGAGGGTGATGGCATCACCCTCGATCGGACGGGGCGGAGAGCCCCCGAGGGTGATTTTATTTTTGCGGAGTGCGGTAAATTGGGTACCCTATTTCTAGGTATCCGACAATACACTTCACCTTGCGGTGAATGTACTTGTTTTCCTTCTCGACAAACCTCTGTTGTTTCCTATTGTCTTTTTGCAACGCTTAAGTGGGTACACTTCACCAGGGAACAGGCCGTTCAAAAAGTTTTTTCTTCTTCAGCACGCCATAGCCTCCTGACGAGCAGTTGCAACATCCACAGAAGGCAATCTGCTCGCACATCGCGCCACGACGTTCTCGACCAGCGACCCTACAATGACGGCTTCACGCGATGGCGACCAGATATACATCTCCAAGACGATGCTGCTAACTCGCCGGAGGAATATAACGTGCTCGGGGACTTATTGGGGATATTACCTCGGCATATCCTCAGGGACCTTATGGGCATGCCGACCAGAGGACGGCCCAGCCCACGAGGCCTTGCGGCACGTGACCAAGCTCGTCGTGCTCGCTAAGGACTCCGAAGAAGCCTTGCTCGCCAAGAAGAATCATGTAAGATAGGCTCGGATCCCTTACCTAAAGGGACCGATCGTACTCTGTTAGGATATGGAAACTGTAACCCTGCTCCCCGGCTATATAAGACGAGCAGGGACCCCCTCCAAAACGATCCCGCTACAATCCCCTAGATCGCATCTACGGGTCTTGTAACCTAATACTCATATCAATCCAGCCACCAAAACACAGGACGTAGGGTATTACGGTGATTTGCCGACCCGAACATGTCTAAATCGTTGTGTCTACGCTCTCTGTGTTACGCTTGATCGCTGTCGCCACACCTCCGCCTACAATCTACTACCATGGGGTACCCCCTAGGTAGACTGCGACGTGTATTTCGTCGACAGCCTCCCATTCACCCCCCCCCTCTGGTCGCCGTTATAAGGTAGGCATATAGCTAATAAAATAGACTATCCAAAATACTTAGTTAAATTTTGTAAAATATTTTGTCCAAACTCGACTTCGTTTGTTAGATATAAAAATAACAAATTTCTAACAAACCATCAAGACATCTTTTTAGCTAGAAATTTCTTACTTTTATATCTCACAAATTGAGTCGAGTTTGCACAAAATATTTACAAAGTTGGGTATCATCATATCATCTACATGTGTGATTTTTTGGTGAATTTAGACAAATTTTTGGCCATGGTTTATACGGAGTTTCACAAAGGTTGTGGTTTGCACCTGATATGTTGCCTACCTTATGCGCTCTCTAATTTTGGATAGTCTATTTTATTAGCTATATGTCCTATTCATTTTATAGAGTATGTTGAAGTATTATAATATTATCTAATTTAAAGAATAAATAAATTACTAAATTTAACTAGTCTTCTAGGCTATATATCTTGAAAATGATTTAGCTATCTATACCTAATAATAAAGAGGCAAAATTTATCTCCCATTTTTTTGTACGACCTTCTGTAACTAACTCTGTGAATGCAATATAGTGTTTGGTTAGGAGCTAAGGTGGGGTGGGATGATGCCATCTCTGATTCATGGGACGGGATGACTCTGTTTTCTGTTTGGTTCAGCAGGGACAGGACCAATCTATTTTCTATTTGGTTTGGAGACATTAAAAGTGGGATGAGTGAATGACAGGTGGGACTTATTTATCAATTTATTTTTATTTTTTATTTTCTTGTTTTCATTTTCTCTCCTTATCTATTCTGTCTGGAGCTTCTTCACCCGCGACTCCTCCGTGCGTCGCACAGCACGGCCGGTGCCGGCGACTGGTAGCAGGGCTGGGCTAGAGGTCGCCCGCTAGTCCTCTCCTCTTCCCTACGACACCGACAATCAACGCAGGGCAGAGCCTCGTCCGCGCACTTGCCTGCAGTGGGTTCAGGCGGAGCTCGCTCGCGAGGAGGCGTGTCGGAGTAGAGGCCACGTGCTCACCGGCGGCCAAACGCCCGGGGAACTCACCCATGGCGACGGTGGGTCAAGGCGGAGCTCACTCGCGCGGAGGCGGTCCGAGCGGATTCCACGCGCTCGCCGGTGTTGGTATTTCTTATGACTATTGGATAAATCCGCAAACGCACAAATTATACCGTTGTAGCACTTCACCCAGGAGTATTCCAAGGTATCGTAATTTATACTTTCCCAAGGGAAAGCTGAGCTAGAAATGATAATTATATAGAGATCCTACAGAGCATCTCAACTTAGTACCAACTAGTAAAAGGGGCGTATGTGATAGGAAGGGTTGATGAATGAATAAACCAAGATAAATGATAACTTAGAGATAACTAGATAGTATAGCTAGGTGGGAGGACAACGAGAGAGTATAGGGACTCCTATGTAATTCACTCTACTTCAATATATTTAGTCAATTAATTCATCTAAACACTATAGTTTGTCTCCTTAATACAAGTATGCTAGGCGAGAGGATAGATCAGTAGGAGGGCAAAACTCCTACTGGACAGCGCTCCCTTTTTAAGGGGGTCTTACCTTTTAAGAACTTGCCTAAGAACATGTGGTGGAATATAAAGACTAGACAAGGTTGTCACCCTCTTGCTAGCTACCATAAATAATCCGTGCAACAAGCGGTAACCAAGGGTAAGATGATGTATCAGCACCACGCTTACACACAACTTACTACTTTGACTATGATCTATAACCAAAGCACCCTATGACAGGCAATGATCGCATACAGGAAAGGCCACAAGGATCATAAACTATTGATGTAAAGGCTAGTAATAAGCAAAAGAATATAACAAGACTATAACTAGTATAGTAATGCTCAAAGTAAATACTAAGTAAAGTAGAGGAAAAGTAATATATTGAATAAGATAAAGTCTTACAAAGAAGGAAAGATACAAGAGCTATACCAAACTTTCCAGAAGACGACTCTGGAAATCCCGAGCGCAGTTTGACTCAACTCTAACTCCCACTCTAGACTAACTACTAGAACAATCTAAGGAATATAGCTTATAGGCTTCTTCACCATGTATGAAGAGGGGGGTATGACCCTCTATTTATAGTGGGAGGTGGAGTAGGGGCTACTCCATCGCTACGTCATCGATCCAGGAGGCTTCAAATCTCCACCCTTGGATCCACCGCCTCTAAACCATCTTAGAGTGGATGGTTGTGATCTCCAACATGTGTTAAACAGGTATGGCTGTTGCCAGGACCTGCACCGACCTTGGGGGAGGTCGGCCGACCCCCCCTATGGCCTATGTGATGAGTGTGTGGGTGTCCCGATCTTTCGGTGGAGATAGATAACTACGATTTGACTGGAGAGACGTTCACGATCCGACTACAACCATCTAAGGACGCTGCGCCTTAGCGATCGATACACCAAATCCAGCGGTTGCTCACGATCTTGCGGATCACAACCAACCAAACCACTAGGGTTATTCCTGCAAGCAATCGAAGAACAAGCAAGAACAAGTAAAACAAGCACTCAATTGCAAATAAGAGATGAAGGATCAGATGCGATACACATGAAGGGGGGGTTCCGAATCAAGTAGAACGGATGGTCTAGTCGACACACGCGTCTACAAGGAAGTAGCAGCGGCTAAACTTTCATCTAAACAAAACTCAATCTGTTTGTGGCGGCTCTAGGGGGATATAAGGAGGAGGGAGGACGACCACAAGGGTCCTGGTGTCATCCTACAACCCTAGGATGAGTCCCTAATGGACTCAACTTGATACACGGGCCATCGGCCCAAAATAGGGTGACGCAGCACCGTTGGCAGAAAAGATCTCGGTATTAAATTGTCTACTGCACACGCATCTGATATGATATAGGTATGAGTCCGGACCCATTGGAATGTAGACTTGATAAGCTTTCCAAAAAGTGCTAGAACGTCCCAATCGAAGTCCGTATGAAGTTGTGGCAACCGTCGCAAGTTTGGACTCTTCTGTAGTCCGAATTGAACTTCTAAAACGTGTTGGACTTGGACTCTTTGCTTCCTTGGATCCAAAGTGACGTGGTGGCCTGGTGGAGAACATTAGGAACACTTGAATTTGGTCCCCAATCAACTTTATTGATCATCCATGCTTTCCATATGCAATCTAACCCTTCCTTGATCCATGTAAGCAATTCTGAAAATGACAATATACACACTTTGTGGTGCAGCACCAATTCATCAAATGTAACAATAATAAACCTCATATAGAATGGTTTCACATTTGGTATAGAAGTGGTTGGCATGGTCATATCTAAGCCTATGATGTCCTCATCACTATGGGCCATGCCTTGGTCTTCTAGAAGCAGCCCCACTGGTCAGGGACCAAGTGAGGGGCTGGTGGGCCCTTTGGGAGGTCGTCCCACCCTCGCCTTGGGGTCTCTAGCCCACCTCGGCCTTCTAGATGCTGGTCCCACTTATCATCTAGCTGGGTTGGTTCTTCTGAGTTTTTTGTCACGTTGATCTTATTGATGTGGGCCCATGGATCCATGTGAGTTGCATGTGGACCGTTGGGAGGAAGCACAGTGTGATCTGAGGGTTGAGATCCACTCAGAGGTGCTTCTCCTAGATCATAGCCAGGGGGAAGAGCTGGTGGGCCCTATAGGAGGTCGGTCAACCCCCTATATGGGTCCCACTGGCTCTCCTTTGCTCCATTTCTTCATTCCTGCATTCACATACTTCATGGATATGTGGAACTTGTTATTTGATAAATTATGCTTACGATGTGATTGTTTTATCCTTGATCCTGAGGTTGTTGGTAGCATCTTGGGTATATAAAAGTGTAACATTCTTGGTGCCAACAAGATCCCCCAAGCTTAACCTTTGCTCGTCCTAGGCAAACAATCAAACTTAGCTTAGTGGATCAGGAGTTGCTACTATACTTCATATTTCAAGAGTATTAAATCTACAACAAACATACTTCTCTTTTGAATGGAAAAATTAGCAATAAAGACTCACTCATATTACCTTAGTCCTTCATGAGGCTTATGGCTTTATCCTTTATCTTGGGTGGTTGAGAGATAGAACAACTTGACTTGAGCACTAGTTTTCTCATTCTTTCACAAGTTTCATATCGGAGGTTTTGCAATATTTTGTAAAAGAAAACTTAGTATTCCTAAAATGGTACTCTCGAGTCGTTCATATGGTGTATGATTCCTCACCAAGGCACATATCAAAGTTTGCCTTCTTTTCATCCTACTCTAAAGGCTTATGTGGAGCTATAGGTAGGGATAAAAGATGTAGCAAACTTACATTGCACATATTGTAAAATCAAATTCCGGATCCAAGGAGAGAAATGTCATACTCTTAGATCAAGATGTGCAAGTGTGTGGAAACATGGAAAATGATCAATACTCCTCTATATGATCTCTCTTTCCTAACTTATCATTTTGAGACATAACTATCTTTATTTATTTTTCTATGAGCTTTTGAAATGCTCATCATTTTTTTCGTGAGCTTTGATGTGCTCATCATTTTTTTTCTAAAACTTGGGACTTTAATGTGCCCCTATAATTTTACATAGTCTATGTCTTATTTACTAGCAAGATACTAGAGAGAGATTTTTCTATTAGAACATGGAGCATGAACTATGTGGAAAATAAAAGCTATGTTTCTGCGTACTTCCAATGTAGAAGCAGCATATATATGTGGTGTGTACGTGATCTTGATTTTGGGAGCATGATAAATCTCTCAACAAGGGTCACAAAACTTGACTAAACTCAACACAAAGCAAGCAGCTTATGTAGAAAACTTAAATCATGAAATAGCATATATGGCTTTGGTAGGAATTTTCACCATTGAGGAACAAGAAACGTTTTTATTATTTTAATAAATAAAACTCCGATAGTCATTCTTACTTAGAATAATATTATAGCAGCTCTTATCTTGTCATATCATGTCTCACAACAACTTAGACTTAGTTACAACATTTGCAACCCAAAAGTTTCCGGTTCATGATGGTTTCTTTTAAGCCAAGTAATCCATACTTAGAGAAATATCAAGTTTTAAACTAAGTACTAGAGAAACATTTAGCAGAGCAACTATTCATCATTTCCATAAGGGATGTTAAAAATTCATGGAATATGTGAGAGTAGAGAGAAGTCTTTTTGTTCTTTTTATCACATTCATTTTTTTAGATGCAAGCAAAGATAAGCACGAAAATGCATGAAGGTAAATACTGAAATTAAAAACTTACCTTAGTGGGGGAGGGAACCTCCCCCAAGCTTATCCTTTGCTGAATATGGTGGTGGCGGATATGGATGTTGTTGCCACCATAATGTCCACCGCTGGTTTTGTTCTTCTTGCACTGATTGGATTTGTTCAGTAGTTTGCTGGACAATGTGTGATGTCTCACCATGCTCAGCGCGCAGCTCGCCAAAAGCATTGGTGAGATGATCCATTTGTTGCCGCTGTTCACGATGCTCCCTATCTCGTGTGGACGAGAAGGATGCTTGTGGTCCTTGCGGATGTGGCCGAGGAGGCATGCCACTGGAAGTATCCATGGAAGTTGCATCATCGTCCTCCTCGCCAACAACTCCATGGGAAGGACCACCTTGCTCAAGATGGACAAAGTATAGCCCTTCCTGAGCTCTCATGTCTGAACCTGCAAAACTTCTTCGCCCATTTCCTTGATCCAAATCAAGGGTTAGCTTACGGGTCCTATACAACTGACGTTGCCTATTTGGAATAGGAATTTCAGTTGTATGGCCACTATAGATCATTTTAAGTCCACCCCTAGGACCTCTTTTTAGAATTTAGGCATGTGTAAGATATTCTTCTGAAATTACTGCTCTAGGTGAAGAGAGATATTCAAAAGCATATGTTCCATCTAGCAAGTTCATGGATTCGACAAGACGAGTGATTAAAGATGTGAATTGTATGGGTTCATTACTCTCAATCGAATTTTGCCAATATTCTACTAAGTATTTCACTGGAGAAACTTGGATCTTGTTAACCATGGCATAAAGCAATTGTAATTCTATGTTGCTTAGCATGCTAGCATTATTTCCAGGAAACAAAGTCATGTTCATCCAAAGATGCACAAAGCAAAGGGTTGGATTATGAAATTCCTCAGGTTTGGGATTTGAGCAATCATTCAAAGCAGAGATAGACAACCAAAATTTTCTTTTATTGAATCTACGCATGGCAGGGTCTAAGTCAAGCAAGCATGAATCATCAAAGCCAAGAGCAACATTTAGATGACTCCAAGTGAGACTAAAACTTTGATTAAACATGTGGAAAGATATTTCATCATTAGAGACTTGTAAAGAGCACAAGAACTCTATGGTGAGAAATTTTATTCCAAATTCATCTACTTGCCAAAAACTAGACCAACCAATGGTAGAAAAGATAGTATCAAACTCGGTGTTCATACCTGTGTTGGAGAGAAGAGTTGGATTCAATGCTCGAAAGATCGATCCCGTAGAGGTAAATATTTCTGGTACTCTAGTTGATCAAACCAGAGACCACTTTGTTGATCATACGTCCTCATCGGGGGCACCATGAATGCACCAAGATGAGGCATCTCCATCGGTTTTTTTCTTCCTCCTCCTGAGGTTGTCCTTCGGTTGGAGTATTCTCCCAAGTATATCGGGCAGAACCTCCCCTTCTTCTTCTTTGGGAAGTATCCTCGGATTGGTGGGAGCTTCGGGATGAGCTCCCACTCAGGATTTGCTTTGCTTTCTTGAATGCGGATCTCAGCGGGTTCTTCATCTTCTAGAGACGAAGAGAGACACAAGGACAAGACTAGGACAATGTTTTGTGTAGAGAGAGTTTCCTAGTTTGCCTTGCGGGGATAGACTTGAGCTAAGAGAAGCTTGATGAAGACAAGGTATTGTTGTGGACTTGAGAGAGAGAGTAGCACTACTTCTCTTGAGAGCTAAGAACTTCTCTTGAGAGAGGAGAGGAGAGAGCAAGGCAAGGAATGATTTGAGCTAGAACTGGATTCTGGTTTGGAGTGAGGATTTGAGCTCTCCTTGCATGGACTTTTATAGGGGAAGGAGATGGCACCAAGGGGTGGTCGGCCGACCCCCCATGGGCTTGCCCTTGGGTGCCAGGACCACTAGCTTTAGGAGATGTCTTACACAAAGAAAAAGAGAAAGGAGGAGGTGCCAACATGTGGTCGGCTTACCCCCTTAAAGAGGAGATTCCACTCACACTTTTTCTAGTGCTTGGTGAAAGGTAAGGCATGCTAAATTATGTGATCAAAAGCTGAGCTAAAGTGCTCAAGATTCTCCTCTTTAACAAAGAGTAGTGGGGGACAAAGGTATGTCATGCTTTGATCAAAGGTGATTGATGTGCTTTCTTTTTCAAAGCATGACAAAGTAAAAGTGAAAGTGATCATGGTTCCCCACTTTGAACAAGGAGTAGTGGGAGACAAGGATGTGTCATGCTTTAGCCAAAAGTGATTGATGTACTTTAAAGCATGACAAAGTTAAAGAGATGTCTCCTAAAGTAAAATCTGAATTTTGAATTTCTCACTACTCAAATCATGAGATTCTTAGAAAAGGAAGATGGGGAAGAGAGAGAGGTGACCAAGGGCCCCTAGTGGTGGTCGGCCGACCCCCTAGGCCTCCAATTTTTTTTCCTTTTTCTTTTACAAAGTCACATTGTGTTCCCTACTTAAAAAGCAAGGATAGGATACATAGGGGTGTCGGCCGACCCCCCCTAAGGACCTACCCTTTGTCAAATTTTAGTGCTAAACTAATCTCAAGTTTATTTTAATCTAAACTTTATTTTTCTAATTTTTAATCATGATGAAAATTAAAGAAATGAAATAAATGTAGAAGGGAAATAAAAGATAACTACCGACTTACCTTTCGGCGAAGGCTCCTTGATTTTAAGTCCTTGGAGTAGGACTCTCCTTCTTGTTCATTCTTCGGGTGCACTTGATGGCTCCGGAGACGGAGACCGTGGTGTGTGCACCTCTTTAGCTTTCCAAACCTGCCTTGGATTGGCAGGTTTATCCTCCTTGAGTTCATTGATCTTAGCCTCCGAGTACTGCTTCTTTTGGCGTGGAGCTCGAACTCTTCTTCTTGGTGGGTGTGCTTTAACCTATTTGTTAAGTTTATAACCATTGAAAGCACACTTTACCTTATGACTCGGGAACTGGAAATAGATCTGGCCCGATCCCACATAGATGACCGCGTTGGTGGTGTTGAGGAAGGGCCTTCCCAGGATGACAGGATGATGAAGTCGGTGGGGATGTATTCATCTTGGATGTTCACCAAGATATCCCTCGCAAGTCCCTCAGGAAACCGCATCGTTTGATCTGCCATCTGCAAACGAACACATGTAGGGAGCAAGGGCCCCCCTAATAGATTATCATAAGTTACCTTGGACATGATGTTGACGCTCGATCCAAGGTCACAGAAGGCGTTGTGGAAGGTTTGTTGTCCGATTGAGCACTTGATCGTCGGGTGGCCTAGATCTTCCTTCTTCATGATGAAGGGAGGATCGAGAAGATAGCCCCAATAGGAGCGAAGTGGAGGCTTACCGAACCTCGTTGTTACCATATGAAAGTCCTTATATGATTTTGGTAATTGAGTGACAACCTAGGTGAACTAATATGTGTTTAAGAGATATATACACAGGAGATTAGTTCACAGGTGATTGTGTGATGAAGGAGCTTATTGCACATGAGACATGACATAGAGTCATGTGACCAAGATGGAGAAGATCAAGATGAGGCTTGGCTTGATGGACCGGTTGCAACTGTGAAGGGCAAGTGAGTGATGCTTGGCGCCGATGGACCAACGTAACGGTGAAGAGCAAATGAGGTCAAGGTCGATGAACCAATACGGTCATGTGATGATATGAAGTGGATCATATCATTTGACAAGTGGTTGGTGCATGTGTTGCATCAACATTGGAGAAGGAGATGGAATGGAATGCGCAAGGCAAAGGTATAACCTATAGGGCATTTCATTTCACCGGTCATTGGTGTGTAGAGAAGTTCATGACCGGATTTAGGATAGATGGTCATACTATCAAGAGGGGCAAACTTGTTTGCATATCGGTCATCTAGTGCCACTTGAGCGATCTAACTTTTGCAATGCATTAGTATCGAGTGGCGTGGTGAGAGCAAGTGAAAATGCTTTGAAAATGTTTGTGAAAATGCTAACACACATGCACAAGGTGGTGGACACATTTGTGTTAGCACATGAGAAGCAAAGGTGAAAGTTTGGAGAAGTTTTAGCAAAGGAACAGGCTCCGAACCAGATGCTCAGGGGAGCTCCGGAATAATGGAAGTAGTCCGGAGGCTAACCCTAGCCTTGACAGCCTCAATGGAGGCTCCGGACCAGGCTGGTGTAGAGGCTCCGGACCATAGTAGATTGGTCCGGTGGTCTTGACCAGGCAGACAGCAGAGCAGCCGAAGGCGTCGGACCAGATGTGTTAGTTCGACGGTGGGCGTCGGACCAGGTGCCCAGAGCCCTCGTGCTTACTGCGTAACTTTGTGGGAGCTAGTGAAAGCGTCAGACCAGGTGTCGAACCAGGTCTTCGGACCATGGCGAGTAGTCCGATGGTGCGCAGGAAAGCGCGCCAACAACTATTTTCAAACGGTAACTACACGTGGCGCTTTGTGAAGGCGTTGGACCATAGCGTATGGTCCGGAGGTTGGTCCGACGGGTGGTCCGGAGGTGTCCGCGTAGTGATAACGACTAGCTGCTTTTCGCAGGCTTCGCCGCGGGCGTTGGACTGTCTGTGCTCTACGGGCAGACAGTCCGATAGTGAGTTGTTCCAACGGCTAGTTTTGCCTCCCCTTCTACATATAGAAGGGTGGCCGGCCCAAGGGGAGGTTGAGCACCTTAGGGTTATGTGACCCTTAGTTGTGCTTGGTTTGGGATCCCTCTAACTCACTTGTGCTTACAAGAGTGTGATTCGTTTGCGAGTGAGTGATCTCTAGTGCGTTGCTTTGAGAGATAGCTTTGTGTGGCACTAGGTGATCGTGTTGCAAGCCGGTGGTGCTTGTTACTCTTGGAGGTTTCCACCTCCTAGATGGCTTGGTGATCGTGGCTCCGTCGAAGCACGCAAGAAGCTTGTGTGCGGCTCCAGAGAAGAGCTTTGTGAGGGGCATTGTGCTCGTCCCGTGGGAGATCACGAAAAGCAACTCTAGTTGAAGGTATCGTTGAGTGCCCTCATCTTGTGTTGGTTAGGCAGCAACCCTTGAGGGGGTTAGGCGAGTGAGGCCTGTAAAAAGTTATAAACCTCCAAGTGAGTGAGCTGATACAACGGGGACTAGCTTGGTGGCAACCAAGTGAACCTCAGGAGAAAAATCACCGTGTCAACCTTGTGTACATCTTCTCGGTGGTTTGCTTTCTCCAAATCACTAGCTTATATTTACTTATTCATACTTGTGCTAGTGTTTAGTTGTTGCTCTTGTAACTAGTTTAGCTTGTGTAGCTAGCTTAGTTACCTTCTAGCTTGTATAGCATAGAAGTAGCTCTTGCGTGGCTAATTGGCTTGAGTAGCCTTGTTAGTCACATTGCTTAGTTTGTGTAGCTAAGTAAGTTGAGCTCTCTAGTTGGCTTGTGTAGTCTTGCTAGAGAGCATTGTTAGTGAGCTTAAGTGCTTTGTGCTTTGCTTATTAGTATGTGTAGGAGCTCTCTTTGTGCTTAGAGTACTAGTTACTTAGGTTTGTGTGACCTTGCATCTTATACTTGTTTAGGTGAGCTTCCTAGCTCGACACCTTAGTTGGCCTAATTAGTATATTTTGCTAGGTGCTAGAGTAATAGTTAGAGGGGTGTAGTCTTGGCTAGACCGTTAGTTTTAATTCCGCATTTGATTCGGTTAGCCGGAGCGCTTAAGTTTTAGAAAATACTATTCACCCCCCTCTAGTCCGCCATCTCAACCCTTCACCATATTAACATGCTCAATTGAATCTTCTGGTTTCCCAGGAATTTTACCTTGTTCTATAGATGACATAGCTGCTGCTAATTGAGCTAATTGTGTTTCTAACATCTTATTAAAACTTAGTTGATTTTTCATGGCAGTGGCAAAGCTATCCATTTTTTCACCAAGAGTTTCAAGAACTTTATCATTGGCAATCATCTTTTTATTTATACCATCATTAATTTTAGATTGACCAAGAACAAGATCTTTCAACGAAGGCTGATTATTGTAAGAATTGTAATTATTGTAACTGCTATTACCTCCATTACCTTGGTAGAAGGGGCGCGGATTCCAATTTCCTTATTGTTGGGGTCGATACCCGTTGTTGTTGTTGTTGGTGGTGGTGTTGTTGCTGATAAAGTTCACGTCCTCCTTCGATGTCTCGGGGCAATTGTTGCCCGAGTGATCATTTCCTCCACACACCTCGCACCATGGATTAGCTTCAATAGCTCGTGCGGTGGCAGTGGGGTAGATGGCCTCTTGTTCCTTCTTGGAACCTTCTATCTTCTTCATTAAGAGGTCAATCTTGGCAGAGAGCATGTCCACCTCATTGACGGTGTGCATACCTCTCCTCTTTGGTTGGAGACGTTCATCACCCCATCCTTGGTTGATTACCATCTTCTCGATGAGGTCTTTGGCATTCCTCACTGTGTGTTGGAGAAATGCCCCTCCAGCGGCAGCATCAAGGTGACTACGGGCCATACTGGATGGCCCGTGGTAGAATCCTTGGATCAAGAGCCAATCGTCTATCCCATGATGAGGACAGGCACGAATGTACACTTGGAGACACTCCCATGCTTCGAGAATCGTCTCGTCAGACTTTTGTTGGAAGCTTTAGATCTTTCCACGAAGGGTATTGGTTTTGCCCGTCGGGAAGAACTTTTTGAGGAATGCAATGTCACACCTCTCCCATGTAGTGGCATCTTCTTTGTGGGCGTAGAACCATTGCTTCGCCTTCCCCAATAATAAGAATGGGAAAAGGCGAATGACGTCAGACGCCACTCCCTTGATAATAAAGGTGCCACACAACTCCATGAAGTGTTGGAGATGAGCATTGGCATCCTCATGGGGCTTCCTGCAAAATGGGTTGGCCTGCACCATGTGGATCAAGGAGGGCTTCAGCTCGAAGGTGGCATCCCCGAAGTTGATTTTGGGACCCTGAGCTACGTGGGTAGAGGACGGAGCCGAGAAGTCAGAGATCGCCTTCTGGGCCATAGCTTCCTTGAGTGGTGGTGTAGAGCCTCCTTCCTCGAACGGATTCAGGGTCGAGATGAACCTCTGAGAGAGAACTTGACGACGTCTAGTTCTCCTCAACAACTGCTTGGGATCTTCTAGATAATTTCTAGGTAGTTGGAAACCGCTCATACACTGTCTGGCTTCACAAAAAAGGAAGACACAGACATGGGTAAGCCCCTATGACTAATTGATAACTAAGTTAACTAGAATATCTATATTCAATCTAATTAAAATTTCTAGGCTATGCTTTCCCCGACAACGACGCCAAAAATGTTTGTTGGTATTTCTTATGACTATTGGATAAATCCGCAAGCGCACAGATTATACTGCTGTAGCACTTCACCCAGGAGTATTCCAAGGTATCGTAATTTATATTTTCCCAAGGGAAAGCTGAGCTAGAAATGATAATTAGATAGAGATCCTAGAGAGCACCTCAACTTAGTACCAACTAGTAAAAGGGACGTAAACGATATATGTGATAGGAAGGGTTGATGAATGAATAAACCAAGGTAAATGATAACTTAAAGATAACTAGATAGTATAGCTAGGTGGGAGGACAACGAGAGAGTATAGGGACTCCTATGTAATTCACTCTACTTCAATATACTTAGCCAATTAATTCGTCTAAACACTATAGTTTGTCTCCTCAATACAAGTATGCTACGCGCTCCCTTTTTATGGGGGGCTTACCTTTTAAGAACTTGCCTAAGAACACATGGTGGAATACAAAGACTAGACAAGGATGTCACCCTCTTGCTTGCTACCACAAACAATCCGTGTAACAAGCGGTAACCAAGGGTAAGATGATGTATAAGCACCATGCTTACACACAACTTACTACTTTGACTATGATCTATAACCAAAGCATCCTATGACAGACAATGATCGCATATGAGAAAGGCCACAAGGATCACAGACTATTGATGTAAAGGCTAGTAATAAGCAAAAGCATATAACAAGACTATAACTAGTATAGTAATGCTCAAAGTAAATACTAAGTAAAGTAGAGGAAAAGTAATATATTGAATAAGATAAAGTCTTACAAAGAAGGAAAGATACAAGAGCTATACCAAACTTTTCAGAAGACGACTCCGGAAATCTCGAGCGCGGCTCGACTCAACTCTAATTCCCACTCTAGACTAACTACTAGAACAATCTAAGGAATATAGCTTATAGGCTTCTTCACCATGTATGAAGAGGGGGTATGAGCCTCCATTTATAGTGGGAGGTGGAGTAGGGGTTACTCCATCGCCATGTCATCGATCCAGGAGGCTTCAAATCTCCACCCTTGGATCCACCGCCTCTAAACTGTCTTAGAGTGGATGGTTGTGATCTTCAACATGTGCTAAACAGGTATGACGGTTGCTAGGACCTGCACCGACCTTGGGGGAGGTCGACCGACCCCCTATGGCCTGTGGGCCATGCCTTGGTCTTCTAAAAGCAGCCCCACTGCCCAAGGACCAAGTGAGGGGCTGGTGGGCCCTTTGGGAGGTCTGCCGACCCTCCTTGGGGTCTCGGGCCCACCTCGGCCTTCTAGATGCTGGTCCCACTTGTCATCTGGCTAGGTTGGTTCTTCTGAGTTGTTTGTCACGTTGATCTTGGTGATGTGAGCCCATGGATCCATGTGAGTTGCATGTGGACCGTTGGGAGGAAGCACAGTGTGATCTGAGGGTTGAGATCCACTCAGAGATGCTTCTCCTGGATCATGGCCAGGGGGAAGAGCTAGTGGGCCCTATAGGAGGTCGGCCGACCCCCTATGTGGGTCCCAATGGCTCTCCTTTGCTCCATTTCTTTATTCTTGTATTCACATACTTCATGGACATGTGGAACTTGTTATTTGATAAAGTGCTTATGATGTGATTGTTTTATCCTTGATCCTGAGGTTGTTGGCAGCATCTTGGGTATATAAAAATGTATCATTCTTGGTGCCAACAGCCGCCGGCGGGGCAGAACTCACACCCGCGGCAGCGACGAGCCGGATCTCGGCCACACGCTCGCTGAGGCGAAGGCTTCTGGCTAAATCTCCCGTGCACGCTTGCCGGACTGAGCTCCCCCGTGCGCTCGCTCCGCTCTCCAGCACGGCTCCGGTGCCGGTCCTCTTTCCTCTCCTTCCCGTCGGCGCACCTCCAGCTGCTCGTCCCACCTAGGACGGACCCTGTCCGTGAAATTTTTGGGGATGGAGTCGCTCCGCATCTGAGGCGAATATTCGCGTTGGGTACATCCTCGTTCCACTCCACCTCCCAACCAAACAACGCCGGTTCTGGGTCATCCCGTTCCATCCCACTTGGTCATCCCAACCAAACACACGGTAAATGTCTCTATTCGTTTGTCTACAGTATGACCTTCTCTAACTAATCCCGTGAATGTAAATATCTTTATTCGTTTATCTACAATAGCCCTCTTATTTTTATATATAGAGATTGAACACAAGTATAGTTAACAATCTTACTCTAATTCAAATAGAATACATCCGAATAAGATGACTATGAATTCTAATCCTAATCCGATTTTAAATTGTAAAAAGGCAAGATGAGAGATCTATTTCCAATTCTATGTATATAATTCATGTTCATATAAGTTTGAATAGCTCTTGTCTACCATAATATGAAGTTCAATTCTAAAACCTATTGGGTCATGTATGTGACATGGACCGGAAACAACCAGCTTCCCATACGATTCTTATTCTGACATGATCTATGATGGAATACATCCGAGTAAGATGAATAGGGATTGTAAGTCTATTTCTAATTCTATATAGTGTTCATACAAGTTTGATTAGCTTTTTGTCTAGTACGACAATTTTCTAATATAAATTAATGGCACGTAAAGAGAAAAATAATAGTAATAAAAAGAATAGCAATAGACTCCTCTGTTTTATAAAAAAAACAATGACACATATTATAGAGAAAAATAGAAATAAAAAATAAATAGCAATAAACTTCATTATAGACTCCTCTAATTTGAGTCTTAAAAAAATCATGTATTTAACTTGAAAATAACAATACAATGAGTTGCTAACGGAAAAATAGGTTAAAAGAGATATAAAAAACATAAAATATAAATAAATATGTAGTACTCTTGTCTGCATTTTTAATTAATGTTCGTTCTGTTGCAAAAATAAAAAATAAAAAATAGCAGTCCATTTCCGTTCTCAAATCGCATTCGACAGAAACCGAACTCAACCGTCCCACAGGAACGCTGCATCCTTGCCGACGCCGGAGAAGCCGAAGCTCCCAGTTCGCCGTCGGAGCCCCAGCACAGCCGCCTGCCGACGCTATGGGGAGCGCGGACCTGGTGCTCAAGCTGGCGTGCGAGGGCTGCGGCAACACGTCGGATCTCTACGGCACGGGGTGCAAGCACACCACTCTCTGCAGCGACTGCGGGAAGTCCATGGCACGCACCCGTGCCCGCTGCCTCGTCTGCTCGGCGCCCATCACCAGGCTCATCCGGGTACGGATCCGTTCCTCCGCTTTATTATTCTTTACCTGCTCGCGCATGCCGGCGTCGAGACGGCGTTCAGTGGCGCGACGCCGCGGCAGCTACCTTTGCGCGCGCGATCTAGGGTTCGGTTGTGCCGATGGCCTGTACTAGTTCGGGGTTGAGACATTGGGATGTTGGAAGAGTCTTGATAACCAATGAGCTGAACTATGTTGACCTTTGTGTTGGTTTTGGAAATATAATTGGGGTTGTGGATTGGGTGGGTACTGGTATCAATTTATTGGCTACTGTTGTTCTTGTGATATAGATGTAATCATATATGTCTTAGATGATTGCTGATTCAGTATAACGTTTGTTCGGGACTCTGGAGTGGCAACCAATAGCCATAGTTCATGCAAGAGTAGGTGTTACTAGATGGCACTGGCTGCCTGGGATTCTTTTTTCCTGTGTATCATTGTGTTAGGTAGAAGAAAAGAGAGAGTCATACATAGCCCCCCCCCCCCCCCCCCCCCCCCCCCCCCCCCCCCCCCCCCCTCACCCACACACACACTACTACTACTACATGGATACTGAATCGCTGGTTGAAGCAAATGGACTGCCTGACAGCTAAGCAGTCCTTTAGACTGCTCCAGCAGTGAGCAGGGAGATCCCCTTGGCTCCTGCAGGCTCCACCAATCAGCCTCTTCCCTTGCCAAAGCCAGTATCATATTAACATTTGGGGTTGCGCCATTCAAAACGCAATCATTTCTATGCTGCCAAGTGCTCTAGGCTCCCATAATGACCAGAGAATTCAGACCCTTCCTCAAATCTCCACTAGCAGTATTATCATCTTTCTCCACTAATCATCGAAGGATTGGTCAGTATGTTGTGGAGCAAATGATGCAAAATCAAAATGCAACACGAGGGAGAACCAAAAATCTCACAGCCCACAAGAGGATGTTGAATATTTTCCACCCCTTGATCACATAGAACTATAGAAGACACTGTTCTGGATGAGGGAGACCCCTCCTTGCCAACTGTCCACTGTCCAACATCTGTTGTGAGCAACTAGTCCCATGAAAAATCTACATTTGGGGGGTACCCAGGATTTCCAGATTCTCTCATAAGGTTCAAAGGAGATTGCTCCCTGAAATAGGGTATCATAAGCGCTCTTTGCTGTATATTGCCCTGAAGAAGATAATCTCCAGATATGCTTATCAGGAATATTCTCATTCAACTCCACAGAATTTATGACGTCCCAAAGGTCTAGGTACTAAATCAAGGCTGTCATACAGATTTCACCCTATATGTCCTCTATCCATTTCTCCAAAGTAAGGGCCTCCAACACAGTACGCTTGATCTTCTTTTAGGAACCAGTGCAAAGACCAGAGGTGCTAATGTCTTGAATTCCCTTGCCATCCAGCCATTTGTCCTTCCAAAAAAGCACATAAGTTCTGCTTCCCACTTCTATTATCGCTGCCACAGAGATGGGGCCAGCTACCTCTTTACTGACTTGGATAGGCAGATTTGCCCAAGGTTTGCTGGGTGCACTCCGCTTAAGCCATGGCCATCTTGCTTTTAAGGCAATGCCCAGAGACTTTAGATCTGCTATCCCAAGACCACTCAGTTCCCAGGAGTGTCACACTGTAGGCCAGGCAATGAGGCAGTGACTATGCTTCTTTTGGGCCCTTCTATAAGAATGCCCTTCTGATCTTATCTATAGCCCAAGGTGGAAGATCTGTTGTCATGACCAATAGATTAGGATTTCTGTGAGAAAATATTACACTTGAATTACTCTGCCAGCACGTGTCATCAGATCTGCCTTCCATCGAGGTAGCTGATCTGCAACTCTGTCAATGATGGGTTGGACAAGCTCCTTGGTCAGCTTTTTGATGGTCAATGGTAGGCCCAAATACTTGCAAGGAAAATCCAGCACTTCACAAGGCAACAAATTCTGAATGAGAGCCAGTTTTTTCCTCAGCACAATGGATAGGCAGCACATTACCTTTTTGGACATTGGTCTTGAGGCCTGATGCTTCCCCAAATAATTTCAGTAGCTGTAATGAAAAATTAGTGTCTGCTGCAATAGGCTGGAGGAAAAGGGCTACATTGTTAGCATATAAGGAGATTCTGTGTCCTCCGTAATCCTGGATAAGGCCTGTAGCAGCCCACCTTCAGAAGCCCTTCTGAAAATCCAATTTAACACATCCACAACGAGAATGAAGAGCATAGGAGATAGAGGGTCTCCCTGTCTCAGTCCCCTTCTATGCTTACTTTCTCCTGGGATGCCATCGAGGACCTGGGTGGATGAAGTTGTTAAGAGATTACAAATTCTGTCTGGGAGTTATTATGGAAGATCAACACTTGCTTGTTGAACTAAGGCCAATATAACTTGGTGGATGTGATGATTTACTCACTGAAATAAAGAACTTATAGTTTTACAAAGGTTGGCCTTCAGTGGATCACAGTTTTTTAAAAACACTGCATAGTTGAGATTTGGTGAATGACAGTACAAACATGTGTGATTCTAAATCCATATTCTACTAGTACAGATAGTGCGACCAAAAACAGTGGTTGCTGGTTCAATAAGCTCTAAGCTCTTCCATCTGCTGAAGGATCTGAAAGATTATTGCTAGAGCACATGGCGATTAAATTAATGTTTCTTTTAATTTTAAGAATCTACTGCATTGGATAAGTAACACCTTTTCCCCCCTTGGAAATGAACTAAGCTAAACAAAAGAATAAAACACTATGTGCAATCAGATTTGGTCACGAAAGAGCATGCATGACCTTTTGGAGGTAGCATGTGGGGACAGATGGAGGAAGGAACCAGTGGCATGAGAAAAATGGATATATCACTCAAAAATGACATTTATGGTAATGGTAATGTACTGTGACGATTGAACAAAATTTTGAGGTGACATCAGCCAGTTTATGTTCATACAGTTTATTTGGGACTTTCAGAAAATACTAACTAGATGGTATGAGTTACATTCCTAATATATTTTATTTAGATCATTTGCAGGGAAAAATAGATTAACTGGAGACTAGAATATTGATCGATTGTGGCAATGAAGTAGTGCACCAGGGAATCTAACATTATTAAAGAATGCTATAGTATTGGAATTTACTTCGCAACAAAGTAATATATCTCTTTATTTCTGATGGTATAAATGACTAGTGGTGTTTAAGTTATATTAGTTGTCAAACAAGCTTCAGAATGGTAAACCATTTAAAAAATAACTTCATTATTTGTTCATGTAAGACAAACTCGAGTTGGTAGAAAAAAACATACCAAACTTTTTGGTCTGTTCTAGTGAAGTGATCCCTTTGACATGCCACCAATGCTGGTGATGACAATTCAATCAGACTGACTGGCTTTGTTTGTGTCTGCAAGTTTGGAATCTGTCTGCCTCTTTTTGTTTTGTCTACAAGGCACGCTACCTAAGGACATGTTAGATTAAGGTGGTGTTTGGAAGCACCCAACTAAAATTTAGCTAGCTAAAATTTTAGAGCTAAACTTTAGCTAGCTAAAAGTTCTTCTATCTAAACTTTAGCTGGGTGTTTGGATGCGCTAGCTAATAGACTCAGCTAAACTTTAGCTAGGTTGAAGTAGCTAAACTCAGCTAAAATTTAGCTAGAGTTTTAGCTAGGCTGTTTGGATACATGACAGCTAAAATTAGCTAGCTAAAGTTTAGTTGTTGCTTCCAAACACGCCCTAAAGCTCATTGTAGGTTCACAATTTGAAAGTGCTTTATGATGAATGATTCAATGCTTTGGCATGGTTTCAAAGGTGAGGTGAGTGCTGGGTCCACATGGACACCTAGGCGGCGCCTAGGCGACAACACGCCACTGTTTCCCAAGGCGAGTGGGATACGCCTAGATGCCTAGGTGACGCCTTTGAAACAGGGTGCTGTGGTTTACCTCTCAGAAGGATTGTTTTCTTTTATGCATTGCAGAAATTCTGTATGTTTGGCATTTTTAGGTTTGATATTGGATGAATTTGTTCATCTGTCCATATCAATCATTCTTTGGCAGGAATATAATGTACGAGCTAATTCTGTTACGGATAAGACATACTCCATTGGAAGATTTGTCACTGGTTTACCTCCTTTCTCGAAGAAGAAGAATGCTGAGAACAAGTGGTCTCTTCATAAAGAGGGTCTACAAGGACGTCAGATAACTGAGAATATGCGGGTATGTATTTGTATTTATTTTTCTTATATTTTATATAACTGAAGGAGTTTAAGTTCCAAAAATAGAAAAATCAAGCAATTGCATTTGAGTATTGTTTTTAGGTGATTATTCAATATTTCTCTTTAGTTTATTTAATTATGTGCTTGCTAGAATAAACCCTTTACCATCAGTGCTTGGTTACTTTTATAACTTTCCGTTGTCATCACTGACAACATATTGGAGGGTCGACTATTGGGAGACTGATGGAGATGCTCTACCCTTATATTTTATATAACTGAAAGTTCCAAAAATATAAAAATCAAGCAATTGCATTTGAGTCTTGTTTTAGTTTCTTGTGAAAAGTTTTAGCTATATGTTACATTCTCAACCTGTTTTTAGGTGATTATTCGATATTCCTCTTTAGTTTATTTAATTATGTGCTTGCTAGAATAAACTGTTAGAATATAATTGTAATAGCCCACATGGGCATCCGGCCCATTGGCCTTGTATATTGTCACCATAGCATAGCCTGTTTATGATTAGTACCGTACTGGTAATTGTACATGTACTGCAAGCCTTAACCGGCTATATAATGAAGGTCACCCCCCTGATTAGGGTGTGCGTGTTTCTACATGGTATCAACGTAATCACGATCCTTCCTTCCGCTCGCGCCTCCGCCCGAGGACGCACGCCACCGCACCACCTGCGCCGCAGCCCTAGGCCGCCGCCCCTGGTCGCCGCGCATCCGATCGCGCCGCCGCCGCTCACCCAGGCCGCCGCGCGTACCCAGTCGCGCCGCCGATCACCCAGGCCGCCGCGCGATTCCACTCGCGCCGCCGCCGACCCAGGCCGCCGCGCGTCCTCCAGCCACACTGCCGCCTCAGTCCCTCGCGCCGTCTCCTCGGCCGCGCGATCCGATCTGCAGCAATGACGTCCTCGTCGACTTCATCCTCCACGACCGGCTCCATCAGCTCCCACTCATCCGGCGCCATGGGGGACTCCGTTGCCGCTCCCGTCTTCGCCGCCTACGCCGCCGTCAACGTGAAGCAGCACGTTCCTGTCGCGCTCAGTCTCGAGCGCCCGAACTACTCCAAGTGGAAGGCGTTCTTCACTGCCCTTTGCGGCAAGTACGGGTTGCTCGGCCACATCGATGGCACGGCAGACGCCCGTCCGGCTGACCTTATCTGGTCTCAGCCTGACGCCTGCCTCCACGGCTGGATGTATGGCTCCGTCGACGACGCCGTCCTCGACCTCGCCATGGAGCCCGAACAGGACTCCCGCGCTCTGTGGGTCTCCATCGAAGCCCTGTTCCAACAAGGAGTCACGCGCCGTCGTCCTCGAGAAGGAGTTCCACAACCTGTCCCAGGGCGACCTCTCCGTCGACGCCTACGCCCAGCAGATGAAGCGCACCGCTGATGCCCTGTGGGAGGTCGGGCACACCATCTCCCTTGCGCAGCTCGTGCTCAACCTCCTGCGTGGTCTTAACCCCCGCTTCGCCAACACCGCCGACATCATCTCCAACACGTCGCCGCTCCCCGACTTCAAGTCCGCCACCAACATGCTTCGTGTCAAGGAGCTCCGCCTCGGCAACGAGGGCAAGGCGAACTCGGCTTCAGCTCTGGCCGCCTCCACCAACTCTTCCTGCACGTCGCCGTCCTGCCAGTCCACCCCTTCTGCGTCCACCTATCGTGGGGGCGGTGGCAAGGTCAAGGGCGGTGGTGGCCGCAACGGCGGCGGCAGCAGTAGCGGTGGTGGCCGCCACCACCAGCAAGGTGGCAACGGCGGCGGTGGCCGCAAGCAGCAGCAGCAGCATGGTGGCAGCTTCGGTGGCCGTCCGCCGACCGGCCCGTGGACTTGGAACGGCGCCTCGGCAGCTCCGTGGCCTACCTAGCAGCAGCAGTGGGGTGCGCCACCTGGGCCTCCTCCACAGGCACACACTGCCTTCGCGCCCACGCAGTTCTCCACCGCCGGCGGCCCCCCGGCGTACGGGCCTCCGGGCAGCTGGGACTCGGCAAGCTTGATTGCCGCCCTTAACTAGATGGCGATCCAGGGCGGCAATGCACCTTGGGTCATGGACAGCGGAGCAGCATCCCACATGTCCTCCAATGACGGTATTTTACTTTCCCATTTCCCGTCGCCACCATCCTCCATTATGGTCGGCAACGGTCAATCCATTCCCATTCATAGTCGTGGCACTTCCGTTATTCAAATAGCTGATCGTCCGTTTCGTCTTGATACTGTTCTTGTCGCTCCACAACTAACTCGTAATCTGTTATCTGATTGACAGCTTACTCGCGACAATAACTGTTCTATTGAGTTTGACGCCTCTGGTTTTTCTGTTAAGGATCTCAAGACCAAGACGTTCTCCTTCGGTGCAATAGCAGCGGGGATCTCTACACCATCCCACATCTCCTTCCGCCTCGCTGTCATGTCGCCGTCGTCTCCACGGAGCTGTGGCACTCCCGCCTTGGTCATCCCGCACCCGCTGTCGTCGCTACTCTAAATAAACTTTCAGCTATCCAGTGTAATAAAGCAGCTCGCCGCATTTGTCATGCTTGCCAGCTCGGTAAACATGTTAGGTTGTCGTTTGCTAGTTCGGTCTCTAGGACATCAGCACCTTTTGAACTCGTTCACTGTGACGTTTGGACTTCTCTAGTCGCGAGTATTTCTGGTTATAAATTTTATCTTGTGTTAGTTGATGATTATACACATTATTGCTGGACGTTCCCTCTTCGCCATAAGTCTGAAGTTCATAACCATATTGTTCAGTTTGTTGCTTACGCTCACACACAATTCAGTCTTTCTTTGCGCTGTTTCCAGGCAGATAATGGCACCGAGTTCATCAACAATGCCACCAGCACATTCCTTGCCAGCCGCGACATCGTTCTCCGTACCTCGTGCCCCTACACATCTGCTCAGAATGGCAAAGCTGAGCGCATGCTCCGCACTCTGAACAATGGCGTTCGCACGCTTCTGATTCATGCCGCCATGCCTCCACCCTATTGGGTCGAAGCTCCTTCCACTGCCGTGTTTCTCACAAACCGGCGGCCGTCCTAGTCCAAAAATAACGGTATACCCTACCATCTTCTCCACCACAAGATGCCAGATTACTCCATCCTTCGGGTTTTTGGCTGTCTATGCTACCCCAACCTCAGTGCCACGACTCGCCACAAATTATCTCCTCGCTCTGCGGCGTGTGTCTTCCTCGGTTACCCTCCTTCTCAGAAGGGCTACCGATGTCTTGACCTCTCCAATCGCAAGATTATCATCTCGCGACACGTCGTTTTTGATGAGACTCACTTTTCGTTTGCGGCCTCCAAGCCTCGACCGGATTCTTTTGATTTTGTTACAGGACTTACTCCCCGCGCCTCATCCGTTCACTTCAGACGGTGGGCGCCTGCGGACCGCGACTGATCCGGCCTCGTCTGACGACGACGACGTCGGTGATCCCGTTGGGCTTGACCCTGCCATCCTGTCGCATGGGGCTGCCCACCGGTTGCTCCAGGGGCCGGGACAGGGCACCGCCGCTGCTCCTCGACCGCCAACAGGTGCTGTCGCCACCGCCCCTGTGCGGCAGCGATTCGGCGTCTGCTACAGCCGCCGGCCAGGTCCGGCCACCGCCGGCGTTACCTTCGGCTCCAGCGCCCCCCCCCCCCCCGTACAACAGGCGGTTGTACCCCAGGTTCCAGAGACCTCTGCACGGACGACTCGTGCCCATACGGGCTCTCTATCGCCGCCCATGCAGCGGTACGGCTTCACTGCGGCGGTCTCCGGTTTGGCTTCGCCGCTGCCAGGCAACTCTCGTGCCGCGCTTGCCGATGCAACTTGGCGCGCGGCAATGGCTGACGACTACAAGGCGCTTATGGATAATGGCACCTGGCGTCTAGTCCCTCGACCGCCTCGTGCCAACGTCATCACCGGCAAGTGGGTCTTCAAGCACAAGTATCACGCTAACGGCTCTCTGGCTCGTCATAAAGCCAGATGGGTCGTTCGTGGGTTCTCACAGCGATACGACATCGACTACGACGAGACATTCAGCCCGGTTGTCAAACCGACGACCATCCGAGCTGTTCTCAGCATCGCCGCCTCTCGCTCGTGGCCGATTCATCAGCTGGACGTGAAGAACGCCTTTCTTCACAGTCACCTGAATGAGACCGTCTACTGCCAGCAGCCGCCCGGCTTCGTCGACCCGGCGGCCCTCGACCACGTCTGGCCTCCTGCAAGGCGTGGCACCAGAGGTTCTTCGGCTTCGTCCAGCGGTCCGTCTTCACTGCTGCGACCTCTGATACATCCCTCTTTGTTTACAAAGCGGGTGCAGACATCGCCTACTTACTGCTCTACGTCGACACGTCGACGACATCATCCTGACAGCCTCGTCGACCCAACTTCTTCGTCGCATCACCGAGCTCCTTCACTCCGAGTTCGCCATGACAGATCTCGGGGATCTTCATCACTTCCTCGGGATCTCTGTCACGCGTTCTACTGACGGCCTCTTCTTGTCTCAGCGCCAGTACGCTGTGGATTTGCTCCAGCGCGCCGGCATGGCTGAGTGTCATTCTATGGCGACTCCTGTTGACACTCAGGCCAAGCTCTCTTCCACGGATGGCGCTCCGGTGGCAGATATCACTCAGTACCGCAGCCTCGTCGGTGCACTGTAGTATCTCACGCTGACTCGTCCGGACCTCGCCTATGCCGTTCGATGCTCAAGCGTGTCCTGCGGTACGTCAAGGGCACCCTCTCCACTGGGCTTCACATCGGCACATGCACCATCACCAGCCTGACTGCCTACTCCGATGCTGATTGGGCTGGTTATCCCGACTCTCGGCGCTCCACTTCTGGCTACTGTCTTCCTCGGCGACATCTTAGTCTCTTGGTCCTCTAAGCGACAAACTACAGTTTCTCGTTCGAGTGCGGAGGCTGAGTATCGTGCTGTTGCGCACGCTGTGGCTGAGACTTGTTGGCTTCGTCAGCTACTTCAGGAGCTTCATGCACCCATCTCTTCGGCGACGATTGTCTACTGCGACAATGTCAGTGCTATCTACATGACTGCCAATCCAGTTCATCATCGCCGCACGAAGCATATTGAGATTGATATACACTTCGTCCGTGAGAAGGTTGCTTTGGGACAGGTTCGGGTGCTCCATGTTCCATCGTCTCATCAGTTCGCGGACATTATGACCAAAGGGTTACCTGTACAGCTGTTCACTGACTTTAGGTCCAGTCTTTGTGTTCATGACACTCCCGCTTAGACTGAGGGAGGGTGTTAGAATATAATTGTAACAGCCCACATGGACATCCGGCCCATTGGCCTTGTATATTGTAACCATAGCATAGCCTGTTTAGGATTAGTACCGTACTGGTAATTGTACATGTACTGCAAGCCTTAACCGGCTATATAATGAAGGTCACCCCCCGTGATTAGGGTGTGCGGTGTTTCTACATAAACCCTTTACCATCAGTGCTTGGTTATTTTTATAACTTTGCGTTGTCATCACTGACAACATATTGGAGGGTCAACTATTGGGAGACTGATGGAGATGCTCTACCCTAAGCCAGTCTAGGCCAGTAGTAAGCAATGCAATGTGTAGTTCTTTGGTTGCCTAATCTATGTTGCTTGCACAGGTATGCTAGATAGTAGGGAAGGTGAGGTCTTTGTTTAGTTGCCTGGTCATGAATCACAGGTGCAAATCAGATACAAGAAAGGGGAGAAGGATTGACAACCACGGTGAGGAGTGTGTGAAGGTCATGAACAAGGAGCCATACAGGATGCTCATTTCCGTTAACTGCCGATATCCCGTGGGACAACAGCACTTGGAATGGAGGAACCCAAGGGGTGATGAGAGCGAGAGCAGAGTGAATGGAGAGAGTTGCGTCGCAAATGGGGATGGGAGACAATCCGAACCATCGGCAGGGGGTGGTCAGTGACCGTGGGATGCACAGTATGGCAGGCTCCCACTTTTACACTAGACGGGCAAGGCCTAAGCAAAGTTCAGCTAGGCGCTAGGCGGAATCTTGGCGCTGACCCTCTGCCTAGCGCCTAGTCGGGAGTACTCGCGCCTAGGCGTTCCTAGGCGTTTTAGACCGGCGGCGAGTCGAGAATGAGCAGGGGAGGAGCGGAGAAGCTCGTCTGGCGGAGAGAAGATCGTCCGTGGCGGAGGATTGGCGCTAGGGACGACCAAATGAGCCGCGGGGGAGGTTTCGCGACGCTAACAAACCGCGCCAAAATCTCCACGGCGGAGGACTTGCCGCGCGGGAAATCTCCGCGCGCTAACAAACCGCGCCAAAATCGGCGGGCCCGCGCTCACGACGCCTCTCGCGCGCCTACGCGCCGCCTAGCACTGCGATGTGCGCCTACGGCCCTAGTCGCGGCGACAGGCCTCGCCCAGCGCCTAGTCGTGGCGACAGGCCTCGCCCAGCGCCTGGTCGCGCGTAGTCGCCGAGTAGTCGCCGCCTAGCTGAACTTTGGGCCTAAGAACAGTAGCTGATTCCTTCATGTTACCTAAGCCAGGCCACGGGGCCTCCAATGCACAGTGCAAGCCTGGCTTAGTAGCTGGGCCAGGGAACCAAACAAGTGACCCTTGCACTATCTAAGCCTGCATAAGCCGTAAGCCACCCTACCAAAACAGTTTTTATGGACTGATAGGATGCCTAGTAGCATGTTTGGGTGCCTTTGGCTGGCCAGGCTGGGGTTATGCAACAGTGTAGTAGATACCATGTTCTAAGAATGGTGAGGTTACCTCCACCAATTGAATAGTGTCTAGACTTCATTACAATATGTTGCAAACACACTTATATAAATGTTAGGCAATAGAATATGCCGCATGTAAATCATGGATTAGTTGCTATATATTAGCAGATGTAATCAAGGGATTTACCCTTGCCTTGTAAAGCAAGGCCAACCGGCCCTATATAATAGAAGGCGCCCCCTCCCATTGAGGTGTGGCCAATTGCCCCATATCCTGGTGTTTTACATGGTACCACGAGTCCAGGTCCCGATCTAATCTCGCGACTCTTTCCTATCCAGTCCCGCGAGCCTTCCCTCCCCTCCCCGCGATCCTTCCCTCCCAGTGCCGCACACCTCCCCTTGGGCGCCGCCCTCCTCCACCCCTCCTCATGGGAACCGAATCCGACCTCACCTCTGCCACTAGCGCCACCCTCAAGAGCGATGCTGCCCCCATGATCTGCCCCTTCGCCACCATCAACATCAAGCTCCACGTCCCCATGACCCTTGAGTTGAAGCCCTCCAACTTCACCAAGTGGTCGACGGCGTTCCAGGCCACGTGTGGCAAATTCGGGCTGCTGCACCATCTCACCACCGCCTCCACCTCGCGCTCCAACGATACCTGGACGCAGGCTGACTTCTGCGTCCGTGGATGGATGTACAGCACCGTCTCCGACGCCACCCTCAACCACGCCATGACCGACGACACACAGACAGCGAGCGCCCTGTGGGCGGCCATCAGCGCGGTGTTCCAGGCCAACAAAGCTCCTCGCGCCATCTTCTTGAATCACGACTTCCACTCGATGACTCAAGGGGACCTGTCCATTGACGCGTACTGCGTTCGCATGAAGGAGAAGGCTGACGAACTGCGCGACGTTGGGCAGCCCGTCTTTGAACCCAACCTCGTCCTCAACCTGCTGCGCGGGCTCAACGAGGTCTACTCCAACGTCGCCGACAACATCGCCGGGGCACAACCCCTCACCCTCGCTGCCGCCCGGCACCAGCTCCTTATCAAGGAACTGCGCCTGCAGAACGAGGAAAAAGTGCGCGCCAACACCGCCTTCCTGGCTGCTGCCTCCCCCTTCGGCGGTCACCAGCAGCAGCAGTTGCAGGGCGGCCGGCGTCCTCACAACAAGAAGGGCGTTCAGCAGCCCTTCCCAAACTCCTCCGGCGGCACCTCCGGCAGCACCAGCACCAACAAACGCGTTCCATGGGGCTTCAATCCCTGGACCGGCGAACGTGTCGCCCTTGGAGAGCGCGTCACCCCTCCTGGACAGCGCCGCCAGGGAGGTCCTGGTGCCCAGACGGGGCGCAACCAGGGCATCCTAGGGCCTTCCCCGCAGGCCAACACCGCCTTCGCTCCACTCCAGGCAACCTCCAGCGGCTCCAACACCCCCACCAGCACCTGGAATGCAGCCGGCCTCATCGCTGCCCTGCAGAACATGCAACTGCAGGGCGACTGGACAGTTGACTCCGGCGCCTCCACGCACATGACATCCTCGGCTGGTATGCTTACCCAACGCTTCCCCCCCTCCATCTCCTCGATAACAGTAGGTAATGGCACCAACATTCCTGTTACGTCTACAGGTCATTCCATCCTTCCTACACCTACAACAAATTTCGGTCTCAATAATGTTCTTGTCGCACCATCCATAGTTCGCAACCTGTTATCCGTCTGTCAATTCACTCGCGACAATAGTTGTTCCTTTGAATTTGATGCACATGGTTTTTCTGTTAAGGATATCAGGACGGGACGCGTGATTCTCCGCTGTAACTGCGACGGGGACCTATACACCATACCTGCCTCCACAGCTGCCGCCCCACCTCATGCTCTCCTGGCTGCCTCGTCGACTCTGTGGCATCAACGTCTCGGCCACCCTGCACCCGCTGCTCTAGAACGCCTAAATAAACTTCATGCTGTTTCATGTAATAAAGTAGACCGCTCCCTATGTCACTCATGTCAGATAGGCAAGCATACGCGTCTACCTTTCAGTTCTTCGCATTCCATAACTCATGCCCCTTTTGAACTTGTTCACTGTGATGTTTGGACTTCCCCCATCAACAGTCTGTCTGGTTTTGCATATTACTTGGTATGTTTGGATGATTACAGTCACTACTGTTGGGTTTTTCCACTCTGAAAAAAATCAGAGGTCCACCAACACCTAGTTGAACTCGCTGCTCTTGCCAGAACACAATTCAGCTTTCCCATAAAATGTATTCAGGCTGATAACGGCACTGAATTCATCAACACTGCCACCACCAAATATTTCGCTGCTCAAGGCACTCACCTCCGCTTCTCCTGTCCCTACACATCACCCCAAAATGGCAAAGCCGAACGCATCATCCGCACACTCAATAATTACATACGTACCATGCTCCTCCATGCCTCCTTGCCGCCTGCATATTGGGCCGAGGGGCTCCTGACGGCCTGCTACCTCCATAATAGGCGCCCATCCTCCTCCATTCAACACGAAATCCCCTACACTCGTCTGCATAGCCAGCCGCCAACCTATAACCATCTGCGTGTTTTTGGGTGCCTCTGCTACCCCAACATGCAAGCAACCTCTAAACATAAGCTCGCCCCTCGCTCCACAGCATGCGTCTTCCTAGGATATCCCCCCTCGCACAAAGGTTACCGTTGCCTCGACCTATCGACACGTCGCATCATCATCTCTCGCCATGTCATATTCGACGAGACCGCTTTCCCCTTTGCAGCCACCTCAGACGCCCCCACCCCCGCCTCCCACGACTTCCTCCTCGACGACGATATGGTTTCGGTGCCTTGCTCTACTGTTGTTGCAGGTGGGACTTCCTCCTCGGCGCCCGCGGTCACTCCATCCCCCTCGGATGTTCAGCAACCGCCCCCAGCCGTTGCGCCATCACATGGATCGCCTTCTTCGACACCAGGCGGGCGTGGTCACGTGCCCCCGCCTGGACCCAGCGTGGTCCCTTTTCCAAGGGTCTACATCCGCCGACCCCGCACTACCTCTACGCTCGAGCCGTCCGGACCGGCGGCTGCCCCGGCAGCCCCTCCTGACGCCCCGGGACCACCGACGACGCCCTTACCAGCACCGGCGGCATCTCCTGCTCCACCACCGCCACCGCCGCCCCCCGTCACCCGCACCACGACGGGTGCCATCCCTCGCGTCAGCTATAAAGGGCTGGCGGCCACTACGTCATCCTCACCATCGCCGGTCCCGACGAACTACCGCAGCGCGCTGGCCGACGCCAACTGGCGTGCTGCGATGATGGAGGAGTACCAGGCCCTCATCGACAACAGCACCTGGCAGCTCGTTCCGCGTCCCCTAGGCGCCAACATCGTGACGGGGAAGTGGATCTTCCAGCACAAGTTCCATGCCGATGGGTCCCTCGCGCGCCACAAGGCTCGCTGGGTTGTCCGAGGCTTCTCCCAGCGCGAGGGCGTCGACTACGGCGAGACCTTCAGTCCGGTCGTCAAACCGGCCACCATACGGTCTGTACTCAACATCGCCGCGTCCCGCGCCTGGCCGATTCACCAGCTGGACGTGAAGAACGCCTTTCTTAACGGCAACCTCGAGGAGACTGTCTACTGTCAGCAGCCGCCAGGTTTTGTCGACCCTGGCACCCCAGACCACGTCTGCCGTCTGCAGAAGTCCTTGTATGGACTGAAGCAGGCTCCACGGGCCTGGTACCAGCGCTTCGCCACCTTCATTCGGCAGCTCGGCTTTGTCGCCTCCACCTCCGACATGTCCCTCTTCATTTTACGGGACGGGACGAGCCTCGCCTACCTACTGTTGTACGTCGACGACATCGTGCTCACCGCCTCGTCCTCGGCCCTCCTTCAGCGCATTGTGGCTCGGCTGAGCTCCGAGTTCGCCATGACAGATCTTGGCGCCCTCCACCACTTCCTCGGCATCGCTGTCACACGCTCTTCAGACGGCCTCTTCCTCTCCCAGCGCCAGTACGCTGTTGAGCTCCTTCAGCGTGCGGGCATGGCTGAGTGTCATCCGACATCGACACCCGTTGACACTCACGCCAAGCTATCCGCGACCGACGGGGTTCTGCTATCAGAGAAGGACGCATCCGAGTACAGGAGCCTGGCGGGGGCTCTCCAGTACCTGACGCTAACTCGTCCTGATCTGGCATATGCTGTTCAGCAGGTGTGCCTCTTCATGCATGCCCCGCGCGAGCCCCATCGTGCGCTCATCAAGCGCATTCTACGCATTCTTCTAAGCTTCGCGAGCGGCGGCTCTGCGGGCTCGGTTTCAAGGCGTGGCGGTAGCGATTAGATGGGAAAACAGGGCGAGGATAGGGGTGTCGAAGTCTTATAGTGACTCCCGAACCGATTTGGCAGGAAATCCCGGAGAGTCGGGTTCGATTGGGGCTTGATTGAGCTCTGCTCGGTGTTGTTCGAGCCGGAACCAGGAAGGAGGGGAGAGAGGCCACTGGCGAGCGGGCCAGGGGTGTCAGCAGCACAGGAGAGAGGGGAGAAGGATTCGGTGAGAGGACTCGGCGTCTCGGCCGGTGTCCTGCTCGGGTTCGGCGAGAGGAAGGGGAGGAAGGGCGCCGACATGCGGGTCCCCAGTGGCAGAGAAAGGAGGGAGGGGGAACAGGCTTCCCTGTGTACGCTAAGCAGGCCGCTGAGCTGGGCCGAGCGCAAGGAGGGAG